>CM035412.1:135260867-135788367 GCA_020310875.1 Ceratopteris richardii | reverse complement strand
GAGAGTGGGCTGCTATACAGAGTCTCGTATCCGCCTCTGATGTCATCATATGTGCTACATCTGCATACAAAGTGCTCCTCATCCTCCATCTCTACTCTAGTATCTTGCATATCCGCTCCTCTCTCGAAATGTCTGCGGCTCTGTCCATCTCAATCTCTAGATGGTGTGATGAGACCCTCAACTGGCCAATCACTACGCTCAAGCTATGAGGCATGTAAGTATCCATGTAGCGTGGTCGCTCGATGAAACCATCCACTAGAATGACTAAGAACAAGTCTCAGTAGTGTGATAGTCTTGATCCCATGTGTGGTGTGAGCCACACATGTGCTCGTCTTGATCCCATGTGTGGTGTGATCCCATGTGTGGTGTGATCCCATGTGTGGTTTGAGCCAAGGTACCTAATATAATCTCTCAGCATAATCATGCCATGTATGTGGGTCCCCAATAGGTATGGTTGGACATGACTCTCCGAGGGTACGCCATGCTACAGCCTTGTCCATACTCATAAAGAGGCTGTATAGCTCAAGCTCCTCTTCCTCCTCATATGCTCGCCTCTGTCAACACGTGAGGATCTTGATTTCTCTCTCTCTCTCTCTCTCTCTCTCTCTCTCTCTCTCTCTCTCTCTCTCTCTCTCTCTCTCTCTCTCTCTCTCTCTCTCTCTCTCTCTCTCTCTCTCTCTCTCTCTCTCTCTCTCTCTCTCTCTCTCTCTCTCTCTCTCTCTCTCCCCCTCCCCCCCTTCCCCTCCCCCTCCCCCTCCTCCCCCTCCATCTCCCTCCCTCCCTCCCTCCCTCCCTCTCTCTCTAGCTCTATGATCTCCCCCAATGCTCGTTGCACTCCTAGTCGACAGTAGAGATCTCTGCATTCCTCATCATACGAGAAGTGTTGTGGCATAGTCCCAGGAGGAAATGTGTGACCAAAGTGGATGGTCTATGGGAAGGAGCTAATGGCTGATGTCCGAAGGATTGATGCTATCTGTGAGGTGAGTAGGGGTAGTGGAGCGTCAAGATGAAGCAAAAGAAGATCCTTCTTAACTTGAGTCTTACATATGTGAGCTAGCTTGTATGTGACGTGGATGGTGGTGTGTGGGATGCATTTTGTCGATGTGTGTGGGGGTGTCTCCCTTGAGGGAGAGCACGAGGTATTTGTGATCGGCCCCAATGGGTATGGGTGGGATGGTGAATGAGGTAAGTAGGTGGATGGCCTCCCTGGATCCCATGACATAATATAATTTACTTCCCCCCAATCTATGACTGAGTGTGGTATGCATAGTTCAAAGAGAGTTTTAAAAACGGGTTTTAAAACGTTTAGTACATAGAGTACTAAAAAAATGGAAATAAAAAACGAGTATTATATTTTGTCGCAACATTTCAATTTTTTTTTCTCTAATAATCCATTACTAATGTATATATAACACTCATTTCAATATCTAGTGCTAAAAACACATAAAAAACTTAATCTACTACCACTACAATGATCTGGAGTTAGGAAAGCCCAAAACGAATTGGGTTAAAGTAAACAAAAAATGGGAATGAAGTGTTAGACAAAGGATTATTGATGAGCTTAAAGCACATTAAAACTCTTAAGACAATGCATTTAGAGTGATAGAGTCAAGAATGGATAAAAATAATGTCAACAATTTAATGGTCCTGACTCCTTTCTAAATGAAATATCTTTTAAAATCAAAATAGGAACTTTTTTCTGAACCAGATAGGAGGGACTTTTGGTTCAGAATTTAGTAAAGAAGGAAAGAAAACCTTACATTCTCATAATTTTGTTCATGAAACAAAAATAAAAATTGAAGATGATCTTATTATAAAAAATAAATAAAAAAATAAAAATCCAAAAAAACGTATGGTGGTATGCATGTCAATCCTCCTCAAGTAGGCCACTGAGCCATCCCATTATAAATAACGAGATTATGTCGAGAGCCTAGTATAAGTAGATGAGTGCCATAGTGAGTGTGTAGAGTCGGTTGAAGCTCGACTCATCCTTGAGAGAGAGCACGAGGTATTTGTGATCGGCCGCAATGGGTATGGGTGGGATGGTGAATGAGGTAAGTAGGTGGATGGCCTCCCTGGATCCCATGACATAATCTACTTTACTTCCCCAAATCCATGACTGAGTGTGGTATGCATGTCAATCCTCCTCAAGTAGGCCACTGAGCCATCCCATTATAAATAACGAGATTATGTCGAGAGCCTAGTCTGAGTAGATGAGTGCCATAGTGAGTGTGTAGAGTCGGTTGAAGCTAGACTCATCCTGTATGGTAGGTAGTATCTCTGGGTCCTCTCGGTCAAATATCTCACACTAATCATTGCCCCTCCTAGCATTGAAGTCTCTCATAAGGAAGACTTCTCCTAGTGCACATTACTATGTGATCTTCTCTGACAAGCAAGTGTGTGGCGAGTCCTCCTCTTGATCTATCGTAGCGAACCGCGAGATAGAAGGAGCAAAGTAGCATAACGTTATGCAAATGATCCGCTCATGTGAGAGCTCGAGTCCGATCCAAAGATATCTGGCTTGTGAATCACGTACGACTATCTGTATCCTTCTCTAAAGTCCATCTCTGAAGAGTATGGCTACTCTTCTTGATCCTCTGGTGTTGTGCTAGTGTGTACACTCTTTATGTGGACTCCTACTAGAAACCTGAACTCGAAGTAGGATCCGGTTTGGGATCTCATGTGTCTCTGTCAGTATAATGATGTCTCTTCCTCTGCGCACCTCTTCCAACCTCTCTGGGTGTATCCATAGATCTCCATTTCAATTCCAATAAGGTGTATCTCCTCGAGTGCCTCAAAAGCAACAAATCCCTATGGGATGGCGATACCATCAATGATGACACGGCCATCTCTGTATGAAGCCTTCTTTCCTTCTTTGCAAGCTTGGTGTACCCTCGACATGCATGCACGACGATGTGCTACTTGCATGGGTATGAGATCATCATCAAGATAGATGGGGAGGCCATCAAGTGCTCTCAAGATCACCCTCTTGTGAAGGAAAGTGGACCTTATATCTTCGGAGGGGAAGTGTAGAATAAGAGCTCTCTTCTTCGTGGGGTCACATCCTACTCTCCAAGACTTGATGAACGAGGGGGCCTCCTCTTTGTAGCCAAGCATCTTGCATAGTGTCTTCCCATCGGACTCGGGGATAGAGCCCTCTTTTTCTATAATGTCCATGATGTGTACATTAAGACGACGAGATAGTCTCATCTTTTCTTCCTCAAGGATGGTGTGTACGAGGAGGGCTTCTTCCCTTTGTGCCTCCTCTTTGGCTTCTTTTTTTATGTTCTTCACTATGTCGATCCACTCTTCTTTGGTAGCTTCTAGTTTGCTTTCCATGCTCGCGGCTAGGGCTTTGGTGAGTTCTTCTTTCAGAGCTTCTGTCCTGTTCATATTAATCTCCCTTTCTTCGGGTATGAGGGAGACCATCGAAGCTTTGAGAAGCTCCAAATCTTCTCTCATGTTTGCTCCCTCTTAAGCCCATTCTTCTTTCTCCTTGCACTCCGTCTTCCACTCCTCTTTCTCTTTCTTCCATGTTTCCCTCTCTTTGTGATAGTTTTTTGCTTCTTTCTCGAGCTTTGAGAGGTAGTTCATGATGGTAGTGATAGTGGAGTCCATCATCTTCTTGTTTTCTTTGATAGCTATGGTGCATTTGTCGTGCATTTTCGTCAATCCTCCTTAGTCATCGTAGTCATGGCATTAAAGGGTGGAAAGATGCTCAATGTGTAGAGACAAAAGACTTGCGAGGAAGACGGAAGCACGCCCGATGCGCGATGGAGCAAGGGTGGGAGTGGCTAATAATTGTAGGAAGCAATTAGTCAAGGGCAAGGACCCTCTACTTCCATGAATGAGACGTAGAGGTGGTCATGGCTCTAAAGTCATCCAAGTTGCCATTGTCGTGCAAGTTATAAAACCCTAAAAAACCTTAAATTTGAGTTTGATTCTGAGATTTACTAGGGTTGGTTTTTTTTAGGGTTTTCTGCAGGTGGCGGGAGGAAGCTGGCGAGATGAAGGTGGCAGGAGGATGAAGAGCTCCAGATGGCGAGACCCTAAACCGCGCTTCCGCAGATGGCAAGATCCGAGCTGATGTAGGTGAGCAAAGCTGCTGCAGATGGAAGTTCGAGCTGACGAAGATGAGAAGAGCGAAATCGAGCTAACGCAAATCCAAGCTTCCGCGCAAGCGAGAGAGAGAGAGTCTAGAGAGAGAGAGAGACTTGTGTATAGCGAAACCCTAAACTACACTCCCGCAAATGGCAAAACCCTAAACCGCGCTACTGCAGATGGCGGGCTCCAAGCTGACGAGAGAGAGAGAGAGAGAGAGAGAGAGAGAGAGAGAGATGGCACCTCAAATTTGATGCAACAAGCATCCATTGATCAAGAGGAAAAGAAGTTATGCAGATGTGACTTTTTTTTAAATCAAGAAATTTGAATTGATGTTAAAGTTGAAACTTTAGGGTTGGTTAGTACATAATGCCTAAGATGAAGACGCAAGGAATGATAAGGGCAACAAATTCTTCTTCTCCTAGTTTAGCAGCATTGTTTAAAGAGTGCTAGAAAGTTAAGCCTTTATAAATCAAAAATGCATTCACGATTCGAATAAAACATGAGGGGAAGAGTGGGATGCTGCACTAAGCTTTACAATGTTGTTATGCAGAGAAACTCTATGATGTATTCATACACATAGAAACTGTCACAGTTTGGTAGAGAGATACACAGATGATATCACTTGACTAATGCATGACATAATCCACAGCATAGTTGAAAAATTCGCGAATTTTTTGTCAAAATAAAATTCATAAAATTCGCATCACGATTTAATTCATGATGCACGAATTTTATCACTTTTTTTTAAATAAGCTTTCCCAGGTCTACTCTTTTTTGCTTGTCCCTTAAAAATACCCCTAAACTTTATCTTACTTATCCTTTTGCCCCTTCCCCTTTCAAAGCATTTATTATATCTGAGACATCAAGTATTTGTCCATGCCTTTTCACACGTGTGTAGCTTTTGATCATTGCTTACATTTATTATTTAACACTCTACGCATGTGCCTTCTGTTTATGTGTTCAATTTGACACTTTCTCAAGCTTTTGCTTCTGACTTGACTCTTGTTTCACTGAAGTAAAGGAGTGTTACTTTCTTCTATCTTGTCCTTGTTTCATTGAAGTAAAGGTGTGTTACTTTCTTCTATCTTGTTGACCTAGGTAATAATATGAGGCATGGTGGTACTATGGAATCAGTTATGCACTTTGGTGCCTTTTTAAACTATTGTTAGCCCACCCATGTAGGTCTATCATAATTGAAGGTAGAACTATTAGAAGATAAGAAGAGGAAGGCTTGCCTCCATAAGGAAAGACAATCACAATAGTGGGAATGACACAAAGTAGCGACTTCCATTAGGCAAGAGCTTGAGTAGTGAGCAAAGCTAGGTATGTGTTGAAATAATCAAGATGCACTTGACTTAGAGGGTGTTAGGATGGTTGATGCAGTTCTAAGTGGGTGCTTAAAGGTCTACTCTCTTCTTTCAAGTACTCAAGGGTTATATATATATATATATATATATATATATATATATATATATATATATATATATATATATATATATATATATATATATATATATATATATATATATATATATATATATATATATATGTGTGTGTGTGTGTGTGTGTAAACATAAAATCCTCTCCAGATGGATAAAATTCTCGAATTTTATTTTGGGCTTGAACGAACTAAACGAATTAAACGAATAATTCTCGAATTAATTCTCGTGTTCGTACTATGATCCACAGATGATATCATTTGATTAATGCATGGCATAATCCACATAATAGAGGCTTCCAAACTATGCTTGATAGGATCGAAGCCTATAAATGTGATCCTTTATTCAGGATCATAAATTTCTCCACAGTCAAAAGGAAAACAACAGGATAAACCTTGCATGGGAGCTCAGCTCAGTGATGCTGATGGAATTTATAGTCTTCATAGTCTCTTGCAAAGTCCTGTAAAGACATCCTAATTCCTAAAATATGTTGATTTCCTAAAACAAATTCACATCTAGGGGAACGAAAACAAAGAAGGTATGGGACTCCATGTACAGCAGTTGTAAAAGAAGAAAAATGATGGAAGAAAGGGAACCTACATAGTAGTATACATAAGGACTTGTGACTGATGGGAGTAAATATTTCTCGTAAAAGATAAAGGACATAATAATGATAACAATAAAAATAAGAAAAGAACGAAAAAATGCCACTTTGAAAGTATTCACAGACAATCCCCCCACACATCACAAAGAAATAACTACAGTGCTTTTTTTCTTGGAAAAGAGGGGCCCAGAGGATCACTCACATCATCTTTTGCACTATCTCCAACCATCATTACATGTGCCGGTGAAGCATCCCAAACCTTACAAATGTGGAGAAAAGGAGCTGGATGTGGCTTATATGGTGTGAATTCCCTGCTCAAGGCAGGAAAAAATTCACTAATCTGCATTTCACAAGCTTAACGTTAAATTTTTGAAAGAAACAATAATGAAATCAACAAAGGTTTGATACAAGTTACAATCGAAATTTATGAACGGAATAAAAATAGGAAGCACTATGGTAAACATTAGCACCATCATACCCCAAACCGTTGGTGAAACAAATCCACAGATGCCTTCACATTCCGAGTAATTAGACCTCTCCTAACATCATTAATAGGATATTATGTCATGCATCAGTTAAATGGTATCAGCATCAAAATTCATTCCCAGGAGAACCACCAAAAAAAAATCGATTTACCTTAACTTTCTAGAGTCCAGGAAGCTGCAAAGTCCAACAGCGCCTGTACACGTACATGTGCATGTTTTACACTAAACAATCTTAATCTTTCACAGTAGAAAATAATTTAAATGGATTCCTACATCAGTTAAAATTTGCCAGTCTAAACAGCCAAGACATTCACTACAAGTGTGAGAACATGCACCTATCTGCACATAAACGCACACTATATGCATGATTGCAACAGACTTGACCCCCAACCGTGCTGATTATTAGTACTGGATTATTCTGTATGTACAAATATGCTTATATAATTTCACGTGTGAAAATATACAGACAAATATACATCCATGTGCACAGAAATACACACTTTATGCACTATGCATACTTGCAGCAGACTTGAGCACCAGCCATTCTAACTATTACTACCAAATTTCTTTGTAAACAATCTAATCTCCTCAGCATTAGAGGATTAAATTAATATTTGATTTAAGAGTGTTTATAAACGATAAGACTCGCTTTCCTGATGAAATTGATGGGAAGGTATATTGAAAAATAACATCTATGGCTCTGTTGACCACATGGGTTTAGCCAAAAAAAATGTTTATTCAGTGTCCATAGCTGACCAAAGTCACTGCCCACAGCTAAGAGCAAGATATTTTAGGAGTTTACAACTGAAACCCCATCCCCAAGAAAATAAGCACGGCGAAATAGATACCTATGAGTCATGGAAACATTGGAAAGACATTACAATAGATCTAAGACATTTTCATGCCCATCGCTACAAAAGGAACAAGACACCATTAAAAGAAAACTTAGAAGGAAGTCTCCAAGAGATCAGTTCATACCTAGATTTCACTTCACCCATTGCTCAAATCATGAAGCAGAAGTGGCAAGCAAAAAGCTTTCTTGGCATAGTCACAGAGAGTTGGCAAGCAGGAGGAGTGTTTCAATACATAAGAAGGGGTAGTACAGCACCATAATCAAACATTAAACATTCTCCAGAAAAAATAATAATAATAAAAATAAAAAATCTGAACCTTGTTAGCAAATAAGCTAAAATTAGTAAAGAGACAGTAAGAGAATAGAGACAACATGAAGAATGGAGCGCAAAGATGAGAGATGTAAGGAGCCATGCTCCAAATATTTCACTACATTACAATGCTTGAAGTTACAAGAAGATAGCTTAAACATTGGAATTGAAGTCCAACCTGACCATAAACTTCACAAATCTTCTATGGCTCCTCCAAACCCCTCCAAGTAAGAGAACTTATTATGAAAACCATAAGCACTGTTGGAAATAGCAACATTTTACTTGGGGGTTGCAACTCTTCAAGAAAAAATGAAAGAAAATCAGACTTTTACCAAAGTCAAACCTGGTCAAATCAGGTCAAAATTTGCAGGAATTCTTTACTTCAGATTTGGATAGTACTCTTCAAGAGCTATCTGTGGCTATATGAGACATACCATTTGGAGCTCAGCTTGAGGGTCAAAATCAAAACCCTATAAACTGGTCAAAGATCAAATATATTGGTCAAAAACAATGACATGTGGCATCTTTTGATTGGATGTATATTGAAACATCATAAACAAGCAAACTATGATTTTTTTTTTTAATAAATATTAAAAAAAACGATCCCAATTTTCGTGCCACAAATTCGAAACTTTGCTTTTTGGTGCTTTTTTGGCTAGCTATATAAAGACATACTTGGTGGCTATTCTAATCATCATCTCTTGAAGAGTTAGACATGAGCTATGGAAGAAGGTCTCTTCAATTTGAAAGAGCAGATTTAGGGTTTTGTTTTCTTCTTCAATGGATGGGTAGCAACTTATAAGTGTTGTACTTCAGCCATATCCTTGAGGGCATCATCTTGAAGCTTATCTACACTTACTCGGATGGTAGTCATCCTTGCACTTGAGGCAAATAATTCACAAAAGTCAATCCCTTCAACTTGTGAGTAGCCCTGTGCAACAAGCCTTGCTTTGTACTTTTCCAAAGTACCATCAGCCTTGTACTTTAGCTTCTAGACCCACTTGGTGCCAATAACTTTGTACTTAGGGGGTCGATCCACTAGCTCCCAAATTACATTCTTCATGAAATTGTCATATTTTGTTTGCATGGAAGCTCTCCAATTCAGATCGTGGAGTCCCTCTTCGCCATTGGTTGGTTTCTTTGCTTGTTCTTGAATGAGCTCGGCCATCAAGGCTGTATTTGCATTGTATTTACAATGTGACCACCTTGGTCCATCTACAACCTGTTCTAGTGACCCATCGAGCTTCTTCCCTATGGGTTTGCAAAATCATAGAGCCTCCTCACCCAAAGTGGCAATGGCTTTTCTGCTTGGGTGACAACAAGTTGGTGACTTTCAAAATCATCAATTGAAGATCATGCTTCCTTCTCTTGTGTAGAAGGGATAGCTCTTTGGTCAGGTTCAATGCCCCTTTGACTCATGATAAAGTGGAAGCTCTCTTTTTCTCCTCCATTGCATGTGACTCCTCCTCCTTAAACACCGCAACGCAACTCTCCATGATCTTCTTAGCCTCTTATCCTCACTATAGCCTATGAAGATTCATTTGATGCTATTTGGTTGAAGCTTGTTTCTCTCTCTATCTAGAATCTGTACATAACATTCACTTCCAAATGCTTTGAAATGGGAAACAAGTGGCTTTTTATCAATGTAGACCTCTTGTGGAGTCTTTCCATCAAGTGCCTTGGTGTAGCTTCGATTCAAGATGTAGATAGCAATGTTGATTGTTACTCATCGATGACTATAGTAGGAAGATGTGGGTGTACTTCCTTCGCAATAAGGTTCAATCTTTTGGTAAGTCTAAAGAATGGCTTCAACTTGATGGGCAAGCAACAAAGGAAGGCATTTCCTCAAGAAAGCAAGAACATAGCAAGCTATCCTCTAGAGTTGGTGCATGCCGACTTGTATGGAAAAATATCTACAAACGCCTTGGGCGGATCTTCTTACTTCATGTCACTTGTCGACGGCTATAGCATGAAGATGTGGGTGTACTTCCTTTGCGATAAGGCTCAAGCTTTTGATAAGTTTGAAGAATGGTTTGAACTCGTTGAAAGTGAAACTGGGAAGAAGATGAAGAAATTCAGGAAAGATGGTGGTGGTGAGTTTACATCAACAGAGTTTGAAGATTTCTGCAAGAGTAAAGGAATCAAGCATCAACTCATAGTGGCACATAGCCCTCAATAAAAGGGTGTTGCAGAACGTCGGAATGGAACCATCATGGACATAGCAAGGTGGTGTTGAAGGGAAAGGGTTTGCCAAATCAATTTTAAGTGTTTTGCCCCAAGAGCTCTAGAGCCTTCTAGAAATATCCACTTGAGTTAACTCTAGTTAACTAGGATACTTTGCGCACATATGATTACATGGCCGACACTTGGATGGTTTGTATCCACCTATCACAGTAGGCATTCCCTTCGAGAGAGCTATATATAGAGGCATATGGTTGGGAGGAAAAGAGACTCGTCTCTCTGTGTGATCGTCGTAATGCTTCATTGGTATCAGAGCTCTAAGCAAGCTTCCATGGTGACCTTGGTAGCTCATCATCATCTCCAACTTTCCAGGAAAATCTTCGAGAGATTTTTACACATCATCTTTTCTTTCTCTTGAGGCTAGGTAGGATTCAAATGTTGACAGACATCGCCTTCATTGGATTCGCAAGCTTTCATGGGTTCACAACCATGGGCTTCTTCGGATCCTATTCTATTCTTTCTATCTTTGCAAAAAGATGATTTATGACAGTTGTGCTGCTCACGAGATTTGATCTCGCATCTTTCATATGTGAGGACGTTGATCTATTGCGAGTGACAGTCTCGTCGACGTTTATCTGAAGAAGAAGCACCACAAGTTCATATTTGTATCTTCATGCACAAAACACTATAGTGTTTGAAGCAAAAAAAGGGGGGATGTTGAATACAGGTTTTGAGCCCGGGTCCATTAGTTTAAAGGTGGATGCATTAACCACAAAGGGGCAGCCACACATTGATAAAAGTATGCTTCTGCAATGGCGCACATGTAGTTACATGGCCGACACTTGGATGGTTAGCATCCACCTGCCATAGTAGGCAATCCCTTGGAAAGAGCTATATATAGAGGCATATGGTTGGGAGGAAAAGAGACTCATCTCTCTTTGTGGTCGTCGTAATGCTTCACCCTTCAAGAGATGGGGTGATGTCATTGGACCAATCAGCCCAATTGGTCAACCTAATCAACTTGAAATAAAAGGTACATATTGATGGCTACATGTTATTCACTTAAATGGGTAGACGCAAAAGCCATCACGTTGTTCGACATCAATTTTGGCGAAATTCATGTATAAACATATTTTCTCAAGGTTGGGGTCTCCTCTAGAAATTACTAGTTAGAAAGGCATGCGCTTTGCAACTTAGTTACTCCAATACATTTTTGACAAGTACAGAATCTATCACAAGAAGTCATGTACATACTACGTTAGGGCTAATGGATAGGCCAAAAGCTCCAATAAGATTTTGATGGTTTACTACACAAGCTTCCGTTGAATCATCGGAATGCATCGCAAAGAGCGATAATCAAAGCTATTTAGGCATACCAAACCACAAAGAGGGAACTAAAGGTGAAACTCCCTTTTTATTGGCTTATGGTAAAGATGCTCTTTCTCCTTCTGAGTTTACAATCAAGGATAAAATGAATGAAAAATGTGTTGATGATATGGATCCACACAAAAGCAAGAGGCACGAAAAAAAAATCCATGACATACCTAAGAGTTATGCAGATAACAAAAGGATCTTGGTCCATATCAAGTTCCACTTGTGCCAACTAAACAAGCACCAAAGTGGTGAGGTCCCTATGAAGTAGTCCAAATGCTTCCCCAAGGTGTTATTGAACTTGCAATTTTTGGCTAGACACATGTGTCATGATGCCTCTGGTTAGCATTTCTAGAGTGAAACCTTACCACACTCGAGTCTTGGACATGGGAAACGGCATCATTATATATACAACACAATTTTAGTTCATCACTATATTTTTTCTTTTCTTTTTGAATTGTAGCATAAATTTCTTTACTACAATAATGAAGGCATCAAAAACCTATAAAGAGATGGTGCAAAGACTTGATGTGCATATCTTTAGAAGCCACAAAAAAAGAAAGCAGCAAAGCTTCATAGAAACCACGAAGAAAGAAGGTGAAAGAGCTCGTGGTCCCCCAAGGTGGTATATCAACTGAGTGGTCACCCCAATTCCCTGGAAGAAGGGCCACGTACTTGCCCAACCCTAGAATGGTCACCCAAGTGACCTCCGTCAAGCAAACATAAGGGAGTGAGCTTGCCCAAGAGGGGATAAGAAAAGGAAGAGGTGCCTTGAGCATCAGGAAGTGGGGTTGGTCATGTGAAAAAATGGATTGGCAACCCCACTTATCTTGCTAAGGAAATGTTATGCAACTTAAGGGAAACGGCTAAAGAAAACGCTTAAGCCTAACCTAAAGTTTTCTGAGTAGTTTGGTTTCCCTGACCAAAGGAATACTACACAAGATGTTGTCTCCCTCATTGTCTAAAGGTGGTTGCCTAATCCCATTACTCCAAGCAAGTAGGATGGTCACCCTCATGCATTCATAGTTGATGATCACCTAGCACGACAAGGTTGGTCCCCTGACAACATGAGGATTGGCTTCCCTAAGAGCTCGAGAGTTGACCACCTAGGCAACCTAAATTCTAGATTTCAGCATTCTTCTCATATTTCACCGCTCTTGTATTAGTCAAGTTGTTTAATATTTCAGCATTCTTTTGGTATTGATTTGCTCTTAGCCCTTGAATAAGCACATAGCATGTTATAGAGTATACTTCTCCGAGGAGAGCCCATCCCTAAAGTAGCCACCTAGCAAGGGAAGCTACAAACACAAAAGCATAAGAAGATACAACACCAACAACAAAGGATTCCACAAACAAATAAGATGAAGGTAAATCATGAAAGATACATTCATAATAGAAAATGAAATCCAAAATGGAAAGTAAATAACTAAATAAATAAATAAAAAGCAAGTAAAAATAAGTGATCCAAAAAACTTAAAAGATAATTTTAATAACCTAACAATTACATTGAAAAAACAAAAAATTAAATGGATTTCTTTTTAAAAAAAATAAAACAAAGAAAATAATGAAACGAAAGAAAAGAAAAATATTGACCATATAAATCCACGGAGGGAAAAAAACACACACAAAATAACAAAATGTGAATCCTCAAATTCTATGTCTATCCAAAACAAGAAGTGTGAAATTCCAAACTTTATCATGCATACCTTAGACAAGGAGCTATGACGCCCCTACTCAAGTCACGAGTGCCCTAGAGTAGGTGCAACCTTTAATAAATAGTCTTTGTAAATGGAGACTTCTTATGAAATCAACGAGCCAAGTTTCAATCACTTCCAAAAGTGAAAGGCAAAATCAGACACGATCAAGCTTTGCACAACAAAAATCTTCAAAAGCAAAAAATAATGAATAAATGAAAGTATAAAATTATATATTTATAAAACAAAAAAAAACACATTGAATAGAACACAAATCAAGATTGAAGTGTGTGCGTGTGTGTGTGTGTGTGTGTGTGTGTGTGTGTGTGTGTGTGTGTGTGTGTATATATATATATATATATATATATATATATATATATATATATATAGAGAGAGAGAGAGAGAGAGAAGAAGAAATAAAATGAAAAATAAGCAAACCACAATTTTCAAAAAAAAAAAAAAAAGACAAGGCATCCATTGTAATTATTATATTGCACCAAAAATTCTATAACTATCATTGTCCTTGCCAAGAGTGAACCCAATGATGAGTCTCTCAGTTTGGTTCATTCTTGGCCATGATAACTCTTCGATTACCCTTCTCTAGACTTATACGAGACCATGCTTACGTTGCACTCCGGATGTTGGAAGACACTTAGTTTTTGTTGTGCCTTTGTAAGTGCAATTGTATCATATTGTTATTGAAGATATGCAAATGCCAAAATCCTACATTTGTTGAATGATGGTATCATATCTTCCATAACTTGACTTATTAGTTGATTTTAAGAGTATATAATGTGGTGTTTGGTGATACTTATATGATCTGGGTCAGCATAGTAAGACCATGTTAGTAGCATGATAGACTTAGCATTGTGGGTCTGCACAATGTTTAAAGCATAGTTTATTGATTTTAGTAGCATCATGGTTGGTACCAGATGCATATGGTATTTTTTACCAATGTCTTAGATGATGTTTTAAGCTCTGGGCTAGAAAAATCATTCCAAACGAGGTTATTTTTCCCAAAAAAAAATAGCATTGAATCTTCATCATAGTAATCACGATGAAAAATTAGCATAGTAATTCTGATTTTGTGGTCATTTGAGAGTGTAAATTCAGCAAATTTTGTCATGATATCTTTATGTTCTGATTCTTTTTTTTTTGTTTTTCTTTTGCTATAAATTTTGGCCACATATGGAACAACGCATGGCTAGGAGCCATACTTGTTATGTACTTCCATACTCGTATGATATAAATGTATGGTTCCCCGATGGAACAACCATGAGTAGCGTTCAGATGCAGCGTACCACTCCATCAAATGCAACAAGGTTATAAGGCTTACCACTCCATAGAATCCAATAATGTTGACGATAATTTGATTTTATGTGACTAAACATTGCACTAGGCATTTGGTGCAAACACCTTAAGACCGATTTATATATTCTGGCCCCGAATCTAGAGCCTCTTGTGTTGGGGTAAGTTCTAATGTCTATGAGGCAACTGTTAGGCTGCCTACCTATCCCCTAATATATGGAATTGTTTATGTGACCTGATTTCTGATTGATCAAAATTGTGCTCCGCTATTCATTCTTAATACTCAATAGTGTTACATGGCTCCTCACACTAGATGTCCTCCCAAGATGGAACGAAAAGAGAGATCTTGGAGAGACCAAATGTGATGAAATACATCCTTTATGAAGCAATTTCTATATTTTTTTCAATAATAATAAAAAAATTGATCATCAAGATCGCCTAGGGAAAGAAGCCAATGTTTTGAAGGTAAAGCTCTAAGCTTCAAACTGAAATGCTCATATGCTTACTTTGTAATGAACAGATTATTTGTCTTAATAAATTTTCGAGTGCTCTAGAAATGTTCCTGAAAATGAAACTACGTTTGACATTCGACTCGCCCTATGAGGAATGACATTAACGATTTGAAACTATGTTTGACATTCGACTCGCCCTATGAGGAATGACGTTAACGATTCTCGTTGCTGAGTTGTGAAAACAATAACAAGATCAACGTTTGACTATGAATATTCTTCTGATAAATGCTATTTGTGGAAAATAATAAGAAACAAGAGGCTTCCAAGCAAATAGCCAGCAAAGAACGAGACCGACCTGGCATGATTTGAAGACGCTCGTGCGCTTCCTGTTCGTGACGTGTGATAACCTGATACGCAACCCGCTGTTTGTCTGTAGGCCATTCTTGAATCTCGTGCAGAATGTCTATCGGAGAGCCTGCTACAATGCGAGGGTGGTTAGGCCCCAACACCTCTCTATACATTTTCGCAAAGTCTATCACTGGCACAGTTAAGGTGCCATCCATGTCAAAGATGACACCGCGGAGTGTCCTCATTGTGGACGCTACAGCCGTCGACGGAGCCGCTGCTCTTGTCAGGCTTGCCATATCAGCAGACGCATTATACCTTTTGCGCTGCTTACGCTGGAGTCTCCAAGTCAGAACTCGTGCTCTACTGTAGTTGAGTCCAGAAAGTATAAGCGAGCCAGAAGTTCGCTGCTCTGAAGGTTTCTCAATCCATCCGGAGTACGACGATTTTGAGGAAAAGCATCTTTATACCAAACAAGAAACAAAGCTTTTTCAAATTATGACATCAAGCCACTTCTTCAGCCAATTCTTGTGGCGGAGCTTTTTTATAGTTCGGTCTTGGATTCACTTTTCCACAGAGCTCACACACCAAGGGATGCCTTTGTTTCTCACTTATTTCTCACCCAAGGATCTCTCCTGTATTATTCACTTTTTTTTTAATTTAAAATGGAGGTTTGGCAAGGCAAGTGCCTATTTCCAAAGCTTTAACTTTGAAATGTATTATTCACTTTATATTTTTTTTATTTGAAATGGAACTTTGGCAAGGGCTTACTCCTTGAGCTTTAATTTTGAAAGAACAATTGTATGGATGAATGGGCATAGTACTCGTAGGGTTTCGTATTCTAGAAAGTAGGGATTAGACAAGTTAGACAATGTTACAAGTGGTTTAGACTAGCCAAAGCCATTACATAAGCAACTTGAGGGTTGAACACAAGACCTCCACCTCAAGAAGTTAGTGCTAAACAATATGTTTTAATATTACATCACCCACATCTAATAGTGTTTTTTTTTTTTTGAGGTCATCATAAGCATGCATTGGCATGCTTGTGAGCACTTCATAGAACAAATAGGTCTTCAAGGGATCAATCGACGTTGCCAATTACCTTTGTAGTCCTTTCATGTTTAGGAAGTTGCATGCTCTTCGTATGTGGGCATAACTTGTCTTAGTGTGGATTCACACTAAACATTAGTTGATTCATACTGAGCAATAGAAGAAAGAACATTAAACTAGATTTCTGTGCGGCAAATGTTCATTCACACTTAGTAACTATGAGATCTTTACGACCCATCATGTAGTGTGGTGGTTTTTCCCCTTTGAAACACATTGAGGCTAAGCAAAACACACAAAATTGATGGATGTGACTTTATTTTTTGAAAGTTCAATCATCAGCGTACTCTTCGAGTTATGCTTGAAAGATTGAAACAAACAACTCACACACTCTAAGGTGCCTCATGCGGTTCGAGGACCCCCCTTGTCCCCCACTTTCTAAGGGTTATGCACCAGGCCACACTTCAAGCCTTGAACCCTAGACCTCCCATTTGAGGGGCCAAGGGGCCAAAGTGTTATTACTACACTTAAAATTAGCTTTGAGAATGTGATGGGAACGATTTATCTCTTTTGAAATGCTTTAGAACTCATTGTACTAGAAAACTCCATACAAGAGGAGAGGTTTCACAAAGGAAGTCTTCTCATAGATAGGACTCAACCAAACCATCTCTTGATTATTGACTATTGTGATTGTCTTAAGGAAATCACTCACTCTCTTAGCTCTTGATTACAATAACAAGGATTGAATACAAGAGGAATGATTATATACCAATATGCACATGTATCATCACTAATGGAATCACATGTTACAATCCTTACAAATACTATTTCTACAAGTGGCAACAAATCCATTGATATCTTCTGTAAATGTTTGCATTCGTGTATGTGCCAAATAAATATTAGTGCATTTACATGTATAGATTTTATCATCACAAATCCAATACGTATACCATGGTCCATGTTACACTAAGCTAAGGTAGGGACCCTAGCTATGCATGTGTGGCTTCAGAGTTTATCATCATGAACCTTTCCTTTACTAGGAAAGGTGGTTGGGAAAGCAAGGTTGGAGAGAGTTCTCCACCAATTGGACAAGGTATATGAGAGTGATTTCATGGAGGGTGGAGCCTCCATCATCTATATGTGTGAGTATTCGATGGGTAGTTACTTCGAGCATCATCCGCTACAATATCTACATTAAGCTAAGGTAGGGACCTTAGGCTATGGATGTGTGGCTTGGGAGTTACCATCATGACCCTTTCTTTTAGTAGAAAATGTGGTTCGGAAAGCAAGGTTGGAGAGAGTTCTCCCTCTAGGTAAGGCTATGTGAGAGTGGTCTCATGGATGGTGGAGCGTGAGTCATCTATATGTGTGAGTATCCAACAGGTAGTTCCTTTTATCATTATTCTCTGAAAAAAAACTCTCACATGAAAAATTCACCACTTTCTCCAACTCTATTTCTTTGACACAACAAAACAAAGGATCACAATTAATAACCATGCAAATACAAAAAGTGTGAATAGATGGAGAGAGAAAAGGGGGGGGGGGGGGGGGAGAAACGGGCAAGAAGTGAAGGACGGAAGGAGAGACAAGGAAAAAAAAAATATAAGAATGTGTAAAAGACAAAAGAGAGATTTTATCAATTGGTGAAAGATGTACAAAGTTCAAAGGGAGAATTGTAAAGATGGATAGAGAGCATGCCTAAAAACGAAGGTATGAACTAAAAGGGAGAGAGAAAGATGTGGATATGTGTATGTACTAGTGTGCATACATATGTATGTTGGTGTTTTATATATTTTTTTATGTATGTATGTATGCATGTATGTATCCTTATATATACATATGACACAATGTTAATTAGTAAATCCAAGTATTACCTGTATCTGAGACAGAGATACATAATAAGCAACCTAAGCCTAGTTTCCTCTTTTTTTTTATCATGAAAATCATAACAAATATATACAAAAAAATATTCTTAAATTCCTCTCAACCTACTTACCAACTTTCTTAGATTTCTTTTCAATTCAATGAAGTCTCTCTATGAAATGAGCTCCGTTGAGCTTTAAACAAAAAATTGTGAACATGTTCACAAGCATTTGGCTAGTTCTAGAGACCAATTGGGCTATTCTAACTACTTATTTATTTATTTGTCAATATTCATGTGAAACCATAGATCGTAGGATAAATTGTGAGCAGATAGAGTTGGTTTTTACCTCTTTGAGAGTCTAAAATCCATTTTGGGACCTAGATTCATCACGTCTTAGTCATCATTAGATCATTTTAGGTGTTAAACATCTATCTATTGTAAATTTCACCTTGTTTGTGCCATCTCTATGAGTTTAAAATCCCCAAAACATGTTTAGGACCATGAATTCTAGACCAACACTAGTCAACACTACCATAAAATTGAAGTCCATGGAGGCATTATCTAGATGCAAAGGTAATTCTACTTTTCCAACACATTTGATATGTGACCCCTCTATGCCTAATATATACTTCTATAGGCTCTATGTGCCCCTTGAAGTATTGCACAGTAGATAACCAAATGGTATTAAAAGTTGCAAAAATCACAATAAGAGTTGATACTACTTGCATTTCCCTCCATCCTAAGCCTATGTTTAGGTAAGGTCACATGTCCATGATATTCTCTCTACTACTAGCATATGTAACCATGGGAATTGATCCTTCATAGATTTTGGGTTCATGCCTCTTGTTTGCTTATATAACATTCTTCCACTTTTGATTTCCTTAAACTTGCTACCATTTATTCCATGTGGCACCCACTTGTATATGGTTGGGCCGAATGTCTTCATTTAATGTCACTAGATTGATAGATTGACTTGTGGATATCTAGATTATCATTAATGGTTTGTACCCTCTCTTAAGTTTCTCTTCAAGTTGTGCTAATGTGAGTACTAGCATTGGGTCTCCTTCTTTTCTTTGAGTCTCCAACCTTGAATGTGGTTTTGTGAAATAACTTTTTGTCATCGTTTTGTAGCATAAATACCTGCAAATATCTTAAGCTTGGTTTCTTGCAACTTCTCTAATTTGTTTATTCATTCAAACAATTTATGTATAGTCCCGCCTTAAGCATTGGAATCAAGAATTATATGGGGAAAATTGTAATTTATTTGTCCAAATAGCATTATGAAGTGTTTGTGCTAGTCTCACTTTCCATTGTGGACTAATTCTGTGATCATTGATCAAAGACCTTGTGTTGTATAATTCATAGGCTTTGAAGGCCTAAATATATGGATTCTAAAGGTTAGAATATGAAGTATATTTGTCTTGCTTTAGCACTTGATTTATCATTGGAACATGCTTGAACCTTTTGGTTGAACCTTTGCTTTTAACCCCTGGGGTATTTGTTCATATGAGCTCCCAATTGAATGGTTGTGAACCTTAGGCTTGATTTATCCTAAGGTGTGGGAACCTTATTCTTAGGGGAAGCTTCTTTGAGTGCCATCTTGGGGTCTAGGTGAAAGAAGAATCCTCATTTGATTTAGAAGGCATGTGATCACCCTTGAGAAAGTTTCCACATGAGGGACACTTGGTTGGACACTTGGACAAGCCCCAGGACATGCATCCCCTCTAGTCTCTAATTTTGGCCCTCATTGAACTTCCTTCCGGGAGTGTGTATCGATAAATGTAAATCATCTAACATTTCACGTTAAGAAGCCTTGTAAGGTTTGTTTAGCTCCAGATGTGGGACAATTCCCACCTCCATTCTCAAGTCCTGACCCTCTTGGCCTCCAATACATCGTTCGCTTATATATTGTGTAAAACAGGAACTCGACAAATGACCAAAACTCTCATGGACATCCTTTCAATCTCCAAGTGTGCATAGAGAACCCGATGAGCTCAACAACAGTGCTCCAACCACTCTCCCGTGCTAGACATACAAATTGATGTAAATTGATGTAAATTGATCTTAATTGCTCTTTATATACACTTACGACACTCTTTTGCCCATCAAATATGGGATTGAAAGTTGCACAAATAGATTCCATGAGTTGGAAGAACCTCACACACGAGTAGCAACCAGGAGCAATTCAAAGATGATTTTCTGGCAGCCCGATTTGATATGAGAGAGAGAGAAGTGCTCCCTCATAAGTGCATGGAGTTCTTTTATGGATTCGGAGAACTGTTCAGTTGAGTCAAAGTGCACTTTCTTTCGTTTTTGTGGTTATTGTATGAATGTGGCATTCGTAAAATAAGTTTTGTACTTATTTTTTATGGGAGACGATCAACATAAAGAAGTTTTTTGTCCATGAACATGAAAAACAGTGTGGATATGCACTTGGGCATCCCTAGAATGCTTGTGAGTTTAAATGCAAAGATAATTGGATTGTACTCATCAATGCTAGTATGCATCTAGGCATCCTTAAAGCTTTTTTAAGGTTAGATGCATTATTGGCTATACAAGTAAGTATGAGGAATCCTAAAGAAGAACATTGGAACATGAGAAGCCATGAAGGTACAAACTTGCAACCTCCAACTTCAAAATATCTAGATGGATAAACCTCCCTATGCAAGGAATCAAAGGATGGACGAAGCTATGAATGAGGTAAATACTATTTTTCATTTTCTTTTTTTGCCATGCTAAAGTGATGCATAAAAGAATGCATTTCCAATGGAGTATGTGAGAACAACATGGACTTAGATGGATGTGTGGGTTTACTCAATTAAGTGATGCAGTTAAGGCTTACATAAATAGAATAAGATTTTCCATAAGCATGAGATGGACTCACGTCATAAAGATAAAATGGAATGGGTCTAGAATGTCCATCATAGCATGGCATGAACAAGAATGGAAAGGGACTATTATTAAATGGAGTTCCAAGTGTGAATTCCATGCATGCTTTAAAGAGGGTTTTAAATTTTGGACCTTATGCATGCTAAGAATCTTTAATCAAAGATCTATATGTTTCTTGGCATACTCTAACTATATCATTGAATTGAATCATGTATGCATGGGTTGACAGGACATGAGAGAAAAATTAAATTCAAGGATTAAATATAGGAAACTTCTAGACATGAAATCAAAGGCATAAAATTTTAATGGTATGAGGCTTGACCATTATCCATATATGATTTATATATGTTGGTTTAATCCAAAAGCCAACAAATCTTAACACAAGAGAAAATGACCTTAGATTTAAGAGTCCTCTTTATGGATTCACTAGTTCCATAAAACCCATGACATGCCTGATCAACAAGGCTAAGGACTTAGGCTACAGTTCATGTGACGTTTCTCTTCTTATTAACCATAAATTAATGTTAATAAGGATTTGGATTGAAAGACATTCAAAAGAGAAACGAAAGACTATATGAGACCGTACACACAGTGATGGGTTAACCTCTCATAATCATAAAAGAATCATGAAGTTCACTAGTCTTAAGAACTTCAAACAACTAATCATTGAAGACAATGATCAACAAATGGAGGAAGAAAATGGAGGAGGCGATTGAACCATTTCATATTTTTAAAGAAACTTATTTCTTCTCCAACAAGATCCTCCCTTTTTTATAGGAGGTATGATCCATTTGGAGCATTAAAAGAGTTGTTTTAGGAGTGAAGAGTTGTAACTCATTAGCGCATATCTGGAGAAGATGAAGATTAAAGGGTTGAACGAAACTCTGAATGGTACTACTCCAAGTTATGATTTATGAACAAGAAGCAATCTATCAATATGGTTAAAGATGAAACCATTTGGTTAAGCTTATGATTGATTATATCCTTTGAGATAGATACCTAGTTATTTCAATAGATAATATCTAGTATGAGAATACTAGATATATTATCAAATGACACAAACAAAGATAGGGTTGATTAAATCTAATCAAAGAAATGGTTCAAATCTTCATAGTCTTTCTCAAGTATAAATCAGTGGCTTGGTAACAATATAACTTATAAGCATTTTTGTGGCTACTTGATTAGAATAAGATAAAATTTTTATTAGGAAGCAATCCTTGAGTAAGAGCTAAAGTTGTCTACACTAAAGTGAGATTGTAAACACATGGTATGGAATGTCTAGGTTTATAGTATTACTAATGGATTAGGCAGTATGGGATGCTGTATTTGATGACAATAGAAGCTTGAACTCAACTATATTTAACAAGTTGATTAGTCAGCTTAAAAGAAATGAAGATTGAGTTTTGATTGCCTTTATAATTTGGAAATTGAATAAGCATCAATTTCTTGAAAAGTTATAGAGTTCAAGGACAAAAACTCTTTAAATGGGAGAAGAAAGATATCATTGATATGAAACCTCTAAGCAAAAAAGGCACTCCTCAACTCTTTTCTGGAAGTTAAGGAGTACATTTGATAGCAAAAGATGCACTCCTTAACCCTTTTGTACAAATAATTGTTGATCCCCATAATAGTTAAAGGTTCTAAGAACATCAACAGGATGTTAGAGGCTTAAGCTAGATGAAAACTCATGAAAGTATGAGTTAAAGATCCCCAACAAATCCGATGGGTAAATACCAAGGAAGAAAAAGGGATCTAAAAGAAAAAAGACTTGGTCTTATCTCAACTTAACTTGGCTAGAGGAATTTGGAAAAACCAAATGACCTAGACTGGTCAAAGGGACCAAACCTTTAATGGTTTGATAAATATGAACATTATATTTCAAGAAATATTGAATGATTGATATAGGTCCACGTAACCTGCCAACGGATGAGAAGATAGTATTTCCTTCCCATTTTGTTGAGAATGGTTTGGTAGGGACTCAATAGACCCACTTTCTAAGTTTGTACTCTTTGTTAAGTCCAACCAAATACAAATTAAGTAAATTCTTTAAAAAAATAGAAAACTATAAAAGAGTAATTCAAGTATACAACATATAAAGATTCCTATCCTTTCTATTGAAAGTAGAAGATGAATCTAGTTTCTAGAACTTTCAACATAAAGGTAGGACCTCTATTACATACTCCTAAAAGTTATACATTTTTAAGAAGGTATAAAGTGTACAAAATTGTAAGATTTTATGAAGCTTGAGCTTTGTGAAAGTGCTAAAGGAAAACAATTAATCTAAGTTCACGAGAGAAATCCACCCATTTCACTAGTCCATAGGTACAAGGCATGCATGCACATTCAATGGGGCTAATGGTTAGTGATTTGGGTAGGGATTTTCATTCGTTTTCTTTCAGATTTAGGAAGATAGTAACCCTTATTTGATTATAGGAGATGGTCATCTAAAGAGGGAGATGACCATGCTTAGATATAGATCAATGTGCACTAGGGAATATTCCATTTATGTACTTCTACTAATTTTCAAGGAAAAAAATGATTTAAGGGGGGAAAGAATGTTGTATAGGTCATGGGTTCTGAAGGCTAAATTATATGGACTCTAAAGGTTAGAATATGAAGTATATTTGCCTTGGTTTATCCCTTGATTTAAACTTGGAACATGCTTGAACCTTTGGGTGAACCCTTGGTCTTAGCCCTTCAGGTATTCATTCGTATGAGCTCCCTGTTGGAGTTTGAGGTCTACAAAAGCACGCAAACAACACAAGGAAGAAGAAGAAGCTTGGAGCACAAAACACAGTACTGATTCCACTAGTAGATACAAAGATAAGTGACACATTGGGTTATAGGCATATATACAAGTCAGGGGGAAAAACCTCCTAAAGAGGGAGAAAAGTGCCCCAGGGGTCCTAGTGTGTTCACACACATCACTACTTAAATATATCAACAAATCCCCCTAAGAGTGATGCGGTGAACAAGGAGTTGGCATTCATGTATAAGGAAGTACCAAGTTATGTGGAATCAATTAGCAAAAGGAAGTAAGCCCAAAGCTTTTTGGAAAGCTTCAAACTTCTCCCTAGGTAGAGCCTTTGTGAAAAAGCTTGCAATGTTCTCCTGTCTGGGCACATATGCGAAACTAATCTCTATAGAGAAGAACCTCTCCCTGACATAATGATAATGCACCTCAATGTGCTTAGTGCGAGCATGGAACACATGGTTCCTTGCAACTACCAATGCACTCTGACTATCAATGAAGATGGTGGTGGTAGAAGACTGACCAACACCCAAATCAGTCATAAGGCATCTAAGCCACACACACTCAACATTCCTATACTAGACCTTAGAACTGGAAGTAGCCATAGTAGGCTACTTCTTGCTCAACCAAGAAATGCATGAGCTACCAAGCATGAAGCAAAAACCACTCGTGGACACATGAGTGTTATAGCAACCAACCGAATCAGAATAAAAAAAAGCATGTAAATCTAGTAGTAGTGATCCTCCTTGGGATAAAACAATCCAAGTAGTCAGGTGCCACTCAAGTAGCGAAAGATGCACTTAACCGCCTGCCAATGCTTGACACCTAGGCAATGCATAAATGTGCTCATTTGTGAGATAGAAAACTGAATATTTGGTTGAGTAATGCATAAGTAAATCAAGCATCCAACAACTTATTGATAGAGAACAACATCAAATGCATATCCAACATCATGAAGACTCAATCGTAAACCTGTCTCCATAGGGGTGGCAATAGGTTTACAATCTTCAAGGCTAAAATGCTACAATAATGTGTCAATATATTTTGTTTGACACAAAGCTATTCCGCCATCAACTTGCATAAATTGAATGCCCAAATAATGATATAAATGCCCCAAATCTGACATTTCAAATGAGGCATGCAAATCATCTTTAAAATCAGCAATATGCTTCTCATGAGGACCAGTGAGCAACATGTCATCAACATACACAACAATGATCAGAAGCACATCATTTGCACACTTAACACATAAGGTGCTCTCAGTTGGAGTGTTCTTGAAACCATGTGCAATCAACTAGGCATGTATCTTTTCATACCAAGCATGTGATGCTTGCTTCAAACCATATAATGCCTTTTTCAACCTCTGCACTTGGTTTTCATGCCCTTTCTACACAAAGCCATGGGGCTGAAAAACATACACTTCTTCATGCAAGTCAATGTCCAATTGATGTACATTCTGTAGAGAGTATGCACGCGGAAGCAAAATGAAAAGTAAAGTACTCTCACAAAACAAAGAATGTGTGAGACACAAAATGAGTAGACCATGAAATGGGTAAACTGATGTGGATTAGAAATGAGCTTGCCAAGAGCATGGAGTAGGCTCCTCAAGCTTCTAACCAAGTACAAATGAGGGGAGAGGCCCTCCTTATATAGATTTGGGAGGGGCTCTCAAAAGTACATCATATGTGGGATAAGTCTCCTGAAAGGAGAATGAATACAACTGGTAGAAGCACATGGCAAGGTACCCAAATACAAAGGAAATACAATATAAAATGGAAATAGACTACAAATGGAGTGCCCCCTGGATACAAAATGGAGATGCACTCATGCGGATACAAATTTAGATGAAGTAGGAGTGATCATGTCATCAACACCCCCTCTGCAGCTCCATTTTGGAGCGACTGAATGCTGCAGAGGTCCACCAAGCGCTGAAGCGGAACCGGAGGTAAAGCCTTCGTGAACATGTCCGTTAGGTTCTCCTGAGAGGTACACTGCTCCATAGTAATCTCCTGAGATATGAGCTTCTCGTGGATGAAGTAGTACTGGATCTTGATGTGCTTCGTCCGAGCGTGGAACACTGGATTCTTGGCGATGGCCAAGGCTGATTGGCTATCCGTGTGAAGACATGTCAAAGTATCCTACAAAACATCAATGTCAAATAATAAATGTCGAAGCCAGATGGCCTCACATGTTGCAAAGCTGGATGCTCGGTACTCGACCTCGGTAGATGATAGTGTAACTGTAGGCTGCTTCTTACTTGTCGAAGAGATAGGTCCTGAGCCAAGCAAGAATATATACCTAGAAGTAGACCGTCGAGAATTAGGATCACTAGCCCAATCTGAATCGGAATATCTGGCGAGTTCGATGCCCCCTCTATACCAAAGACCATGATGTCGGGTGAGGGCAAGGTATCGAAGTTGTCTTTGAGCAGCATCCCAATGAGTCTGACGAGGCTGATGTGCAAACTGGCTGAGTATACCAACTACATAAGCAATATCTAGTCTAGTGTTGGCAAGTTAGAGTAATGAGCCAACAAGCTGTCAATAGGTATGCACATCCACAAGTGATGATGAATCCTCCAGTGTAAGCTTGATGTTGGGATCAAGTGGTGTAGAAACTGAGCGACATTGGTCCATGTTATATCTGGAAAGTAGATCAGAGCAGTACTTCTTATGTGATAGGAATATACCTTCTTTTGTTTGCCAAACTTCCATACCCAAGAAGTAGTGTAATAAGCCAAGATCTATCATAGAGTACTCAAGGTGAAGTTGTGTTGCAAGATCAAGTCATCTACAAAGAGAATGATGAGGGCAACTAAAGACTCCTTTTGATAGATATAGAGATTAGCATCAGCATTGCTTCTGTGAAATCCCTTGTCTTCAAAGAACTTGTGAATCTTGTCATACGAGGCCCTGGGAGCTTGCTTGAGTGCGTAAAGTGCCTTGTGAAGCTTGTAGACTTGATCTTCATTGCCTTTGATCTTGAACCCTTCAGGTTGTTCAACATATACTTCTTCTTGAAGATCTCCATTGTGGAATGCACTTTTGACGTCCAGCTGGTAAATGGGCCACTTAAAGTGAGCACTTAGTGCTAAGACTATTCTTATGGTTGTGAATCTTACAGTAGGGGCAAAGGTTTCTTCATAGTCAATACCATGTTGTTGCTTGTATCCCTTAGCGACCAACCTTGCTTTGTACTTGTCTAATGTGCCATCTGACTTGTACTTAACTTTATAAAGCCACTTAACTCCTATGACTTGATGATTTGTGGGCTTAGGTACAAGAGTCCAAGTTTTGTTCTTCTCGATTGCATCCATTTCTACTTGCATAGCTTCTTCCCACTTAGGTTGACCTTGAGCTTCTTTGTAATTAGATGGTTCTGGGATTTGTTGAATTTGATGCATTAAGGTGTAATTGACATAGTGACTTTGTTCTTGCTGTCTTTTGTCAATAAGTCTTTGAGATCTTCTCGGATGACTTGAAGTACTTGCTTCTCAATTGGAGTTTGGAAATACTAAGTCCCCCTCTGAAGGGTAGATAGGTGGACTAAGACTTGTACTTGAATCTTTTCTTGAGTATGAGGAAGCTTCATTGAAGATCACATCCTTTGAAATGGTGATGGAGTGGTTTTCCATATCATATAGACAGTATGCCTTTGATTGGTCACTATACCCTATGAATATGTGTTTCTTGGACTTTGATTGTAACTTGTTTCTATGTTCTTTTGGTACATGGACAAAAGCTTCACTACCAAAGACTCGAAAGTAATTCACATTTGGTTTTCTGCCATAGTAGGCTTCAAAGGGTGTTTTGTTGTGTAATGCACTTGTAAATCCTCGATTAACAATATGAACGGTAGTATGCACGGCTTCTGCCCAGAACTTGTAGGTTAGATCCTTGTGATGAAGCATTGTTCGTGCCATTTCCATCACACTCCGTATCTTCCTTTCAACTACTCCATTTTGGGATGGAGTATGAGGCTGAGTGACTTGTCTTTTGATCCCTTTCTGGTTGAGAAAGTTATCAAAGTCATGATTGATAAACTCACCACCTCCATCTGATCTAATGGTTTTAACTTTAGTTGAAGCTTCATTCTCAACTTCCTTGATCCAAGTTTGAAACTTAGAGAATGTGTCTGCCTTTGACTTCAAAAAGTACACTCAGATATAGCGAGAGTGGTCATCTACTAGAAGATAAAAGTAGAGGGATCCACTCAGGGATGGGGTGTTCATAGGTCCACATAAGTCCATGTGGATAAGGGCAAGTGGTTTCCTCGCTCATGTTGAAGCTTCCTTGGGAACTGGGGCTCTATGTTGCTTGTCTTGGGTGCAAGCTTGGCAGACATCAGTAAGTTGCCCTATCTTTGGCAATCCCATCACAAGTTGGGATGAAGAGATTTTGGATAAGTATGGTGTGGCCAAATCTCTGGTGCCACAAACTTGAGGTTGATTCTTTGGATACAAAGCAAGATAGCTTGTAGAGGCCCTTTTCTTCAATACCTTGAGCAATGACATTCTTTGTATGGGGATCAACTACCTTAACTGAGGTGTTATCAAACCATACTTGTTTGTCCTTATCTGTAATGGCCTTGACGGAAAGTAGATTCATACATAAATTTGGAACAAAAAGAACATTGGATAAAGACTTGCATTCCCCCTGATGGTTGGAAATTTGAACTTTCCCTTTTCCTTCGATGGGTAAACTTTTGTTGTTGTCAAGATAGACTTCTCCCGTATGTTCTTCGAGTTCTTGAAAGGAGTCCTTCTGGTTCTTCGAATCTATCTCCACAACATGTGCGGGACAATGTAGATACAGAAGACAGTAAACCAACTTCCCTCCTTTCTGCACAGAAGATAGGAAAAGTTTGCATAGTGGAGGAGGTTCAACTGTCGCACCACTCTCTATCCCAATTGACTCTCTCTCTCTCCAACTCACCCACTCAAAAAAAAAACACGCGGAGTAGACGTGTTGTTGCTCTTTCTCTCTCTCTTTATCTCTCTCTCTCTCTGTGACTCGGAGATGGTGCACAAGCCAGGTTCGCTTACGGTGTGACTCAGGCGACAATGATTCTAACAGTTGTGCCCATTGACAAGTTAGCCATGGATGCCATCCTCTTCAATGATGTGATGATGCAACAGTTCTCATGGTGGCCGTGAGGTCCTAAGGGGGTAGCGCGAAGGCTGTGTTATGTGTCAGACATCATCAAAGCGACGAAATCCCAGGGCGTTCTTGCCAACGCTGCCTCCTACACTTCTAATTACACAGTACGAAGAACTATGATGAGGTGTTTAGTGTATGGCACAATGTCCAGTTGGTCAATGGCTTCTTCTGATTACTCTGATCGAGGGGAAAAAAGAGAAAAGCTGAGGATCTCGTCGGCCAAGCGGAACAAGCGTCTATCCATTGCAATAGTTGGAGAAGGTGTTTGGATATCGCAGCAATACGTGAGCAGGAAAGCAATGGTCAATGTCAGGGCAAGATTCGAAAATGTTTGAGGAGAGATTTGTTTCCCTCTTTCTCTGGCTTCATCTACTGTCTTGTTATTGTGTTGCTGCAAGAATCAATGGAAAATGGATTATTGTCCATGCAAGGCTAGCCAACGACACCCTTCTCTTCCTTCTCCTCTGATGATGGTCAATGGCAGAGCAATAGATTGTTGGCTGCTTCTGATGTCAGTCAATGGCAGAGCGACAAAGTGTTGGCTGTTGTTATAGCATTGTAGTACAATGCTACAGAGACTGTTCAATGACAGATTGTTGGCTGCTTTTGAAGTCGGTCAATGGCAGAGCGACAAAGTGTTGGCTGCTATCGTAGCGTTGTAGTACAATGCTACAGAGATTGTTCACGGCTTAGCAATTCACGATTGGTGTGCTGACAAAGGATGACTCCCAAAGTTATGATGGAGTACAACACTATATTAGACATCACCGAGTTCCAAAGGTCACAAAGGAGTGCACAACAATGTTTAAAACACTTTAAAATTTGACATTAAGCATCAACTCTGTGCACATTACTGGAATAAAACAATGAAATAAAATAATGTCAAAGTGGTGATAAGCACTTTAAAATGTAGTGGTTGCAAAGTAATAGACCACAATGAGGGTGGGAGGGAGGGAAAATGGGGAAAGGGGGTACAAAGTAAGGAGGGAGAAGGGTAAGAGGGTGGGCAAATGGGCAAGATGAGGCCCCAAAGAGCACAAAACTGATGGCAAGTGCTTCTCTCAATGAGGACAAAGCAAAGCCACCAATACTCAAGCACCACCACCACCAAAACGACTCCCAAACGCACCACCAAGACCTCCACCTAAAGCTCTAATACCATGTAGAGAGTATGCACGCAGAAGCAAAATGAAAAGTAAAGTACTCTCACAAAACAAAGAATGTGTGAGACACAAAATGAGTAGACCATGAAATGGGTAAACTCATGCGGATTAGAAATGAGCTTGCCAAGAGCATGGAGTAGGCTCCTTAAGCTTCTAACCAAGTACAAATGAGGGGAGAGGCCCTCCTTATATAGATTTGGGAGGGGCTCTCAAAAGTACATCATATGTGGGATAAGTCTCCGGAAAGGAGAATGAATACAACTGGTAGAAGCACATGGCAAGGTACCCAAATACAAAGGAAATACAATATAAAATGGAAATAGACTAGAAATGGAGTGCCTCCTGGATACAAAATGGAGATGCACTCATGCAGATACAAATATAGATGAAGTAGGAGCGATCATGTCGTCAACACATTCCAACCATGATGAGCTACAAGTGCATAGATGCTACAAATAGTAGTCATTCGGCATGTAGGAGCAAATGTTTCATCAAATTCAATGCCTCTTTCTTGAGTATAACCCTTTGCAATGAGCCTAGCCTTATACCTACCAACTGTTCCATCAGGCTTATGCTTCAACTTGTATACCCACTTAGTGCCAATGGCCTTCTTGCTGGGAGGCAAGTGACATAAAGACCATGTACCATTTTTCATAATAGCGTCATATTCTTATTGCATAGTGGCCATCCAATTTTCAGAATTTTGTGCTTCATAAAAAAAAATAGGATCATTCTCATCATAGAGACTAGAGGCAGCCATAGCATGGCAATCTGATGCAAAAGAAACACTATGAGAGCTTGAATGAGTATGATATAATAGAGGTGCATCTAATTTGCTATTTTGCAAAGTTTGCACTAGCCATTTAGGCATAGTTTTTACCTCTCTATATCAGTTCTCTCATCAACAAGTGCATCTGTTATTAGGATCTTGCTCACATGCACACAGAGGTTGCAAACGCAGAAAACACACTGAAAAATAGAGATGCCAAGAGATGAGACCGAACGCAGTATTGGGTGCAATCTCCCCCCATGCACTCTGTTTCGACAGTCCACAGAGTGCATGTATTTATAGGAATTTTTTATTACATCAAAAAGAGTGGTTACATGAGAGCGGCGTTGAAAAGCATGCGTGAAACTAAAAGTTGGTGACTTTCGTAGAAAGCCTTTCTTTTAATATTAGAAACTACGGTCTACAATGACCCTTATTCTAACCACTATTTTTTTAATTATTTCTAACAATAGAACCTTATACGTGGATTTATTTACAAACTAAATTATAAATTGGATTTATTGATGTCCACCCTAAAGTTGGATTATTGATTTCTGCCCTTTCACGCTTTCACACCTCACGAACCTTGAGCGGCTATATCAAAAACACCAAAAAGACATTAATACATTAATAAATTAACATTCCAACAGTGCATTATTTAACATATTCCATAAGTTATAACATGCCCCTCAGTTGAAAAAGCAACTGACCTCAGTTGACAAAGTAAAATAAACATGGATGGCCAGTCACATGTTCCATCACTGAATGAAAATAAACATGTTCCATGTTAAAAAAACATGCATGGAAATGTTCATGGAGGAATTACATTAATGTGTTTGTGTCACATCATGGATGCATAACTTTAGATAGTGAGATGGCACATATGGGCCATGGCATCATTTGAGGCATCTTACCTCACTTGGTAGAGGACTTGAGAAGAGAGCCTATTAGAACTCTCATGTGAGTATTTATTGTCTCACTTATCTTGTAAGAGTAAGGGAGAAGCTCGGCGGCTGGGAGGATAGAACACGATATCTCTGTGTGTCTTAGAGTGGTGGACGCTCGCGTGGCTCTCAGCGGCAGCGTGCGGCAATAAAAAGGCTTAAGATTGGTATCAGAGCAGCGATTCTGCCACGCGACTGCAGCCTGGAGGATTTGAACCCTCGCCATGCCCAAGAAAGACATGCGTTCTATCCAAGGCGCCTACTCACGTTGATGGAACATCATATCCAAAAATATGATATGGATCAGCTGCGGCGTCTACTTTTGGCCGCTTTCGTATGCTTTAGGGGAGGAAGGAGGCCCCTCAGAGAAGCCTAAGATCCCAAGGAACCTCGTGAGTAGCACGTAATAACTCATTGCTTCTCGTCAAGGCCAAGGAGACAGAGATCTCAATGGGACTTCCTTGAGGAATTAGGCAAAAGGAGTTAAGTTCTAGAAAGGCATCTTCCATTGAGAATCAAGAAGAGATAGGAGAGATGCAGATTGGATGCACATGCGGCATACTATGAGTCCATGAATGAAGAGCATTCTTTTCATCAACTCTCTGACACCGGCTTTCAAGTAAAAGAACATGGATCTTCATGCTAAGCACAGGTATGAAAGTTTCGTTTGTTATTTCCCAAAGCTAATTATTGTAATACTCCATTCTTGGGAAAGAGAAAGGAAGGGCTTTGAGCAAAGCTCTTTGAGGGAAAATCAAATGTATGGAGGGTATGAGGTATATGTGCTCATCTAAAGTCGAGAATTCCCTCAAATTACAAGAAAGGGTAAGCTTTAGGCACCTCCAAAGTAGCCTATTTTTATGATTTTTACATAAATTTCAGGAGCTATTTTGATAAATAGCCATTTTTGGAAGGGAAAATGAAGTGGGTTTTTTCATAGATTTATTGAAAAAACCATGCACGCCTATAGTTTAGCATATGGACTTCCATATAAGATTAAGAAACCCAAAAGATACCTCAGTTTGATGGGAGTTTGAAGCTCCACAAAACCCCCTTCCATCACAGTTTGAGAAAAATTTCAGCACCTCAATTTGAGAAATTCCCATTTTGGAAGAGGGCAAAAGAGGTGCAATAAATATGGATGGATGGGAAAAAGTATATATACTGAGAGTATGGTGCGTGGAATTCTTAGGTGAATCATTAGATTCATCAAAAAGATAAGTTAAGGAGGAATTTTACTTCCTCAAAGACCCCCTTCCCGCACTTTTTGGAAAAAATTAGATCTTAATTTTTGCCAAACTCTACTTTGGGGAGTAAGAAAAGAGATCATTCAAGAGGCTCCTAGGGATTAATGCATACACACATGACTTATGGTGTATGAATTATCTTGGAGAAGAGAAAATCCAAGAAAAATCCACATTAGGAGTGGATTATAAGCTTGCTAAGAGCTCCCATTTAAGTTTTTACATGAAAGTAAAAATCTTGATTTAGGCCTACTTTGGGGAGCGAATTAGCATGCACAAAGGGAGGATTTGGAAAGGTGAAAATAGGCCTAAGCATCTTCATATACCACTCTCTGAGATTATGGAGAGAATTTTAGCATTTGCTTGATGGAAGAATGCTTTTGGGCACCCCAAAAATCACTTTTTTACACTTTGTCCAGCCCCTCCAACAGTCCACTAGTTTGACATGTCCCACTTGGAATGGCCATATCTTGGGCTAGAAAATTCCAAATAGGACGTGCTATGGCTCGTTTCGAAGATCACAAGGTCTACTTTAAGTTTATGAAAAGAAATTTTGGAAAATAAGTATTTTTGCAGGTCTGAACATCTCTGCAAAGTCTGAACAGTTTTGGCGACTACCTTCCGGGAGCCATATCTTTCAACCCGGGAAGGCGAATTGAGTAATTTCACTTCGATTTCTTTGCACATGCTATATATTTCAGTTATGAACATTTGCAGGTCCTAAAGTGGTTTTTTCAGGTCTAAAGAAGGATTACTAATGCATTTTTTGACTAAATTTACATTATTTTGGTAATCACTTGACCATATTTTATGTTTTGGGGAGTGTTCCGATGTTTTCGGACACTTCAAAGTTTATGTTAGGACCTGAGGAGGAAGGTGCAGAGGTCTCAAAGCTTGTCGAGAACGAATGGATGCATGCAATTCCAAAATCAAACTACTCAGGGACGTATATTTTATGCTTCAGGCATTTTACTTTATGTCATGGCATGTTCTGTATGTACATGCAGATTGGATTGCATACATCAAATGTTGATCATTATTTAAATTCTAAAAGTATGGATCGACAGGCAAGAAGTATACTTTTTGATTGTTTACAGGAAAGAGGATTACAGAAATTATATGGCTATGCAACTCAGAGAATGGTTGCTAGCAATTGCTTTTATGTTTTTGCAGGATATGGAATCCATATATGAGTTTATGGCGTGCATGCCATGGGCCTGTCAAGCCCTATGTCGTTGGGTGGCCTTTGTGCCACTGAGCTTATGGTAAAATTTTTTGGGATTCCATCTACTGGGGAAATCCTGTCGAAATTTTTCCCATCGTATGGCGTTATATACGCACTTACCTTTAGGTAAGAATGTTATGGCATGGTAACATGCCCTTTCTGCAAACTTCAATAAGGTGTATGCATGCTTCTAAGCATGTATTTGATGGACTTAGGACCATCATAGTATTATATAAGGCAACTTCATTAGGAATAGGATCCCTACACATAATCCTTATGGATTTAGACCATAGGATTGCTAAAAGGAAGGACGTGTACCTTCACCATTAGGAATGTGCACAAGCAATCCTATAGGTTATGAGAAGTTGCATACATGCACGGGAGATACATTTATGATAATCTCCAAGTCAGTGAAGATTTAGTTATCTTCACAAGAGTCTCACATGATGATTAGGAGACTATGGGGTATTATTAGGAATACCCAAAAACTCAGTAGTTTCACTGATACACCTCACTTGAGCGAGTAGTGAAGCATTTCTGCTACACTACTAAGGAAACCAAATAGATGGGATCACAAAGATGGGTTTCATGAGACAACATCGACGGGTGCTATGTGATTCGAGTGATGGTTGGGAAGGCCATAGGTATGGCACTAGCTCTATGGTATAGAGCATAGATCCCTTAGTCAGCAATAGTTGGGGTACCCAATACACATATATGTATATCGGGATCTACAGAGAGGTACCTAGGCTTAGTCTGGGTACCTAGGAACAAGTTGGTTTGGAATAAGAAAAGGATATCCATTGTCATGTGATGATTAGAACCAAACTAACTAGTTCGAGGACATGGGACTCATTGGAGTCCACTGATATGATTTTAGGATATGGGATTCATTGGAGTCCACCTATATATTCCATTACATATGGATGGAATATATATTTGGTTTAGTGTAGGTATGACAACATGAATTGGAAGAAGGTTCCACTGGTATGGGACGGTGGAAACGACTTCCCTTTGAACACTCTTCATCTATGGCCAGGGAGAAAAGGACTCATCATTCATGCTGTCATGTCTCACTAGATCAGAGGAGAGCTCTTAGTGGACATCTCCTACTAGGACTGGGAGTTATCCTTCACAGTATTGGGACGATTTATTCTTCCAGTAGAGAATGTGATAGGTGATTTTATCACCATTGGTATCACATACTCATTTTTCAGTCTTTCAGGAGCGATAATTCCATCAGTTTGAGTGGATCGTATAGATCCATGCATAGAGTATGGTTGGCAGAGATAGTTCTTTACTATGGATACACATGTGTTTACGGTATCATGTCATATCATTGCTGACCATTTTAGTAGAGGACTTTGACCCCTATTAGGAATTCATTTTCTCCACTCTTCACTACATACACCTTTATGAAGGATTATGCATTAGTTATGGAAGAGAGGACTAAATAAATTCATGAATCTCTCTTTTAAGGAAAGGAGAAAGTGGGAATCAGCTCAGAGATCCATGAGAGATCTCACTTTAGTTTAGTGGTCTCACTTTAGCTCCTACTCCGTGAGAGAGGAGGAACTCAAGGAAAACATGATTTCTTCATAGGAGAAGAGTACAGTATGTTTTCCTTTAGACAGAAGAGGTGTATGGAAAACATCTCTTAGTCTTTATTTCATACGGAATTCATTTACTCTACTTTTCAATGTAATTTTCCTTCACATGGGAGTCTCTTTCTCCACTAGTTTTGAAGGAAAGTATGGAGAACTTATGTGCATGTTCTCACCTATGGATGAGTAGAGAAACTGGATTCAACAGAATCTCTTTCAAAGGGAAAGGGAAAGTGGAATAGATTCCACTACCAGACCTCTTTTTCTTAGAGGAGATTACAGAGAGAGACATGAAGAGAGTTTCACTTTCTCATTTAGATGGTCTAGATAGGAGTGGCACTCTTCTATCAAAGACAAGAGGGAGATCAGGTAATCATACTGGTTAGATTGAGTCTCACATGGAGACTCTTGAGAGAAGTAGTTATTTGTACTTCCAGTGATGGTCTTTGACTAGATGAGATGATCTAGTTATTGACATTAGTTAGATTGGGAATAGACTTATGACTTCTCTCTTTAGGGTTTCTAGGAGATATGGAGATATCTAACCTATGGAGGTACCAAACTCTTAGTTGGTGTTACATCATGAGCATGATGTGTAAACATCAGTTAGGAGGATGGGTACTGAAGGATTATCTGAATCTCAAAGGGAATGCTTTTTGCATTCATATGGCAAACTACAGGGAAGAGAAATATTAGAGTTTGCACTAGTGCCAATAAATGCTCTTCCAATAGAACTTTGTCCAATGGTAAAGGATGACAAACCACAGATTTCTGGGTTGGTCGAATATAGAGATTTCATTTTACTACCAAGAAATTCTTATGTATGAGCTAGATGATGGATTTGCATAGTTCACAAGGTAGTTTAGACAAAACTACTAGTGATTACACTCAAGGTTAGCAAGACCTAGAGTGGCATGAGGGCAATCTATCATGTACTCCTAGATGGGTTTGAAGTCACTTTTTATGGGACTTTGTTCTATATTTCAAACGATTATATGGTTTACTATCTCCATTACAATACGGTCAAGCCAATAAGCTTGGCACTTTTACACTTGCCTTACATGCTATTGCTCCATGCAGGATACATCATATGGACTTAGGTCATTTGGATGATGTTGTATGTTATGGGAGTGATAGTTTGGAAGTGGAGTGTACATGGGAGATAATAGGCACCACTCAGACGGTTTCCCACCTTTGAGATAATCTCATATGAGACTTCTTAAGGGGAAGGATATGGGGAAACAACACACAGAGATGACCATGTACATAGAGTACATGGGGTTCAGGGGAGTCCGAGCACCTTCTTCTACCATTACGGACATTTCATTGACATTTTCGAGGACGAAAATGCTCTCAAGGGGAAGGAAATGTCACATCATGGATGCATAACTTTAGATAGTGAGATGGCACATATAGGCCATGGCATCATTTGAGGCATCTTACCTCACTTGGTAGAGGACTTGAGAAGACAGCCTATTAGAACTCTCATGTGAGTATTTATTGTCTCACTTATCTTGTAAGAGTAAGGGAGAAGCTCGGCGGATGGGAGGATAGAACACGATATCTCTGTGTGTCTTAGAGTGGTGGACGCTCACGTGGCTCTCAGCGGCAGCGTGCGGCAATAAAAAGGCTTAAGAGTTTGTGTATGATATGAAAAAAATAAGTGGTCATAATAAGGTGTTAATTGTGTTTTATGTATCCATTGACATTCTTCAATAGAGTGATTTTTGTACTTAACCAAATATTGATGGTATTGAGTACCTGTGCGTGTAGTAGTGACATCATGATCAATTATTTTCTCAAAAACCAAGATTTCAGATTGTTCTTCAATCAAAGGAGGGTCATCAAGAAGTGGAGTGAGTGGTAAAGTTCCTTTAGTGGTTCAAGTAAACTAATATGAAAAGAGTTATGTACTATAATTCTTTTCTGAGGGCTTAAGCTTCCTACTCTCAAATGCAATGGGATGATCATTTTGCATTAAAACTACACCTATCTCTGAATGACTAGCATCAGTAACAACATGAAAGGGTTGTGAAAAATCAGGTAATTGTAAAACAGGTGCATGTGAAAGTGCATGTTTGAGTTTTTCAAAGGATTGTTGTTGGGTAAGTTCCCATGGAACTTTTATTTTCTTTTTCAATAACAAGGTAAGGGGCAATGCTAAATAAGAAAAATTTCGAACAAACTTCCTATAGAAACTAGCCAACCCAAGAAAAGAACGAACATCATTGATTGATTGTGGTATAGGCCATTCTACTATAACTTTAATCTTTTTTGGATCCACATGCACACCTTCACTTGAAATAATATGTCCTAGATATTCTAGCTTACGTTGAAAGAAGTAACTCTTTTCAGGATTAGCGTAGAGTGTGTTCTCTCATAGTAAATGAAAAATTGTTTTAAGATGCTTCTCATGCTCACTATCGTTCTTACTATAAACAAGTATACCGTCAAAAAATACAAGAACAAAAGCTTGGAAATCAAGAAAAATGTTATTCATCATTCGTGCAAATGAAGCAGGGGCATTAGTAAGTCCAAAGGGCATTACCATAAATTCATAATGGCATGTTTGAGTTATAAATGCAATCTTAAAAATATCACTTTGCATCATACAAATCTGATGGTATCCTGATTTTAGATCAATTTTACTAAAGACGCGAGCTCCTCATAATTTATCTAAAAGACCATCTATTCGAGGAATGGGGTATCTATTCTTTATTGTGATCTTGTTAAGGGCTCTATAATCAATGCACATTCGATAAGTTTTATTCTTCTTCTCTACTAAGAGAACTGGTGCTCCAAATGGGAAAGAACTAGGCCTTATAAGCCCTTTCTGTAGTAGGTCTTTTACTTGGTTTTCTATTTCCTTTTGGTGTAGTGGGCCATGTCTATAAGATGCTTTATGAGGAGGAGAACTACCAGGGATTAAGTCTATGCTATGGTCAAAGGATCCTCAAGATGGTGGTAGTTCAGAGGGATACTCAGACATAAAACAATCCTTATAAGTAGTCATGAGAGGTTTATGTGCATCAGGAAGTGTATGAGTATAATCATTGATGACATTGACAAAGACAATGCATGAATTGAATCCTTTCCTAAATGCACTTTTTACTTGAGTATGACTAATCAATGGAAATGGCTGGAAATCATGTCGTGCAGACAAAGTAATAATTTGACCTTTAAATTCAAAGTTAAAAGTATGTGTATGGTAGTCAATGCATGGGTTATAATGATGATGAAAAGGCATACCTAGTATAACATCGTAAGATTGCGAAGGTGCACTTAAAAATGTTCATGAATCAACATATGGGCCTATGCTAACCGTAACATCTTGCACTTCTCGTGTTACCTTATAACGATTACCTTGAAATGTAGATTTTACTTTATACAAAGAAGGAAACATTTTTAATTTAAGTTCTTGTACTAATAAATGTGAAATGAAGTCATGTGAACTACCATCATCATGTAAATTTTAACAAGTTTGTTGTTTATAGTACCCTGCATGCAAAGTAGAGAATGAAGAGAGATATCATTATCCAAGGTACTTAAGTCCTTCTCCAATGATTCCTCTGTCCAAAGAGGAGGAATTTCTTCATTATGGGCCTCCATGTTATGTACTTGAGTTGCAGCGGGTTTCATGTTAAGAGGTCGCAATTGGCACTTCGTTTTTGTATGTCCAAGTTTACCACAATTCTAGCAGGTGATTCATGGTCGGTTCTGTTGGGCATCCATTGCTGAAGTTTGTAGGGTAGGTGGTTTGCTAGGTTGGAGAGATGAAGCAATAGGTGCAGTTGAATAATTGGATTGCAGTGGATGAGGAAAACTAGGGTAAGATGGGGCATTAAAATTACGTTTCATGGGAAAATTTGGTTTAGCAAAAAGTGGTCGTTGACGTGGTTGTTGTAGATAAAGTGACTTGGTTATGGACTGGAATTCTTTCTCTACATCATAGGCAGAAGATATAGCCTCGTTGAGGGTTGTAGGTCGTAAGGTGTGAAGCTTAGCTTGGATTACCACCTCCAAACCATCTTCCTATTTCCACTACAACCTATCCTCCGATACATCTTTGTGATCAAATAATAACAGTGATAAAAATTGGGTATGAATCTTGCCCTTTCCTAAAGTGGTCTTAATTCCTCTAAATACTGAAGAGCTTCAAAATCACATGAGAAGAATTGATATCTTCCCCACGTATCACCACTAAAGCACAAGGTTGCATCGTAAATGTGCTCTGCATCAGCCAGGGGTCCTGCTAAACCTTGGAACCATTGTGAGTTACTATGTACTTTCTCTTTCCTTCCTATAAGAGGAGCATCAATAGGCATTGGTCCCATGAAGTCCTAAAAAGCTGAAGACCTCATTGAAGGGATGGGCCTCTACCAGTAGGTTCTCAAAGTCCACTGCGGGCATGCTCGTCCTAGCACCAAAAGTTCCTTCGGTTTGCATTGTGATTCTGAGTGCTTGTGTAAAAATCAGGTGGGGTTGACACTCTGCTTTGGAAAAGAAGGGATGTCCAACACATTCATGAACTTCCCATCAGGAGGTGAGGCATTCTACACAAAGGATCTAGGTAGGCATGTAGGAAGTGTGGAGAGAGCACTCGAGGAGACTATGGTGACCATTTGTCCACTGATGGTCGTTTGGGCCATATATCTAGTAGTGGAATGGAAAATCTTTCTCGTTCTGGCTACTTACCTATGTTATCTTTCTTTGATTTTTCATTTTGTGAGCATTGTCAATATGGAAAGCAAACTAGAAATGTGCATAGAACACACATTGACTCTTCAATTCAGCCTTTAGGTCTCGTTCATACAGATGTGTGTGGTCATATGCCCACTAGGTCCTTAGGTGGTTCTCTTTACTTTGTTGCTTTCATAGATGATGCTACTAGAGAAGTTTGGGTATATCCTATCAAATCAAAGGATGAGGTATTCCCTACTTTTAGAAAATGGCTTGCTTCAGTTGAGACTAATAAAGGATCTAAGCTTAAGGCTTTACGTTCAGATAATGGGGGTGAGTATACCTCACATGAATTCAGCCTTTTGTTAATCTAGAGGGATTTGTAGAGAGTTTACAGCTCCTTATACCCTAGTAAAGATTGGTGTAGCTGAAAGGATGAATAGGACTATTCAAGATAGAGAAATTTCTATGTTGCATCATGCAAACCTCTCACAAGGTTTTTAGGCAAAAGCACTATTGACTGAAGTCCATCGTTGTGTAGATACCTTATGAGGTTCTGACTCTGCATGCTTATCAAGAGCTTGTAGTTGAATAGTAGATGATCCTTCACGTGCAAAAGGAGTCTTAAAACCAAATTCCACATACATTTTATGCATTGCTTACCATCTGAGCCAATGATAGAATAATCCCATTTATGTTTCTGATTCCAATGTGATAAAAATGATCTTTCAACCTCTTTCCTCTTGTTTATATCTATTTCATTTACTCTAGGTCGTTGACTTTCACCTTCATGTACATGGTTTTCTACTACACCTTCATTTAGATCTAATCGTTGACGTTGTACACGAAAGTGATCTAATGTTTGTTGGTTTTTATCACGTTTTGGTCTTCCAATTCATTGTACTACATTTTGTACTATTTCATGAACTGCATCTTGTGAACTCTCTCCTGACATGTTTATAGATTATATCCTATCAAAAAATACACATAATTTTAATTTCATAAATTTATATTTAAATAAAAACTAATTTCTCACAAAACAAGAGAGATAGATTCAAAGTGAAGTGGTATGACGAGAAGATTTGATATTTGAATTTCAAAACATATGATTTTCCATGTAGAATGTCAAAGAGGATAATAATATACTACTAATTTATTTACCACTACTAATAATACTAGTGATACTAGTACTACTAGTAATGCTAGTACTAGTATTAATACTAGTACTATTGCTAATACAACTTATATTAGTATTGCTAAGGTAGAAGACTATGTAAACAAGTGCAAGAGTGTGGAGAATACACGTTCGTGAACCATGAACTGCAAGACTAAGTCATGAAGTGCTGCAAATAGGAAGAAATTATGCTTATCAAATTACATGTATTGAGAGAAATTTTATGGTCTTTGGCAAAAACTCATAACACTATCGAGTTTACATTATACAAGATGAAAAATCAAAGTCTATATTATCAATTGTGAACACATCTTTTATGCATTTATTGAAAAAAATAATTCGCAAATAATCAATCAAATTCATTTTGAAGAGATAACGTTTTTGTAGATTATGAAAAGAGATAACGTTTATGCAGTTTATGAAAAGAATCGCAAATAATCAATCAAATGCAGTTTGAAGAGATAACGTTTATGTAGATAACTAATCAAAGCAATTTCGCACTGCAATAATAAAATTACGTTTTAAAAAAAAAAAATATCATATATATAGAACTAATAACCAACACTATCACATATTCATTTCAACAACATGTGCACAAATTTATTTAAGAAATCAAAGATACTCATGCTGCATGTCTCACAGTGTTTGATGAACAGAATGTTTGTTTTTGGAGAATACCTGTTCAATATGTGCCTTCATTGCAAAATGTCATATACAAGTCAGTCTCACAATGCTCTTCTATTCCGCCAATGTTCAAACGACAGCAAGAGATTGCCAATGGAAATTCTTTGAAATGCAATCCTGTAAAAAAGAATAGCCCCTAGTTTATTCAATAGCCCATAATTTGACGAACATAATGTTTGTTTATGAAGAATACCTATTCAATATGTGCCTTTGTTGCAAAATGTCATATACAAGTCAGTCTCACGGTACTCTTCTATTCCGCCAATGTTCAAACGACAGCAAGAGATTGCCAATGGGCTATTCTTTGAAGTGCAGTCCTGTAAAAAAGAATAGCCCATAATTTGACGAACAGAATGTTTGTTTATGAAGAATACCTATTCAATATGTGCCTTCATTGCAAAATGACATATACAAGTCAGTCTCACAGTGCTCTTCTATTCCGCCAATGTTCAAACGATAGCAAGAGATTGCCAATGGGCTATTCTTTGAAGTGAAGTCCTATAAAAAAGAAATTTGTTATAGCGTTGATTAGTAGTTGTACACATATCATATATATATATTTTCATTATCAATTTATGAACCAATCTCTGTATAACTATTGAGAAACGCAACAACAAACCTAGTTCAATAGCGCAATAACATAATAATTTTTGTTCTACTATTTGGGATCATTATCTCTCAAGGAGAAGAGATGGCTCGTGCAATTCACTTTCATGCATGTTTGAGAGAATTACACAATAATACATGTGGATTTTTGAAGCATAAATCACATAGATGGATGATGAAACAAATGCTCAATGTGAATCCTAAGAGCTGCTAAACATAATCAAAACTGCAAAAGTTTAAGTGAAAAAGACAGACGGAATTCTCGGCACGTAAAAATGTGATAGATTACAATACACATCATCATACTTCAAAAACGCTCAAAGAAATTGACAGAAACTATACAACTTGGCCTTTTATGATGTGATGCAACGAGCACCCAAAAGGTATCCATCTGTAAAAAAAAAAAGTTTCAAGAATATACGCAAGTGGAGTCTACTGTCTGAGTAAGAGTAAAGCTTTTTTTTACAGGTATTTGTAAACTAACTATAATGAAATGGAGTTTTATCGGTTCTTCTTCTAAAACGACACATCAAATGTAAAACAGAGTCAATACTAATTGCAGTCTGTTTTGAACAACACATCGAATGAACGAAACATGCTATTTGCATTCCGTTTTGAGCAACACAGTGACACAAAAATCATAGGAGTAACTCTATTGTACGAATAAACTTGATCCACTACTTACATATCCCAAAAAATGAGACGAACATGAAGCACACACTGAAATAATGATGCACGATGTGCATTTTCAAAGTTTTGAACATGATATATTTACCGAAATTAAACCGCACATTTTCACAGTCACGACTCTTTGCAGTATGTTTTGAACAACACAATGTAAAAAGCACATATCAAATGAACAAAACATGGTATTTGTGTTTCATTTTCAGCAACATAGTCACACAAAAATCATTCGAATTACTCTATTATATGAATGCTTCACTGCTTACATATCCAAAAAAATGAGAAGAACATGAAGCACGCACTGAAATCATGATGCACAATGTGCATTTTCATTGTTTCAAGCATGGATGTACTTACCGGAATCAAACAGCGAATAGCTCCAATGATAAAACTCTTTGACGTTGTGTCTGCAGCTCAGTGCTCAGTGCTCAGTAATGCAAAACTAGACTAATGCTGTGCAAATGCTGGACTGCTCTTTCGAGTCTAAGAGTCTCCACTCTCGACTCTCAAGTTTCCTTACAGTTTGTTCCTTAGAGGTTAGTATAGGTAGTAAAGCGGCTCACCAACTCACAAGTCACAAATCACAACTCAAGAGTCAAGAGTTCTAATTTTGGTACTAATTTGCAGACACGCAAGTATGAAGCTCATTTTGATTGGTTAGCCAACTCCTTCGCCATTCAGCTTCAGGTAAAGGTCTGATCTCCCAACAAAATTCACGTGGACACTGCCAACTAGATATTTTGATAATCAATTTTCAAATTAAATTTTTATTTTTCAAACCGTTACAACTTACAACTTACAATTTATGAAAGCGTTGTAATTTACAGGCCCACGTGCTGGCAGACTAAAATCTAGAGCTATAGAGGATAGACTCCTACGAGTCACATAGAATTTTAACTTCTATATAATATATCTATATTTCATAAAAATATGAAGGTTGTACACGAAACAGGCCTTCAAATGAAGGCTAATTTATTGGGAAGCATTCAGATGCAAACTAATTTTATAATCAGCCTTCTTATAGAAAAGGTTCAATTCTAAGGATTGAGTTTCAAATGATTCCCCATTTTTTTTTTTGCCTTCACGCGACGGCTAAAATGGCTCAGAAGGCCATTGCAGCCTTCAAATTTCAGCACTGATGTAGAGTATTTTGGCGAGCAGCCAGGCACCAAGGCTTAACGCCGGACATGTGTAATCTAGAACAGTAGGCTATTTGGCTGTTCGCCGCTCGGACAGAAGTCTAAAACTGTTAAGAGCTCGCTTTTCACTTCCCAATATTGCATTTTCAACTTCGGTTTAGAAGATTTTCCGAAAACCTAGTAGTGAACAGCGCGTAAATCATACTTCAGCTGATCCTGTCACTTGCGACTCCAGCCTTAACTTCACAGATGCGCAATTACTAACAAGGAGACTTAGTTGCAACTCATGAGGAGACTGGAGTTGCAACTTGCTACTTGCGACTTCTCAGTGTCGGAGTCATGGCGACTTATTCATCACTTAAGATTTTCAGCACACTCATGAGGAGACTGGAGTTGCAACTTGCGCTTGCGACTTGTCAATGTCGGACTCGTCAGTACTCATCGCACAGGATTTTCAGCACACTTTGCACGCAGGCTGCAACGTTCATAGCTTGTAAGTCCCCAAAGCTTATGTATTATGTCTCCGATAGTGAATTATCAAATGTCAGTCCTGAGCCTCTCGGACCCAGGTGCATTTTTAGATTACGCACTTAAAGTGTCTTCTGACAAAGAACGGAGGCTTGATCTCTTCAATGGTTGTTATTCCTTCAAATAGTTGGTCTCGGTAATTGCCAGATAGCCCCTATTAATATTTTCGATATAGAGTTTAATTAATGCATTGTGTGCCTATGTGTGTGTTAATGTGTGCATTATGTATTATATTTTAATCCGTATGTGTGTGTTAAGGGTGATAATTGATTCATTGATGCAATATGTAATATATATAAAGGTTATAGTATATAATACTTAGTAATAAGTATGTAATATATATACTATAACCTTTATATATATTACATATGACAGTTTCAACGTACTGAACACGTATCATACCAATAAAAACGTACCATTCCTACAGAACTTACTGTACAGCGTTCGGTTCGCGTTTTGATCCTATCTTGCTATGATATTACATACACGGTAAGATAACAATGTGGTGTGCTTTGCAATTACTGTAAAATATATTATATATGACAGTTTCAACGTACTGAACACGTATCATACCAATAAAAACGTACCATTCCTACAGAACTTACTGTACAGCGTTCGGTTCGCGTTTTGATCCTACCTTGCCATGATATTACATACACGGTAAGATAACAATGTGGTCTGCTTTGCAATTCTTCCACTTTCTATGAACCTTCGATTTAGGCAATCTTTGAAAAGATGCAACGATTGTTGAGGATGTGAAGAGCATGCCTGCTTTCAAGTTTCAAGGAGTTATGCTAATTAGTACATTGGTTGCATTGGATTATATGTTTTCTGTAGTTCCATGGTCATAATTATTTAATGTATGATCGGATTTTGCCTCATGCGTGATACAAAAAATGGTTTGAGTTCTCACAATCTATACAAAAACATGTTAATGTACAATTACTATGTTTGTATAAACTTTATTGAGCTAAAATCTCTACATTCAATTCATGTTCTTGATAAACTTAAATAAAAATAAAATTTTGTGCCTTATTATATAAGTTATTAATAACTTGAAAGATATGCTTTATGATTGTTAATGATCAACTTTATGGAGGCCTACTTTTATCCAGAGGGCATCCCTCAAATTTTGGTGATGCCAGGTCAAGCATCAGATTTAAGCACTGATTATAGGCTTAGCACTACCAGTGACTTTCATGGAATACAAAGGCTTGAGCTTCACGATTTACATGTACTGAGGTGGTGTGCTGATGTTTAGTGTCCAACCATCTTTAAAAGCCAGTCATGCAGCCAAAATTTTTCCCTTTTAAAAAAGAACATATCATTGAGCTCATGCTGAAGGGAACTGAAAAGAACTTGCATATCCAATAACTGAAGGCATCGTTTCAAAGTATGGGCCTTCCTCTTTCCAATGAAAATGTCCTTCACTTGGAACTGATGAAATAAATACTTTTTCCTTTACAAGTCTCCATATCCCATGTGGTCGCCAACTCTTGTTGGATGTTTCTCTCTTTCATGATGATGATGATGGAGCCATATTTTTTCTTGTTGGCTGCTTTCTTGTGAGTCCATCAAATTATATTTTCTCAGGTCATCCACAATTGCATTGATTTTACCGTTGTAGTTTGTTTGCTTTCTTTTTGTTTTTGGCATCTTCCATATCACGTGCTTTCATTTTCTTCATACATGTCACCACATCATTGGGAACTTGTCCACAAGGATGGACACCGGAATTCTTATAGGAAAGAATTGAAAATGGTCTCCGATGTCTCTGAAAGCTGGGTTAATGCTGAACCTATTGATGGTTTAGTGCTTTTTGTACTCTCAAGGCTCAGCAGAAGTTTTCACAGCAGAGTGCTGGAGACTTCGGGCCAAGCCATTTATCAACTTGAGTCTTTACCATACACTCTGCACTTGTGCAAGGCAACAAGTTACAATGGCTGGCTGCAGCAGTCTGGTCAAACGTGTTCAAGTGCACAGTAGCAGTAGCTAAATGTGCTAAGATCAGTAGGAGATGCCAGGTTCAGAGAGCTGCATGGAAAAAGGTAAGAAGAACCAAGATGAAGATCTAATTTCTATGATCACTATGGCATGCATCTGCAGCAATTTCTGGAGGCCTGTCATATCTGGATGTAGATGATTTTTTTGTGGGTGCTGTATGGAACAAACTGTCTGTGCATAAAGAGAAACGATGAAGTAGGTCTTTTTATAAAGAGTTTTATCTTGAAAAAGATTTTGTCAATTGAAGTATTCTTTTTAGTATTCACCATCTTGTCTGCTTGGGACATCTCACTATTTGTGTTGATTTTCCTTTTGTAAGCCCATAATTTCTTGGACTCACCCATTCTCCAGGCATTAATTGTTTCACTCTTTGCAAAGTCTATCATTGAAACATTCAACTCGACCTTATCTTCAAAATTCCATATAAATGGCAGTGCCAGAAAACATGTGTACAAACTTATACAGCCATATGTTACAATTTACAGAGATCTGAGTAGCCTTCTCAAGGCTAATCTGATTACTCCATACTCTCTTGGAATCACAATTTTTTTACTGTGACTCTTTCTAGGATTCAAAGTACTTTTCTGTCTCCTCTTTCCCAAAGAACTGCTCACTGGCAAGGGTGATTTTCCTTTTTGTTGGATATCCACGATACAGATTTGAATTTCATGCTCTCAAGCCTAGCTATGTTTTTCTTAGAAATCCCTGGTGACGAGCTTGGAAGGGTTGGCATTTGTATATGATACATTGTAAAATGAATCTTTCTTTTTTAGGCTCCTGAGCATCAAGGCTTCTAGCATCATTTGTAGCCCCATGATTACAATCTTCTTGCTTTTGGCTGTTCTTCATTCATTACATTCTTGTTCTTCCTTATCACTGCTCTTCATCTGAATTTGTAAATTACATATATGTCTTGCAGACGTATCTGCCTTGTTTTCTTTTGTACCTGTACTTGAAAGTCAATTATGCAGGTTTACCTGCTTAGGATTCTGTGGACAGTTTTTTTGGCACTGACCTTAACACTTTGAATGAGTTTCAGATGCATAAAACACATTAGACCTTTTGTTCTAATATGCATTTGTGTAAGCAAGCTTGAAGCTTTTGTTTCAGAGGCTTCTACTCTCTAAAGAAAAACTGGTTCAGTCAAACACAACATTATTCTGTTAACTTCAGTTTTTTAGTCAAGTAAATCATAGTTGTTCTTTCAAATAATATTATGAAATGTTGAATTCTGCAGCAAGCTTTTCAACTCTCTGCCACAGTGAACAAAGGACTTCTGGAATATTGAGATATGGCCAAATGTCAAGGAGATCCAGAGAATTTTGTTCAAGGGGTTCATGGAGTCGATCTGATGAATCTGACAGCGATAATGAAGATTTGCAGTCAAGAAGCACATATGGAAATACAAGTGATGATCAGCTTTCTGATGAAGAGCAATCTGATGATGCATACAGTGATCATGATGTTTTTGAAGCATTTCAAAATGAACTGGCACGTGATGATGCTGAAGATGGTGGTGGTGGGGGGGTTGATGATGATGATGATGATGACAAAAGAATTGCAGTTCTAGAGAGAGGGAAAGGATTAGATCAGGAGCCACAAAAAGATTCTTCTAGAGACATTTATAATTTAAGGCCCTGGAATACAAAAGAACGAGTTAAAGCTTGCTTAACCAAATTGCAGAAAGGTCCTGATGGTCGATATATCAATGTCCTCGAAGTTGCAACTGAGATAGACATTCTAATAGCCTCCTATATCAAGCTTAGAAAAAAGGATGATCCCAACTGTTCAGAAAATTCAGATGATGATGAGAAGTATCTTGAAGGCATAGATATTCGTAAGTTCAAGAAACTTCAAAAAAGAGTACGTGAAGGAACTTATGAGTTTCAGCCTATTGTTCAAGTCCCACTTCCTAAAAGGAAGATTGTAAAGCTCAAAAAGAAGAAAGTGAAAAAGCCACATGAATTCTAGAGTAGTAATTTCATAAGATTTCTCAATCGGTATTATTTGCATGCTTCCCCCATAATCATAAAACTAGTGTGTCATATTTCACTTGAGACTCTGGAAATGGGCTGGTTCAATCATGCTTTGAACAGTTCCTTTTCAATGTAAATGCTTCTTTGTAGAAAGTCCTTCCAATTCAACTTCTGTTAATGAAACTAGATACGAGGAATACGCAAGGAATGCAATTCTCCTCTTTGTTCGTCTGTCTGCCCTCCCCCTTTCCCTGCCTTCCCCCCCCTTTTTTTTAATTGCATTAAAGGAAGTCCTGACTCTTGACTGATTTTTTGTGTGGCTATTTATGTCTAAATTTTGGCAGTGTCATTGATGTGAACGAACAATCATCTGTTCACTAGTAACTATGATGTATGGTGATAATTTCTGTATATCTAACTCGATCACAACAGCAAGGTTTTTAGCCTTGTTCTTGAATGGGATTGAGCTGTTGGCTGATCCATGTTAATGTCATGTTGAGGTGCATCCTGGAGTCAAAAGTGTCTCATTATACCATATAATGAATGACATCCTTGTCCTTTGAAAAAGGATTGGTGCCCCCACTGAAAACTGATATGCTCCTTCAGAAAAGAACATGGTACTGGAGCTTTTCTCGAGTTTGCAAAATTAAATTAAACGGAGTGAAAGCACGCTTTTTCGGAGAACTAATTTTTTTTCGACGTATGAATATTTTTTATAATATGTATGACTGGAATATTTGAAGTAATCTTGCTCACATGATGATGTTGGTGAAGCGTTGAAGAGGGTATTTGAATCAGGTTAGGGACTAAAAAATGTGCCTCGTGTCTGCAAATGAATCAAGGCCTTTGGATGTGCATCAGTGACATGATGGTCCATACATCAATGCCCTTAATCTGCAACTGGGATGGATATTCGAATAGCTCTAATCTGAAACTTGTGTAGAATTCAAAGTGATGATCTCTGCACATAGTTAAGCGTGGAAAAATGTGGAATGGTATATACAATCAGTAAGTTCAACGGACCAACTGTAAGGTGAGGGAATTTTTGGGTTCTTAGACTGTATTGTTAAGGTCTCTCTATTTGAAAACAAAGTCATAAAACTTGAAACGAATCTCAATTGAAAGTATGCGTTTGGCTTAACGTTCTTGAACTTTGCAAAATGTATGCATAGCTTCATAATCATGAAGCTGTTGTACGTTCATGTTTCAATCCAGATCTTGGAAATTTGAGGAAAAATGTTTCTTATGTTAGGATCAGTCAAATTCAACTTATCATAAATAAGTGTAATTGATGAGTGCACGAGGGATGTTTCCTTGCTAGGAATTGTAATTGTATTCACAGACTAATATGTATGACATGAGCTGATAAAACATGTGTTGTTACTTTTGATATGAAAAATTGCAATGTTTTCCTCGCTAGTTTCAAATATGATATAATGAAGTACTATTGCAAATTTGATCATGTGTATGTATGTATGTGTGTTATGTATGTATGTATGCATGTATGCATGTATGTGTGTATGTATGCATGTGTGTGTGTATCGTAAACAATCTTATGTTATGATAGTGATTTGAAGGGGAAGAGAAAGAGAATTCCCAGGTCCAAGTGAGAGTTTAGGAATATGAGATAAAGGTTAAAGAAGACGTTTTCAAGTATTGTTGTTAATGATGAGAAACTGACTTTTTTTAATGGGATTTTGATTTCTAACAAGTCTGCAGAAACGTTTTTCATGTTTGCTGACATGATTAATTTTCTGAAATATAAAATTGAAAAAACATAGCTATCCATGGAAATATTTAAAATATATAAAGATTCATGTATAACATGATTGAAGCATAAGGATAATGAGCTAAGTTAACCATGAATCATCAAAACATAGAATCCATGGACCATATAATAATCGTGAAGATGAAACTATATTTTATATGTTCTATCATATGATAAAGTCATCAAGCATCATAAGACCAAATTTCTTCATCTTCCGTATCATAATCATTATCCTACTATCATCATTGAGAAAAATATCCTCGATATCATTATTGGAAAGAGGAGCACAATAAGGACCTTCATCCTTATTGTTTTCTTACAAGACCAAGTCTCTCGTGATCTTTTTTCTTTTCAAAATATGTGAATCGATTTTTTTTAATGCAATACATGACAAATGGCTTTTGGTTCTCTATCCCCAAATTTAAGATTAGCATCTCAAGCCGTGCAACCTCATATGCTATCATTGGAATGCCTCTACACTTAGCCTTTTTACTAGATAAGAGGAATAATAATTTGCTTGTTGTTGTTTATGTCATAGAAGTATTCCCCAATGAAAACATAAACCCATTGGTAGATCTTCTATTTGGAACACTACTCCACTACAACGTCTGTTATCATAGTTTTATAGCATACTAAATGCATATTACTTTTGTGACAACCATATATCACTGTATAACACAACACATATTATCATTATTACCAACAATAATAAGTCATAAACATAAATGAACATAATAATAATTGCATCATCATTTTTTTATTTCCAATGTATGATCTTCATCACACAAAAAAATCAATAGAAGTCAAGTGACTTGCAGTTCCCAAATGCCATAGACATGGGCTCATTTAAGTCCATATAAGACGTTGTTTAGTTTGCAAACGTAACTTGGGTATTTTGAATCTTCATATCTAGGTGGCAAGTTTACATTTACTCCCTTGAACTAAGCATGTTGGAAGGCATTTCTTACATTCACATGATGCAATATCCATCTTTTGTTGTAGCCAATGCTATAAGTGCTCTAACAATAACCATTTCAATATATGGTTGGCCATATTTTTTTGTCTTCAATGACACTTTCACCTTGTGCAATCATGGTTGCATCTAGCTTAGGAACTTTCACATTTAAAGTGAATATCCTAACCACTTTGTTTCCTTGTGTGAAAGATCTTCTTTTTTCTTATACCCTTCACCATTTGAGTTAAATCTTACTTGCAATCCTTGCTCAATCACTTTTCCTATAGAAATAAGGTTCTTGATTATATTAGGGATGGCAACATGTCAATAAGATATTCTTCCATTGTCCATGGACAGGGCTATATTTTTTGTATGTGCAATAGGGTGTATTGTTTCACTTGTGATTCCAGCAAAACGAAGATGATACAAGACTAAAAGAAAGTCATATGGTAGCATTGATTGCTACTAATCCATGTTACTTGCAAAAGATTATGTGCAAAAATATAACATCGATTATGAGGAAACCTTTGCACCTACTTTACGCATAACTACCATTCATATTGTGATTGCATCGATTGCCCATCATGGCTAGAAAGTGCATCAATTGGATAAAAAAACAAATTTCTTGAATGGCGATTTGCAAGAAAAGTTTTATATGAAGCAAACTCTTGCATTTTCCATCAAAAGTCAAGAGCATATGGGTTTCCATTTGTGTAAGGCTTTGTATGGACTTAAAAAGCTCCACTTGTATGAGTTATGCATAGCCTTGGAACTAAGCATTGGAAAGCAATAAAACATGTGTTTAGATATCTCAAAGGCACTTTGAGTTTGGGTCACTTTTATGGTAGAGATGCTCACCCATGCTTGCATGCTTTGACACAGTGTGATTGGGCTAGTTGTTACGATACACGTGTCCGCTTGTGGTAATTGCTTCTACCTTGGAGGACCATGTTTATCTTGTTTGAATAAGAGCAACCTATTATGGCCAGATCAAGTTATGAAGTTGAAAATAGGGTTCTATTCACAACTACAATGGAATGCATATGGTTGAGACACTTATTGATGGATCTATGCATGGAGATTGATGCACCTATGCATATTCTCACTGAAAGTCAGAGGGTATTTGTAGTTGCAATAAATCTAGTGTTTCATGCACACCCAAAGAACATTGAGGTTCATTATCATTATGTTAGAGAGTGCCTTCATGTCGGAGATATTAACTTGGTATATGTGCCTAACAAAATAATGTTGTTGACATATTCACCAAAGTTCTTCCATAGGAAAAGTTTGAAGCTTTTCACAAAGCTTTACGCTTATTACCTTGTGGGTATTGATCTATCACTCCTTGGATGTGTTCATGTCATTTGCTCTAGGGGCATTTGTTACACATGTGTGTACCTTGAGTAGCTTTGATCTGAATTGTTTCCCCATACATGCACACTTTTTACTCTAGAGTTGGGTATATGTTTTTTCCCCATGTAACCACATACACACAATATACTCATTTGTGGTGGGACACAATACTTAGGGATTCAATTATAGCTCTCACTTTGCCCATTCTCATATCACTAGTCATTGTTCATCATCTATCAATACAGAGCTCTTCTAACCATCACATTTCTTCTTGTGTTGTTCTTTGTTATAAACTAAAGTGTATTCTATGAATATTCGACCAATTTAGAAAGATATGAGCTAAGAAAACATTTGATCACTCGTATGTATGGCCAAAGATCTTGACATTAGACTTAAGTATAGGTTCATGTGCTCTCTAAAACAAGTAATGCACTTAGCTTAGTGGTTAAGTCTCAAGGTTGGAAAGGATGAGGTCTTGGTTTCAACCCCCATGGGTAGCATGGGGAGAGATTTTTGCCCAAAGATCTCTACAACCTTCTAACTCAAGTTAATGTGGACTCTAATGGAAGGTGCTAAAGCAGTGGTGAAGATCACACATGCACTTGTGGGCTTTAGTTACATTTGTGGTCTTCATTGATTTGAGTAGCCATATATAGAGGCATAAGGTTGGGAGGAGAGTATCCCTCTAGTTAGTGGTGGTCCTAATAGTCTATTTCATTACGTCAACTCTATGTAATCTCCCAAGAAAAGGATAACTTGATTGATGCTTTCTATGGATGCTAAGGTTCTTTTCTTTTTCTTCATCAAAGAGAAGTTCCCAAAGGGAGTTAGCATTACACTATCCCATACCAGTGGATTCTTTCTCCAATCAAAAATACATCCTGTTGTGTTTTCCACCTTCTTTGTATGTCTTTTGAATGATCTCTTGATAATTTCTAATGATCTTTTCTCTAACCCTTGCTGATGCCAATTTTGAGAGCAAAGACTAAGGTGCTTTATCCATATTTTGTCACACCTACTAGTTATTGCAAAAAACCTTTAGGCCAAATATCTAGGGTGTGTCTATACCCTATTATCTCTTTATGTCTTATTTTCGAAGCATCTAATTCCAAAATTCAATCCTACTTAGGATTTGATGCTTTAAGAGGTAACTCACTTGTCTCATGAGTCATCCATGAGCTTGCTGGTAACTTGGGCAAGCTTGATATTAGTTCCAATCGTAACTTCTTCGATGATCTTTTCCAAGTTTGGTCATATCTTGTTGACCATTCAACAATGAAAAAGACCTAGTCTTTATCTTAAGATCTCTTTGACTATCTAAAGCTCATTCATCCTAGGGGAACTTTTAGAGACCTTCCCCTCAACTCAAGTCTAAGCATCCACTAATGCTTTTCAGATTCCAAAGCTAATAATCTCTTCAAGATTGATATAATATTGGGTTATATCAATCATTTGACTTAAGTAACACTATTCATGGATTGAAATTTCTTGGGAACTGCCTCCTATCTAGCTATCTTGGTTAACTTTTAATTTTCCCATAGCTATGAAAAATCCTATCCTTCAAGATTTCTTGGACTCAAAACTTGAGCTTTGATTACTTTTGGTAATCAATAACATGAGCAAAAGACTCATCTTTGATTTTTTTGCAACTTTTCAAGGATCCTTGGAAGAAATTCTAGACTTTTGGATAATATTCTTAAGTTTCATTTCTTGATTTGTGTTCATTTTCCTAATGTCAAACTAAAGGATAAATATCAACTTAGGATATGGTGTCTCATATCATCATGAAAGTGTAACATAAATTCATTTATATGATATCTATTCCTTAATATCTTATCTTGAGTTTGGAACAAGAATTATTATCATTGGTCAGTCTATCTTTGCTTCTTGTGTAATTTAAAGATATCTTAACAACCCACTTTGGTGCATAAGTTTGAAGCACAAGAATCTTGCTTCTCCCTGTGATTGAACCAATGTAAAATAGTCACAAAAATTTATTCTTCATCACTTAAGAATCATCTTGATTCTTTACTAGAAGTGATAGTTTGCTAATACCTTGGAAGACCTCAAGGGTTAAACCTTGCAAATAGCTTATCCTAAAGATACACTTGTTCAATCTTCTGTTTTAGCTATGCAAATCAAGGATAACATATACTTTGATTTTCATGAAGCTCAATTATACTTAAGATCCATCTTTGTCTCAAAGATATGTGGATCTTTTTATCATTAATAAGAACACTGAATGTTTAAGGAACTTTTATGATTCAAGGAAAGGTCTTTTGATTCCTCATGGATCAATCTAACTCAAAGTACTACTTTGATTTAGTGCATGATTCCTTGAGTATGATGAAAGCTAATAGTTTCCTATTCACTAAGTGCACCTTTGTTCAAAGCATTTCATGTTTGAACCTCTTTATCCTATCCAAAGAGAAAACAAAAAGAAAGAACTAAAACTCTTTGCAACCAATTCAAACTTGTAAGATACTTTTAGAATAATTAGAACTTTTACACTAATTAGAGTCAAACTCTATGCGACTCAAAGCTTTCACTTTTCAAAGGTCTTCTGGATCTGACTCAGATAGACTATCTGATTCCTTTCAAGAAACACTAGTGATAGCCGATTGGGAAAGGTAATTAAATCAAACATCCCAAATAGATGTTCTCTAAAATAAACCATTCAATCTTCAAGAATGCTAAGTGTAAGTTGAATTATTCATTTGAGTTTGCTTCAATTTTTGCATAGCTCTAATGAATTTCATAGAGTTTAGTGCACCGTTGAAAAGAAAAGTTAGGAATTGCTCATAAGATTGACAATTCCCAAGAACTTAACATTAAACTATTTGAGAAAAGTGTGCTAAGTCGAACAAAGTTCATTTTGAACTTGCTTTTGGTCAGGTTGAAGCGAATTGACCAAAAGTTTATGGCACACTTCAAACTACATTTTTCCCAAGATTTTCAAGCTCAAGTGGACACAATAGTCCTCTAGTAGGATGAAAAATCAAGTAACTATTGGTTGGAAGAGAGGATGATGCAAACATCTAAGTTAGATATTTGGGTCAACAAAACTTCTATTTAGACTTCCAAATCAAATTCAAAGTGAAACAAGTGTTCTCAAAGTCTTGATAGGGATAGAAATCCCACCTTAGTTGTTAGGTCCATAAACTTGCAATGCCCAAAAACGGACTGCTAATTTGAATCCAACCATTTCACAAGTTAGTGCCAAGATAACACATAATGAAAATAGTGAACTGGCTAGGGATGTTTTTGGTTCCACCCTTATTATTGATTTTCTACTTCGCACTCATATTAATTTATCAAGGGCAAAGCTAGATGATGTATTGAATTATTTGGGCAGGGATTATATAGTAGATTCCCATCGATTCATTTGAAATACGAGGTGAATACCACCATAGAGATGAAAACACGTTCTTCTAGGTCAAAAAATGAGGCTAGGAGGTATGCCTACAATTTATTATATATAGCTTTATTTTTGAGGATGAAAATCTTTCCCAAGCGGGTAAGAATGTTTTAAAGTAAGGTCTATAATATGAATGTTTGGGCCATTCAAACAGATTTGAAATCGAACACCATTTGCTCACTCGTATATATGGTCAAAGATCTCAAGATTAGACTTAACCATTGGTTCATGTGATCTCTAAAACAAGTAATACACTTAGCCTAGTGAGTAAGTCTCAAGGTTGAGAAGGACGAGGTCTTGGGTTCAACCTCCATGGGCAACACATGGAGAGAGTCTAGAACCTTCTAACTCAAGTTAACTTCAGTTAAACTCTAGAAAGACTTAACTTGAGTTGCAAGTACACGTACCACTAGTGGACTCTAGTGGAAGGTGCTAAATTTGGTGGAGATCAGACATGCACTTGTGGAATTCAATTACCTTTATGGTCTCATTGATTTGTGTACAGAGGCATAAGGTTGGGAGTAGAGTCATCTCTCTAATCAAATGTGGTCCTATTCGTGTTAGTTTATTACAATCTCCTTCTTCATTCTTGTCTATGCTTTGTTTCGTGATTCCTCACTCTCTCACACCCCCAAAAATCTTGCATTCTCCATTTGTAGTCACATTCAAAGTGACTTGTTTTACCAAGATCTCAACATCATCTATTATAATTACCAAGTTCATTTCTTGAATGATCTTTACAATATTTGTTCCTTCCTGTACCTCAAAGATATCTTTTGCCTCCTATGTTTGTTTGTTATTACTATTGTGGTTTTTCTTACCTCATCCATGACTAGAATCTTTAGCTCAACCTTGTTATCTAATGGTGTAAATACCTACTTAGAACTATTTTTTCCTCTGAAGTGGATATCCACCAAGGTTTCTTTCTTCCTATCAATAGAGAATCTATATTAAAAAAAAAATTGGCTGTTTTTCCTAATTTGAATGGAAGTCTTGAAATTTCTTGTATTCAGGAGCCAAACCACAAAGGAACACTTCTACCTTGCTATCATAATCTAGAATGACACAAATGGATGCAACTGGCTCACCTATGCTTTTGATTTTTAGAATCTAATGACTTATTGATATGTTCTTCTTCCCTAATGTCTACAACTCATTCTTAAGTTGCAACTTTGATGCTTTTGTGTTGGCCTCATAAAATTTAACCTATGTCTTCTTTGAATTCTTGCACATACCCAATCATGCTATCTTGTCTGCTCATAGATAAACAATGCATTACCTTTTGTATTCTTATGTTCTAGTCTTCATATATGCCTTTTATTCATTTGCAATTTGATTTCTCTTTGGCAACTATGCGGGTTCGTCATGGTCTTCTTCAACGTACTTCTAGTAGCCCTTTCTCATGAGGGAATTCATAATCTTGGATCTCCTAGCATTTTTTTTTTCAACTTGTTGTTCATAAATTCTCCTTTTTTTGTCATTTGTAATTTTTACAAAAAGCCTATATATTTGTGTTATGATGCATATATATATGTGATTGTGCGAATGTTCACATGTATTGCATTCTATCAGGGATCATATATTAAAGTTGTAAGCTATAACATTGTATGAAATATGATGCCTATAAATGTAGCTACATTGACCATGTGAGCATATGTAGTTTACTCTAACAAAATTATCATAGTATATAAGTTCTAACATTATTTAAGGATGGCATCATGGAAAATACTTATATACGGTCTAGCTAAAAAGTTAGAATATAAGAATCTTAGAAATTTATCTTGAGATATCAAGATCAGCATATAAAGATCCATGGTAAATTTTCATATATTTTTCTATATCTCTAGCATGTGTGGTGGTTATCAAGATATGATCTATATATATTTGCATTAGTATTCACCAATGTTTCTTGCCTATTGAGAGTGATGGCATAAGTATCTTGTCAATTCACTCCCTTATGTGTTGTTATTCATATATTGGATTACTTTGTTATATTTTACATTAGTTATATATTGGGTCACTTTGTTATATTTTACAGAGATCATTCTTCTAGATATTCTTTTGTAGTAGAAGACAAAGAAGGTTTTTCTTCTTGCTTCCATTCTTTGTACTCTTCTATTCTTATTTGTAAGTTGTTGTGTGTAAGAGCATTGTGCTCTCTTTGTTTCTTCTTGAAATTTTATTAAAGTAATCACAATCTAATGGCTCTTGGACAAGCCCAACATTGAAGGATTCATGGGAAGGTGCAAATAACACAAGCCTCATCACAATCTTGGATTGCTACAAAATTGATGTGTGGGTAGAAGAAGTCAATATTTATCAATAAAAATATTTTTAGAGAGATTTCTAAAATACCCAAACTTCCATTTCAACATTGTTTTGACCTTTTGGCCCCTCCAAGTATGGGGCCCATGGAAAAATCAAGTCAAGCTACCAAAGTAAAAGATACTTTTAGAATATTTCATATAAAAAGTTTCAATAAATTTCATGTACTAATGATACACAAAAATTAAGTTTCTTTTTTGTGCACCTTCTAGTCACATAGTATGAAAAAAATAAGGAGAATGTATCAATTCCTATAGATTTTAAGCATGCATGCTTGAAATTTCATGCTCGAAGTTCTATTGTATTTCAAAGATGTACATGCTTGGGAGAACAAAAAGTTCCTTGATTAGGGGATCGCCAAGGCCGAAATCCATGAGTTCGATGGTTGGTTGCCTATTCATGATGGACAAATCTATGCTCCTCACATTTGGTATCAGAGCTCTTAGAGAGATCCATGGCATCATGATGAAGATGGTGATGGAGAAGATAATTCTTCTTCTTCTTTATGCACTTATGGAAATGAATTTTATTCTATTTTTATGGGCATCTTCGTCATCACCGTGGACAAACCTCAAAGCTCGAATAGAGGAAAAAAAAAGGGGCATGTTAACTGTCTCAACATGCATGTAGGTTTGGCTATCGTACGAGAAAAGAACAATCTTAGTCAGCACACAATATGAGTGTGAGTCTTTTCATTTACTATGAAGGATGGGACAACATGGGAGAGTTAATGAGCCGTTCAAAGGTAGAATTAAGCCACATAGGGCATTCCTATGCAAGCATTGGTGAGGAGAGTTCTCTCCATCCTCTTAGGAACATGTATTCACTCGTTAGTGGTTGCAAGCACACCATATGGGTTAAATTAGGACTATTTTCTATGCCTTTCTGAAATCTACCCCTCACCCAACTGAATCAAATGAGAAAGACAAAAAAGGGGAGAGAGAGAGAGAGAGAGAGAGAGAGAGAGAGAGAGAGAGAGAGAGAGAGAGAGAGAGAGAGAGAGAGAGAGAGAGAGAGAGAGAGAGAGAGAGAGAGAGAGAGAGAGAGAGAGAGAGAGAGAGAGAGAGAGAGAGGGAGGGAGGGAGGGAGGGAGGGAGGGAGGGAGGGAGGGAGGGAGGGAGGGAGGGAGGGAGGGAGGGAGGGAGGGAGGGAGGGAGGGAGGGAGGGAGGGAGGGAGGGAGGGAGGGAGGGAGGGAGGGAGGGAGGGAGGGAGGGAGGGAGGGAGGGAGGGAGGGAGGGAGGGAGGGAGGGAGGGAGGGAGGGAGGGAGGGAGGGAGGGAGGGAGGGAGGGAGGGAGGGAGAGAGAGAGAGAGAGAGAGAGAGAGAGAGAGAGAGAGAGAGAGAGAGAGAGAGAGAGAGAGAGGAGAGGGAGGGAGAGGGAGAGGGAGGGAGAGAGAGAGAGAGAGAGAGAGAGAGAGAGAGAGAGAGAGAGAGAGAGAGAGAGAGAGAGAGAGAGAGAGAGAGAGAGAGAGAGAGAGAGAGAGAGAGAGAGAGAGAGAGAGAGAGAGAGAGAGAGAGAGAGAGAGAGAGAGAGAGAGAGAGAGAGAGAGAGAGAGAGAGAGAGAGAGAGAGAGAGAGAGAGAGAGAGAGAGAGAGAGAGAGAGAGAGAGAGAGAGAGAGAGAGAGAGAGATCATTCAAACATGCATAGATTCATTTATACGTACATGCACAATATTCAAATGATATATACACCTATATTCATGAGTGATGAGAGAACTACAAACACACTCTCATGCAAAACACATACATGTGTACACACACATATTTTTATGTGTGCACTACTCTAGATGTTCTAATCATTTGTCAAGAAACATATAATTGATGTCATAATTGGAAAAAGGCATTTCTAGTCATACAGTTCAAACAGGTGATAATACAAAACATAGTGTACATCCAATTGGAAAGTGAAATGCAAGAGTGGAGCAGATTTGCTAACCAATGTTTTGTATGTTCCCACAATACCTAAAAACTTGATTAATGTGGGATAGATGGTTGAAAAAGGTTTTCAAGTCAAGTTTACAAATGAAGGAGTATTTGTTGAAGATCTAGAGAATGAATATAATCAAATTGTTTGTGGTAAGAAAGAAGGTAGAATCTTTACTTTAAGAGTGCAAGGCAACATTGGTCAAGCTTTGCTCACACATGGTGAAGGAGTGATTACAGAACATCTCTGGCATAAGAGATTAGGTCACTTCGATGAAAGAGGAATTAAAGCTATGGTTGCAAATGATTCTGTACTAGGACTACAAAATGTGGAGAGTCAACATATGATTTATAAATGCGAAGCATGTCAAATGGGAAAAGTACACAGGTTACCATTTTAGAAGAAAGGATTCAAACATGATGGAGTACTAGAGCTCATTCATATAGATGTTTGGGGACCAACAAAAGAAGGATCTATCAGTGGCTCAAGGTACTATGTTCTTTTCATTGAAGATGCTACAAGATGGATAACTCTGCATGTTTTGAAGGAAAGATCAGAAGTGTTTGGAGCTTTCAAGCATTTTCATGCATATGCAGAGAGAGTCACATGTCAAAAGCTTAAGAGACTGAGGTCTGATGGAGGAGGAGAATACTTCTCCCAAGAGTTCAATGATTATATTTGGAATGCAGGTATTAAGAGAGAAATAACCTGCAGGTATACACCACAACAAAATGGTGTAGCAAAAAGAAGAAACAGGACTTTGGTTGAGTTTGCTAGAGCTATGCTAAAGGAGAAGAATTGTCCCAATTATCTTTGGATTGAGGCTGTAAATAGAGCTACATATCTTGTGAATAGATTATCATGTACAACTCTAAATGGAATGACTCCATATGAAGCTTGGTGGGGTAAGAAACCAACATAGATCATTGTAAAGTGTTTGGATCAATTGCATATGCTTAGCCATCACAACTTAGACATAAACTTGAAACAAAGGTAGAAAAATATGTGTTCTTTGGTTATGATGAAAAGAAGATGGCTTACAGGTTGTGGAGTCCTCTAACCAAGAAATTTCTTGTTTCTAGAGATGTTACATTTGATGAACAGAAAAGTTGGTATGCAGATCAAAGTCATATAGTTGAAGAATTTGAAGAAGAGGTAAGAAGATGTGAGAAAGGAAAATCAAGTGTGCATGTGACTGGAGATGAAGAGTATACGCAAGCAAGTACATCCAGAAGTGGATTAGCAAGAAGAAATGAAGAAGATCCTATATTTGATGAAGAGGTGTATCTAGACACACATGAAGAATGTGAACCGAGTAGATCAAGTAGGACAAGAAGGCAACCAAAAAGGTATTCTTATGATACTTCTTACATAACTCAAAAGAACTATGCATATATGGTCAAAGATGATGAAGAACCTCAGAACTATGATGAAAGAAAAGGTAAGAAGCAATGGAAAGAAGCAATGAAGGAAGAATTCAATGCACTAGAGGAGAACAAGAATTGGGAACTTGTTCCCAAACCAAATGGTAAGAAGGTAATTGGGTTTATAAAGTGAAGAAGCTTGTTGATGGAAGTATAGCCAGATACAAAGCTAGACTGGTGGTAAAGGCTATGCCCAAACCTATGGCATAGATTATGATGAGACATTTAGTCTTGTAGCTAAGATGTCCAGTATAAGGACAATCATTGGTATTGTAGCTTCAAAAGGATGGACTCTGAGTCAACTAGATATAAAGAATGCTTTTTTGAATGGATACATATCACATGAGGTATACATGGAGCAACCTCAAGTGTTTATAGATTCCAGGTGTCCAAATTTTGTCTGCAGATTGAGAAGAGCACTCTATTGATTGAAGCATGCTCCAAGAGCATGGAACTATAGATTGGTGAAGTATCTCAATGATCTTGGATATCAAAGTTCAAAAGCAGATCCAAGTCTACTCATCAAAAGAACAGATGAAGGTAAAATCTACATTTGTAGTTATGTAGATGACATTATAATCACAGGTACTTCAGATGAAGGAATCAACGAGGTAAAGAGATAACTTGAGAAAGTATTGAATCTCGGTGTAAAGTTGATACTTGGCATCGAATTCGCAATTAAAAGTGGTTTTTTTCATACTAGTGGTTCACATGGGTATTTTAGGTGCTAAAAAAGTGGTTGAAAACACACCAATTCAATGTCTGGCATTGAATTCTTGTTGCAAGTCGATGCTAAGTTGAAAACCTTTATTTTTAGACAAGTGCTTTTACTCCAATGAATCCCATGTCCTCAAACTATTATAGTTTGGTTCTACTCATCATATAATAGTGGATATGCTTTTTTATTCCAAACCAACTAATTCATAGGTACTAAGACTGTCTAAGGACCTTTCTATAGATCCTCATATATATATATATATATATATATATATATATATATATATATATATATATATATATATATATATATATATATATATATATATGTATATGTGTGTGTGTGTGTGTATATTGGGTATCCCAAATATTCCTTATGAGGTATCTAGGTTCTAAATCATAGAGCTAGTGCCATGAGTTTAGCAAAGAATGCTTCAATACTTTACTCACTGATGTGCAATAGTGAAACTAGTCACTTTTTGGCTATACTTCATGATACCCCATTGTCTCCTAATCATATATTAAGACTCTTGAATGTATATAAACCTTCACTAGGTTGGATATAATCATATATATCTCCTTTAATCTTATATGAAACTTTATAATATTTATAGGTTTGCATGTGCACAATCCAAATGGTGATGATGTATGTTCTTCCCTAAATTGCAACTTGATCAGTTCTTCTCTTAAACTTAAAACAATGATCAACCTTTATGAATGCATTTCAATTACACATGCATGCATGTATATGCTAGCATGTCAAAACATAAAGCATAATGCTTAAAGTTATTAACTGGGATGCTACCATATATGTTCTTCTAGTGTCCATAAAATGTCCTATGAGACTTTGGAATATATGATGGTCTTCATTCATCTGCAAATGAATAAAACATTTCCCATAAGGCAAAGAAAATAATTGGATATGAAATATATCTCTAACTTACTAGGTATGTATGCTACTCTAACATATTCTTTAGTTTTTTATGATTAGCATACCATAGAAACATTTCCATGATGTAATGAAGTGAATATACAAGCTCTAGCTTTACTATAAATGAAGATGAATAGATCTTTACATGAGTGCTTCAAGCAACATGAATTCAAACACTCCAATTTTCACCTTCATAATCATGCACATGCACCAAAACATGTGTCATGCAACAAAATTAAATGAGAGAAAGATCAATGGAAGAGTAAAGAAAACTTTCTTGAGAAGATCCCATGCTCCAAATTCTCATCCAAGTCACTAGAGAAGCCACAAATTGATTTTTCCATGTTCTCACTATCTTGGAAGTCTTCACATGCATCAACATCCATTGGTTCACCTATCCTCTTTTCTCTCAGCAAAAAATATAATGTTTCCCCTCAACATTGGGGCATCATAAAAGTATTACAAAAGCACTATGTGCATCCATACATGGTAAATTTTATGAGCCTAAGCACTTAAATCCTTGGTGGTCCGTTCCTCATCAGGATCGGAAATCAAATTCGACATATTCAATTGGCATCAACACACTTGGAAAACCGAGGAAACCATCCTAGCATCACAAAGATTGCTTCAAAATCAAGTCAAAAGTCTTCAACCACCTGCAAAATCTTGATTTTCATGTTTTTCAAAATCTTTTCAGACATGCAAACAATCGGACACAAAAATGGTGAAGTTATGCATTCTGGAAACATAGGTGGTGATGTTGGCAGGACCTTCATAGTATTGTAAAAAAAATAAATTCTTCTTGGAATACAACTATCTTTTAATGAATGGAAAGTAATCCTCTTGCTCTTCTAAATAACCCATCATACCTCCAGAACTGACATCGAATGAGGAAGATATGGCCAAAAAGGTGTCCACAAGTATGCACCTATCATCTTTGAGATGGGATGAGTGAAAATGGTGGAATAGGGTGCTTTGAAGAGGAGAAATCCTTCACCTACTTTACAATTTAAGAAATTTCTCGACTCTACATAGGATTCCATAGAAGGAAATTCATATATGCATGATTTTCCTTAAATAAAGCCCCTCTAGCTCTCTCTCTTCCAGATGCCACGGGTTCAACTCCCTTGCAATAGACCTTTCTTTTTCTGAAAAAATGCTTCACAAAGTAGACATAGGAATGCAAAATATAGAATCATAAAACAACTTTAGACTTCCAAGTACTTAGGCACCTTCACTCTTTTTTTGAAACAATGCCATTTTTGGTGCAATTGATTGATAAAAGCTCCTACACCCAGGCAGATGTCATGCTTGTAGAGTTGCTACTATAGCTAATTCAAGCATTTGTCTTCTTTGAAGTCAAAAAACTTGAGATCAACTATCATTTTGCTGCATGATCCATGAAAAGGGAGACAAGGGGCTTTCCATTCCCGTTTGTAGCATTGGAACACAATTGCACTTATTTTTCTCTTTCTATTGCAAGAAAGGAGCATACGATAAATTAAATAGAACAGAGACTCTTTGTTCTCTTACTGCGATTAAATAAACAAAACGTGTAGAGAATCATTCCATATTACGCAATTGCATTTTCTTTTTTAATAGCATGTCTTCTCTCTCCTTCCAAAGCTCAAAGAGGTGGATGCCTCAGAAGGCATCAAGGAGGCAACCAATAATCCCACATATGTTTCTTTCCTGACAAATGGAGTTCTATATAGAAAATGCCTGTAGCTTTTACAGTGGGTTCACACCGCCTAGTGGCACAATGAGCACTTCCATATGGCACAATCTGATTCGCTTTCAAAAAAGAAAATAATTTTGGGTCCACTATTTCTTGAGCCAGCCTCCCCCCTCGTAACAAATATGTGCCGCTCTGACAATAGATTTTAATTGGTTCTTCAAGTTGTTCAACCAATAAAATAACTTGAAAGTTTTGAGATCCAGAGTCTATCATCGCTCTGTGTGAACTAAACCTGGTGGCACATGATGTGACTCAACAAACTTATGCTGTCTTGTCTGAACCCACCCTTATTGTACTCTCGGCATGCTCCTGTTTGTGTGTATGGTTGATCATCCGCAAAGCAACCTGCTCTGATACCACTGTCAAATTTGACAGCCTCTTTTGCTACAGCTCCTATGCAGATCTCATGCGACAGTGCTCCACATGCACACATAGAGGGATATCTCCTTTTCTGCCCAACCATGCCCGACTATTCACTCGTGCGTCTCTATGTGAGAGACTCTCTCTTATTTCCACTACCCTTCTGAATAGAAGTTGCATATCAAAATGTCATGTGGGACATGATGCCAAATCTCGATTCAAGGGGCGATTTATAGTGGTTCATAATGTGACACACCTATAAACCCAATGGGTCACTTACCTTTGTACATTTCACTTGGTAATACATTATGTGTTGTGTTGTTCTCTAAGCTTCTTCTTCTTCTTCCTTGTGTTGTTCATGTGCTTCCATAGACCTTGAACTCCAACAAATATACACATTCAAGCATATGATGCTTGTATGTATGAACATAAGTATAGCACAATCTTGTGCAAAATATTGAACATAGCCTTACATATTTGCATATATATACGGTTTCATGGTAGTCTTACCATTCACTAACTTAGTCATGGTAGTCTTACCGTCTTACCGTTCAGTAAATTATTCATGCTCAAGATAATTCTAACTCATCTTGATGATAAACAAAATTGAAAATGATCTTCTTCAGAACAAAGCCCTTCATATGATTCATAATATATAAATTATGTATGCATGCACTCGTGCATTGCTTTCGTACTTAACATTATGAAGCATTCCCTCTCTTAAATCATACCATCTAGTTTTCAATGGCATGTATATAATGCCATCTAGTTACAAAAATCTCGAAAAAATTTCCCTTGTAAAATGAAGTTGAGACAAAAATTAACCATGATACCTAAAAGACACTTCACACCCTCATGTAATTATCAATTTCAAGTAATCTTGTCGTGCTCCAATACGTGCAAAAGAATTCTTAAGCATAAGAGAAGATGTATACATACTTCTATTAACTAATCTCATCTACTGATATTAAATGTGCAAAAGTGAATTTTATGCCAAATTCCATTTCTATGCATATCAAATGCTACTCAATATGCTAAGATCAAAATATTTCCATGAATTAATTGCATACATATATGTCCATAAAACGAAGTCATTCTCTCTTTGATATTAATCAGCTATTCATAAATTGGCTCTCTTCTTCTAATCAAAAGAAAAAAGAAATAGCACTCACAATATTTTTTTATAGAAATACATAACTATGCCTTCATGTGTGTGTATCTAAATGCTATACAAATGTCTATCCGTATTTTAATGTGTGAATGTAAGTACATATAGATATACGTGTTAGGTGCAAATTCTGTGAATATACATGTGTGTAACTATCCGTGACGTGCTTGCATGAATGCATGTATGTGTGTAGAAATGATTACTTAATCCATGGATCCAGCAAGCCTTCTTATTGTTATTTTGATTACCTCTTCCTCTTCCAAAACCTCTTTCTCTTCCTCTACCAGTGCCTCTACCTCTTGCATAATAAACTTGAGAAGTTGATTCCTCTTCGTTCTTTGCTTTACCTTTATCTCCTTTCTTCTTGTTCTTCATATACATCGTAGAACTTTGTCCTTTATCTCCATCTCCCTTCAAGTCTTGCTCAAATGTGAGCATCAAACCAAGCAATTGATTCAAATTTGGAACATAATGATTCAAAGAAAGTTATGTTGACAAGGTAAAATGTTTCCACCTTTCATTTCCTCTCAAACTTGCAAGCAATTGAGCAATCAATCTATGATCTTCAACATCCTCATCTATGGATCCAAGTTTATCTGTTAGATCCTTCATTTTAGTGACATAATAACTAATACTTGGAATTGGCTTTTTCTTGAATGTTGTAAACTTTGACCAAAGACTTGCTTTCCTTGCTTTGGTAGTAATTTGGAAATGATACTCCAATGCATTCCAAATATCTTCAACTGATTCCAATCCTCTGAGGTGTAGTAGCAAATGATCTGAAATTGTATTATAGATGTAGGCCTTTGCACTTGCATCCTCCTTCTGCCAATGCTTTAAAACATCTAATTCCTCTTTCTTTGGTTGGGTTTCATCTTCAAATACTGACTTCTCTTCTTCACCTGTTATATACACCATGAGATCCTTACTCATAAGTAAGGCTTACATTCTCATTACCGATGCAAGATAATTATCTCTGTCCACTTTGTCAATGGAGATATGATCTGCCATAATTCTTTGCTTCTGCTTCAACCTGTGAGTTTAAAGGCTAAAAAATAATACATTTTGGAGTTCTTTGTGTATGAATATACTTTTGAAGTAATCTTTCGATGTCTTGTATCTTTGAATGCTTCAAATTTCAAACTTTAATGAAAACTTTCTAAAACTTCTTGTACCTTTGACGCTTTCTACTCTTTAGAACCTTTCTGCTCTGATACCACTTGTTGATGTATGAAACATCACAATAAATGAAGTAATGTGACACTAGACAACCTCTATGGTCACCATTAACTCAATGGTTCTCCAAACTTTGAGTTTGCTTAAACTAAGAACTTTTCTTCTACAAAAATTTCTAGTCATGGAAATGACATACCTTCAATGTTTTGCTTATTTCTCTTAGAGAAAATATTATTTTGAAAAGATCTTTTGGTGGATGAAAGTAGACAAGAAGAGCTTGCCAAGAAGCTATTATTTGCTAAAAATTCTTCACTACACACCAAATTATGGCCTTCACAAGATGACTATGTCTAATTGTCAAAATAGGAAATCTTGCTTGTTTTAGTAAAAGCGCCTATCTAAAATAAAAGTTTTCATCTTAGCATCGACTTGCAACAAAAATTCGATGCCAGGCATCAAATTGGTGTGTTTTCAACCACTTTTTTAGCACCTGAAATACCCCGTGAACCACTAGCATTAAAAAACCACTTTTATGTGTGAATTCGATGCCAGGCATCGACTTTACGCTAAAACTCAATGCCAGGCATCGATTTTCTTCAAAAACCTCATATTTTCAAGGAGATTCAACAACAGATAGAACTCAAAGAATAAAAATAGAACTTATCAGCTCAAACTCGATGCCAGGCATCGAGTTGCTTGGAGAACTTGAACTTTTGAGCTCATTACCATAATAGATAAAGCATGGAGATGGAGAAGAGAGTCTCATACACAGAACTTCTATTAATCCTTTTGATAGCTATGGAAACTAAAAAAGTTTACAAGTGCTTTCTCACTCAAAAAAGCCCAACTTTTTCTCAGTCATACAAAATCTCTCTTTTTTTTCTCTTTCTCTCTCTCCCTCTCTCTCTGTCTCTCTCATCTCACCGCGTTGATTGATACAAACTAAATTATATAAATTGTATCAATCTTGTGACTTTTTGAAAATTCTAGAACTAAGGTTAAGTCTAACTTTACAAATATGGTACTTGTGTGAAATTGTCCCTTCACATAGGCATGTGCTTTTCTTCTTAGACTTTGACCTTCAAATTTATGTCCGATTTGTGATTGGTTCTCCAACATAAATACCATGATGCAAAAAATGATTATATCTCAAAAAGTTGAATAAAACGTCCCTACTGAGCTCTTCTAAATTCGTAGCAGACTTCAATGTGCTTGTGCTAGCGAATAAAAAATTGTATACATGTTTGGCACAAAAGGATGAAATTGCCTACACAAACACTATAATAGTGTGTTTGGAGGTTGAAACGAGTTTAGATCAAAATTTCAATGCCATAAAACGAAGCTGTTTTCAATTCCTAATCACCCTACTATGCTTACCAATTTTTATGTGAATCTAAAACTATGACCATAGGGGTGTTGATGAGGCCCTAGATGAAGCGACGACTTGCTTTGATACCAATTTTTGCAGCTTGAGGTCTACAAAAGCACATCAACAACACAAGGGAGAAGAAGAAAAAGCTTGGATAACAAGAAAATAATGAATGAATTACCAAGTAAATGTACAAAGATAAGTAACCCATTAGGGTTATAGGCATATAAACAAGCTGGGGGGAAAATGGGAAAAAAATTCTTCTTAAATTTTTTTCTCTTTTGTTAGATGTATTCTCTTGTGTTGATCTCTTTGTGATGTCTCTTGTGTGGATTGATAAGTGTTATTCATTTGAATTTTCACAAGTAGAATGAGTTTAGACTTGTATATGAGATCATTGATGAGCTTATATTTGAGTTTGGGATTCATTGAAGTTGTTTGAAGAATGTCAAGAATTTTGAACAGGCTTCATAGTTGACTTTTGTTCAGCGTAATTATTTTTTGATCTTAGATTTGAATTTTACATGAAGAATAGCGTGGATTAGACACTTGAATCATTTGATTTGATTTAGTATTCAATGAGTTATGTGTTGGATTTTAAGGTCTGTGGAAGCACACAAACAACATAAGGAAGAAGGAGACGCTTGGAGCACACCACAACATTGAATGAATTACCAAGTGATATACAAAGCTAAGTAACCCATTATGGTTATATGCATATATATAAGCCAGAGGAAATAAACCTCATTGAGGGAAAGAAGTTCCTTGGCGGTCCTAGGTGTGTTCACACATATCACTTCCGAAATATATCAAAAATATGATCACTTTAAGTTTTCAATTCTAACTTCTAAAAAAGAAATGTTTTCATACTTTCACATTTATTTCAATATCATTGATCTCATGTATTTTTTTGCTTTGCTCTTGTGTAAATGGTTTATCTATGGTTTATTGCTTTAGGATTTAAACAAAATTCGGGTTAATTCTTCCTTGGATTGACAATTTGAAGAAGTTTCTTGAGTCATTGAAGAACAAGGTCAATCAAGTCACTTGGTATCTAATCAGATAGATGTTCTAATGATGAGGAAGTGGATTTTTTTTTTGGTATCCTTGCTAGGGATCAAATAACCTGGATTGGTGGTGCCAAAATCACACTTAAAATTCACTTTACATACCATAATAAAAGATATTCAGATGTGATAAGAAACTTAAGAGGAAGATTAACCATCTATTCTCTCTTCAATTTTGATTGTGAAGGAAAGACAATGAGTCCACTTTGAATTTTTAATCAATTGAGGAAAAAGGAAGATCATGTGATTATTTTTTGCTCAATTTGATGTTCTTTTGCTTAATCGTTTGAATTTCTATCATCATTTGTACCTCTTGAGGAGGAAGGTTGAGTTTGCAAGAAGATTGGAGTAAGACAAAAGTTTGAAGGAAGAGTGATTGTGAAATCTAATACATCATCTCATTCATTTGATAACATTTTTTTGAACTTTTGCATTTCATTTTTGTTTTTCTTTGATCGGCAAAAACTCAAAAAATTATAGAAATCTAGGAGGAACACTCAAAAAATGAAAACAAGGAAAAAATGAAAACTAAAGATTATTCAACTTTGGGATAAAAAATTAGGTTATTGAGAGGGAATAAATAAGAGGAATCAATGGAAGTGTGGAAATTGGGAAAATGTTGAACAAAATTTGAAGAATTTGAGAAAATTGATTTGGAAAATCATGAGTTTTTGCAGCCTTTGATTGTCAATAAATCATGATTTTTTTTTTTGAGGAAGAAGGTGAAAATATCACAACATTTTGATCAAAAAATAACTTAGGAAAACATGATATTTTTTGGGTAGGATAACTTCAAAAGAAATCATGATTTTTTGCTACCTGAGTATCATACAAATTTGGGGCTTTTGACATTGCAAGGGGCAAATTATTGTGTTTTTATTTAATTTGTTTTGTAGAAAAGCACAACTTTCTAGTTGAGAAATCAATAAAAAAATCATGAAGTTTCGATTGGGGAAAGAGGTACGAAATCATGACTTGTTGCAAAGACTATAAAAGTAATTAAATCCATTAGTTAATCATTGAGGGTAAGTGTGAGCGTGAGGAGGCAATCACATATGTGGCACTCAATCTTTCTACTACATTTCTAGGCATTCAATGATCTCGAAGGGCAAGAGGTAAGCTCAAGTACTTAAGTTTCAGTAGTGTGAAGCTACAAAAGTGTATTTTTTCACTTGTTTTGAAGAGCATACAAAATTGTGAATCTTTATTTTCATTGCATGAGTACTTAAACAAAGCTTAAGTCATGATATTTTGGTATCAATGCATTGGAATTGAAAAGGCACATGCTATTGAATAAAAACACTTACCGAAATTTGAATGTAGGAGTCCTATTCAAAAAATTGCAAGTTTTTGAGTTGACTTTAGGAAAGTGTGATTTATCATGACCTTTTGAAAAAAATAGAAACAAAACTTTTTCTAAGTAAAGGTGAAAAAAATTGTGATTTTTGGATTAGAAAGTAAAACATTGTGATGTTTTCAAATTCTTAAAACCATACATTCATGAGTCACGACTTTGTATATTACAAATAAAAAGTTAAAAAATTGTGACCCTTTGGTAAAGATTGTAGAAAGTTACGATTTTCAAAGAAAAAAATACAAAATTTGTGATTCTTTGCATTATTTCAAAGAAATTTTGTTTTTGAGTAAGAGAGAAAATTGTGCCTTTTTTGGTTTTACATATTACCAAAATATCATGACATTCTATCAAAATTTTGACACAAAAAATTGCAAGTTTCTCAAAACAAGAGATAAAGTGATTTTTTACTTAGTCTTTTTGTGATACACATCATGACATTCTAAGGCAGATAATTAGATTAACAAAAAAAATCACAACTTTTTGAAAAAAATGGCAAAAAATCATGAGTTTTTGCCAAATACAAAAACTTCACACTTAGGATTTTCTATCCTATTTGGAGTGAAATCTTTGAAACATTATTTTGGAGGAGTTTGTTTTTTGTAACACTCTTTGACAAGTGATAGAGGACCAAAATTTTAGGGTTAGTTTCTCCATGAAACTAAGAAGAGGAAAAGTACTTCTGAATCCAAATCCAAGTGATTATCTTATGGAAGAGTTAACCATAAACAATTCTTCTAGATAGAGTACGAGATCACAAGGAACTAGAAATATGATATACGGGGAGTGTTCAAATGAAGGTGACTATAAAGATAAACTGAAGTATGATTCCACAAATAGATTTGGTATATACATCTATAAAGATAATCTTCAAGACTTAGGTTTGACTCACATTTAAGCATGAATCCAATAACTTAGTTTATGAATGAGAAATATGTTGAGAGAGATGGCACTATGTATGCAATTGTTAAACTTATGTGTTCCTCGAGTTTTATCTTCATTGATGATGCTTCTCTTCATACATGGGTGTATCCTATGAAAGCAAAGAATGAGTTATTTTTTTGCTTCAAAGCATTTTTAGCTCTGAATGTTTTTTTTTTTTTTTGGAAATGAGCTTTTGACTCCATTCACAGATTGTGGCAGTGAATACATGTCACATGAGCTTAATGCTTCTCTTTGTGAAAGAGGAATTTCACATCAATGTATGATGCCATATACACCTCAACAAAATGGTGATGCAGAGCATAAAAATAGAACAATCCTTGAAATGGGACCATGTATGATTAAAGGAAAGCAACTTCCTAACAAGTGTTGGATGGAAGCAGTCATGTGTGCAAACTATGTGTTGAAATCGGTGCCCTACAAAATCATTGAGAGTCATCACTCCTTATGAAGCTTGCACTCGACATAAACCTATGATTAGTCATATGTGTGTGTTTGGTTGTCTGGCATATGCTCTTATGCCATCAAAACAATGTCGCAAGCTTGATGACAAGGCAAGAAAAGGTATATTTGTTGGTTAAGGTGCTGAAAGTAAGGGATATCATTTGTATCATCCATTGATGAACACAATTATTGTGATTCAAGATGTTGCAATTGGTGAAAAGCTCAGTTTTCCCTCTACTTGAATGCAAAAAACAGCCAACAGTTAGCTCACAAGATGTGTTTGATACACTTATGTCTTTGTTCCAAATTTGTGCCCTTGACCATGAGCATGTAGATTAGCCGATTGAGCTTCAAAGGTTTGAAATATTCCAACAAAATAGAGCTAAAAATACAGAGAATTTCTAGCCAAACATGGATGAAAATTTTCAGCCAAAAATGGTTGAGACTGCCAAAAATTTCTAGTCACATATGGATGAACATTTGCGATAAAATATGGCTGCCAATGAGCATGAAATTCAGCCCACACATGATATACATGTTGATGATGCATTACATAAAGAACACATGTCTATCATGAATGCACAAAGTATGCCAAAGTGGCTAAAGGAAACTTTGTAGGACAACAAATTGAGTGCACTTTTACTTGGTAGAACAAGATCATGCGCTTGCCATGCATCAAGTATTTTGTTGGATTAGTATCTTATTGCGACAACATGTAATGAAGAGCCATGTACTTTTGAAGATGCATGTGATGATCCACATTGGATGAGCATTATGCAAACAAAAATGGATTCCATACATAGGAATGGTACTTGGGAGTTATGTGAATTTCCAAAAGGAAAAAATTCCATTGGTAGAAAGTGGATTTACAAGATTAAGAGAAAGTAAAATGGTAGTATTGATCACGATAAAGTTAGATTCGTTGCCAAAGGATATGCACAACAATATGGCATTGACTATGAGGAAACTTTTGCACTTACTTCATGCATGACCACCATTCGTACCGTGGTTGCATCGGCTGCCCATCAAGGTTGGAAGGTACATCAAGTGGACATAAAAACAGATGCAACCAAAGTATGTTGAAAAACTACTTGAGCTTTTTGATTTTGAGGATTTCCATACAGTTTCTACACCATTGGAGACATGATTTAGGTTCCTATTTGAGGATTCCGCTGATGCATTTGACACTTCTCTTTATCAACAAGTTGTGGGATGTCTTATATATGCATGCACCATAATGCCAAATATACAATATGCATTTTCCCAGTTGAGTTGATTCATGCATAGCCTTGTCACTAAGCATTGGCAAGCAGTGAAGTGTGTGTTTAGATATCTCAAAGGCACTTTGATTTTAGTTTTTTTTTATGGCAGAGATATTCAACCATGCTTGCATGCTTTTATAGATAGTGATTGGGCTCGTTAGTATGATACTCATGTGTCCACTAGTGGTAATTGCTTTTTCCTTGGAGACTCATGCATATCTTGGTTGAGTAAGAAGCAACCTATAGTGGTGACATCAAGTTGTGAAGCTGAGTATAGGGCATGTTTCATAGTACAATGGATTGTATATGCTTGAGACGCCTATTGATGGATCTTTGCATGGAGATTGATGCTGCTATGCATATTCTTACTGATAGTTAGAGTGCATTGGTTGTTGCATGAAATCCAATGTTTCATGCATGGACCAAACATATTGAGGTGCATTATCACTATGTGATAGAGTGCCTTCATTCAAGAGATATTGATTTGGTATATGTGCGTACACAAGATAATATGGCAAACATATTCACCAAAGCTCTTTCCATGGAAAAGTTTGAAGCTTTTTGCAAAGATTTAGGGTTATTTCCTAGCAGGGGTTGATCTATCACTCCCTGTATGTGTTCACATCATTCGCTCTAGGGGGGTTTGTTACACATGCATTCCTTGAGTAGTTTTTATGTGAACCTTTTCTCTATACATGGGCAATTTTTACTTGAGTCCTTGCTAGAGGTTTTTGCCCCATGTTACCACATACATATGTGGTGGTACTTTGTACTCCTGGATACTATTCAACTCTTACTTCAGTTCTCATCATCGTCAGTAGGGAGAGTTGTTCTAGCCATCCATCTTCTTTGTGTGGCTTGTTGCATTTGTGCTCCTTATGTGTGCTTCTTGTGCATCTCTTGCACTTCTACACACACCCAGAAGTAATTACTAGTGACCCTGAGCAAATAAATGACTAAGGTGAATTCACAAATGAAAGACCAATGAAAGAGGAAGCTCAAGAGGAGATGCTAACTCCAAGGGGATAATCTATATGTACTCATTAGGAAAAATTAATTAAAGAAGGTTGTAATAAAGTAGACACTTTTATCTACATGAACCTTAACTTTGATGATGTATATGGGGAAGTACACTCAAAAGTACATAAGGATCTTTCTCATATGAATATTAAGGTCATGAAGAATTATATTATAAGTAATTGAAGAAGTGCATGGATCAAGTATTTGGCAAGAATTTAGAGAAAAGAAAGCAAAGGAATAATATAGCCATCAACCATCTATTATTGAAGTGGGTGATAAAAAAAGCAAAGGAAGAGAAAATGAATGAATTAATTGTCAGTTATAGAAAGATAAGAATACATGATCAAGGGTATAAAGCTAACTCTTTAGAACAATTGCAGAACATTGAGATAATAAGTAAATTTCCTTTGCAAGAATGGCTAGTTGAACAACCCATGGGATTATTGGAAAAAGCCACTTTGAAAACTCGTGGTATAAATTTTGAGCACACCTTAGTTGTTGTAGAATTTCTAGAATTGAACACTTATGACATTATACATGAAAGACCATTTCTAAGATAGTTAGAGTGGTTAAAGATTGGGGAGATGATTGTTTGTATCTTCAACATGAAGAAAATATCACTAAGATGAATTTGAAATATCATTCATATCATTACATATCCCCAAGAGATTGGAAGAAAATTCTTTAAAAAGTGGAAACATGTGTTGAGTGAAGTACAATAAGAGACTTGGAATTTGATGGTGAAGCTCAATTGTGGATGTGCAAACCTAATAATGGAGGCATGTTTCATTTGAAGAGGGAAGAATCTAAATTAGATAGAGAAGTTGATGGTCCTAGTTATATACCCATGTATTTTGATGATAAAAATTTCGAACCTTATGGGTGGGATCAAATATTGGCAACTTTAGGTGTGGTAGCATGTGACCAAACTTCAGTAAAAATGTGTGATTTAGAAGGATACGGTATTATAACTTTCAATATGTCTAAGGCAATCATTTAGGATCATAAGGAACAAGAAGATGAATTCTTACAAGAATTCAATGCTTAATTTGGTATAAAAGATCATATTTTTGGTAGATACAAGTTAATCCATGGAGAGAAGGAAGGTGTAGCATCCTAGATGGTTTCTTTGGATACAAGAAGTAGCTATAGCTACTCTAGAAGACCAACATAAAAAAACATTTAGCATAAAATGGGGTATGCATGCATTTAAGTTTATACCTTTTGGGTTAATCAATGTACCTCCAACTTTCTAGAGATGCATGTGTATGCATGCATTTAAGTTTATGCCTTTTGGGTTAATCAATGTACCTCCAACTTTCTAGAGATGCATGTGTCATGTGTTCAAGGAATACTTAAGAAATACCATATATATATATATATATATATATATATATATATATATATATATATATATATATATATATATATATATATATATATATATATATATATATATATATATATATATATATGTGTGTGTGTGTGTGTGTGTGTGTGTGTGTGTGTGTGTGCATGCAAGTAATGCATGTTGTGCCGAGGAGCTAAACACAAAGATAGTAGGTTGAGAAGCAGTGTAAAGAACAATTTTGGTTATCTGCATTCGGGGAGGAAGACGCTCATTTATGCATATTCATGAAAAATACAGTAGATGAAGAGATGAAGATGCTCATTAGATGAAGAAATGAGCTGAGGAGATGATGCATGAGGAGTACATGTATTGACGAATTCTCATCACTAAAAGAGAAACACATGCAAATTTTTGGAGAGTTACAACTACTCTTTTTTTCTTTCAAAATGGAAGTTCGGCAATAGCCTAGTCTCTTAGATTTTAATTAATAAAGCAAAAAAAATGTACAAGTGAATGTGCTTAGTACCCATGGGACTCCCATATCCCACAAGTAGGGGAAGATCAAACAAATTTAGAGAGCTCTATAAAGAAGGTGGATCATCCTCTCGTCCCCTTCATGTGGGGCCCACTTGCATTTAATATTATTATTCTATAGGAAAAACACTCTATGATGTCTGAAAGGTGGGGGTTTCTTACAATTGTAAATTATTTTGCCTAACAAGAAAAGAGACTTTTCTAATGACCATTCTTTAGGAGGGTTTCCAAAATTGGCAGCACACCTCTCCTTCCAGATCTTCCAGAGGGTCTCACCTCTAATCACATTCCACAAAGATGAGGAACACCCGATCATTTCACCCAACAATGCTTGTTTCCAGAGGATTCAACCCTGAAACTCCAAGATATTCTCAAAGGTACGCTAGACCATATTGACTTGGGGCATGAGAGGAAGAGGTGCCTTAAGTCCTCGTTGCCATGTAAGCATCTTTTGCACCATGGGGGTAACCCAGAAATTTTGCTAGCCTTTGCATTGGTCCAAATTTCTTGGTGGATGATTTGCCACATGAGCACTGACTTTTTTATCTTGATGAGTGGATGCCAAAGTGACTAGAGCTTAAAGTCCCATCAAAAGTTCAACCAATCAAGTCACCACTTCCTATGAAGTGTGACATGAAGGTCCAAATTCTTCTTGAGTCTCGGAATTTTGTCAAGGCTATTGCCATTGAACCATCTAAGACCCTCATGGTGGGGAGGGTCCTGGCCAATGAGGAGGCGAGTCTTCAAGCATTCCCAAGCGACGAATATTCTTTGCAAAAGGGTCCATTCTTCATAGTGTGCTCTTACATCCGGATCAATGTCCTCAAATCTAATCCATTGGCATGTGCCTTGATTCCAAAGATGTTTCCACAAATGGAAACCTTTGTTCCAAAGTTTCTTAGCTTTATGGAGGTTCTTTGTCTCCACACCTTTGATGCCCATGATAGGAAACAAGATTGAATCATTTTGTCTAATACCGGTCACCCACTGCCAATCCTCACTTATCTGAACAAATTGTTTGACCTTGTTTCAACTTTTCCACAGTGAGCAAACCAAATCATAACCACTTGGAGAAACTAGAAAAGGCGAGAAGAGCAAGGAGGCCGAGATCCTTCCATCCCGGGAAGCCCATGAGCTTAAGATCGCTATTTTACTTGCATTGATACAGTTGAAATAGTTTAATGTGCTTTCGAAAAGCATTACATTTATTGAGTTGAAATAGTTTAAGGTGATTTTGACAAGCATTACATTTATTGAATTGCGCATACTGTATTGATTATGAACATGAACTCTTTCTCATAAGCATGATTTCAATTCATGGTTGCATCCTTTTATTTTTATTTTTATTTTTTTTTTGGGACCAATTTACAATCGTCAGGCCACCTCTAGATATCTTTGAATAGTCGATTGTGGGATTTGGCAAACTCAGGGATCTAGCTCTTCCTAACACCATTATGGTACAACTAGAGGGGGAGTTTCTAGTAGATAAGATGGGAGCCTATTAAATGGTCATAGATAAACCCGAATGAATCACTCTACAAGGGGTACAAATCCTAGATAAGATTGGTCAAAATCTGGAGCCACAAGAAACTCAAAGTAAAATTGATCCTAATATGCTACCTTCTTTAACTAGGAATATCCATGTTAGCAAGATCATTCATGATGGATTATCCCGTGAAGTTTACTTTGCTTCCAATTGCGAAAACACTTACGGGTAGAGCTCTTTATCATTTGGATATTCATTAGTTGAGGTATTCAGATGCACTTTTACCACCCATGTATGAAGATCAAAGAAATCAAACATATTATCCACTCAAGGTAAATGGCCAACAACATTTTATACATCATCACCTTCTAGGATTTGCAAATGATATTCCTAGGATGGTAGTCACTTCAACTCGTGATTCTAAAAATCCAAACCCTTGATCTTGACAATTCCAACCAATCTCCCCTCTTGGTAACTCAAATATCTTTAGTCTCTACACCATTATCTACTATCACATGTGTACCAACACATGTAACCACCACTCAAATCCCCTCTTGGTAACTCAAACATCTTTAGGCTCTACACCATTACCTACTATCACATGTGTACCAACAAATGTAACCACCACATGGCAAGCTACATCCACCACTACTTTTGGGACAATGCTAGTAACCAATCCAGTGCCTGGTGTGCCACCACCACCTCAACCTACCATACCCCCAAAGTTTGCACAATGGCCACCACAAATGCCACATGTGCTAAACCCATTACGAAAGCAAGTGCCTATGATGCCACAAGCTACTCTCACTTCTTAAGGCTTGGAAGAATAACAACAAACTTGACAAGTACAAATTATAAGACCGATTTCAGTAGAAGCCTACATTGTTCCCAAGTGACAAAATGTATGCCAAAGTATGTCGAGGGGCAAGATGATCATCGTTCACATGACGCATTCAAACAAGTCTACAAATTGAGAAATTATATGATTTTTTCACCTAGTATGAAGCATTCAAATTCACCTTGAAAGGAATTACCCTAGCATGATTCTAGCTAAGAATACGTAATTCCAAAGCATAGATCTACTCCTACAAAGCTTTCTTTAGATGAGCAACACATTGATACGAACAATACATAACATGATGCACATTTTCTTGATGGGATATAGAGTGCTCAATTACATTCCACCACATATTTGATGGATCCCACCACTTTTGAAGCTCGCATATAAAAATGCAATCACACAAAGGATGACTTGGGTGTTTCCATTCAAGTCTTCTCACCGATCACAAAATCTACATCAAATGTGAAATCGAGTTCCTCATTGATAGATGAAATGGAAGATTCCACTATCACCAAAAAGCTAAATCTATAAGCTTCAAGGCCTCAACCTAGAAAGTGCTTGTAATGTGGAGGGATCAACCATCCCATGCATATAATAGAAGATCATGTCCTCTTGCATAACCACAACTACAATATTGCAAAATTGAGTAGATGTGGACCAATCACTCAAGTTTCGAGTGTTCTTACAACAAGAAACTACTATGGCACTATCCAAATCAATATGACGAGTACACTAGACCTATGTTGCAGTACCTTGCATACCTAGCTAGATCTGTGTTTAGTCAATAGTCATCTATCCCTCCACATGTGATTATGTTAAATATGAACAAGCCCAAGAGCCAAAAAAACAACATATAATTCCATCAACTTCCATTATTATAGAGGTTACCAGGCAAGAATATTCTATTGAAAGTAGTAAAAAAGGTGCATACTCTCAATATTATGACCAATCCACTAGCTATTTGAGTTATCAAAATTATTCAAGTGGATATGATGACTACATAATAAAAAATATGGCTATAGCAAACTTGAGTAAGATTTATTACACAACTTATCTAGGATAGAATTAGTATAGACCGTAGTCGAGACCTACTCCTCATAAAGTCCCATGCTATAGATGTAATTTGGGACCATTTCATGAGAAAATGCCCACATGCTGAAGTTCCTTAATTACCGCCCATATTGCCCAAGAAGCCCTGTAATGAATGCAGTGAGACACATTTGTACAAGGACTATCCTCAAAATCTAGAAAGGAGCAAGCCATTACGTGCAAATATGGTGAAAACTCTTCCCTCTAACTCTAGTGGAGGGGAGGAAGAAATTTTAGCACCAATACAAGTGGTCATGAGGGCACAAGCCAAGGCTACAAAGTAAGAGAAGGGAAAATAAATCTTTGACCCATCAAGCTCAAAGAGTAAAGAGGAGCTGATCAAGGATTCTCCACCTACCAAGGGGACCTAGATGACTCAATGAGGTGGATAGGTAAATAAATAGAAGTAAAAAGTCGATGAACTTGAGGACTCTCTCAAGTCCAAGCAAGATGAGCTTATTATGAAGCAAGATGAGCTTGTTAGGTGAGAAGATCAGCTCAATAAGAAGCAAGAGAAAAATCAAGAATGTAGAGGGAAATATTATAGTGCTCCAACACCATCATACTCAAGTGCATATCAAAATTCATGGCCACAACCTAAATGAGTCCTAGCTCATTCTCTAACGACCGAGTTAGAAGGACTATTGAGAGAATATCATGATAGACTCATAAGAGGACCATCAATTGAACACCATGACAAATGTTATCCACAAGAAAATTTAGAAAAGGAATGACTAGTTTTGTGCCTAAAATGATAGAAGTTGCTCAAAAATTTCTTGAGAAAGTTCCTAATATTGTTCTTCCAACACACATGCCAGAAGAGAAATTTCAAAAGGTGGTGCAAACCAATTAAAAAGTATGACAATTACACCAACCTAATGAAACAATCTGTGAACCCCAAGTGAGTGCAATAGATCCAAAACCCATAAAAAACTATTGATCCACTTTTTCAAGGAGACAACATTGTAGCAAACACAATGGTTCTTGGAAAAGTAGACTCTAGAATCAAGTTTTAGAACCAAAATGGAACAAGGAGGCTCTTACATAACATAAACCTCCTTTTTCGGAGCTCTAAACATGTTATACTATAGTGAGAAGTGACTTACCTCTTCATGCGTCTATAAGTCCACAATCATGGGTGGATGCAGCTACACACTCCTAATATCTACCTTCATACATTGGAGATGGAAAAGTAGCCTTTAAATGCAAGAAAGCCAAATCTTTGAAGCTAAGCCACAAGCCCTAAGGACAAAATGAAGATATAGAGTCACATATTCACAAAATTCCTCTTGATAGGTTAGTGATTATAGTGAGTGGCATGTCAGTGACTTGTTATTATCAATTAAATATAATTGTGTGTCTACTAAAGTAGTTGTAGATTCGGGCATGGGAGTAGCCATTGCTATCGAGAAACTATGGGAAAAGTGGGGTAAACTAGCCTTACGACCTATTTGAATAAGTCTACAATTAGCTAAATGCACATGGAGAGACCCTTAGGTCTCTTGGAAAACTTTTTCTTGACCACGTACAATGTTGACTTTAAGCACACCATTTTTGGCAAGCAACATATTATGAACTACTCTTAGGACAGCCATTCACGAGAAAAATGAAAGTGGTTCAAGACAGGGGTGGTAATTCAATTTACATAGAGCATAATGACACAACTACCAATATTGTTGATGATGACACGGCAAAGACTCGAACCTTGTCAAGCCTGCGGAATTCGCCGGGTCATCGAAGGGTGGCTAAGCTAGAGTGATATTAGAACACCTCTATAATCGGCAGTAGCTTAGCAAAGTTACTGTCACTCAACCATATAAGACTGCGTTTTGAATTTACTAAAAAATTTCACTGGAACTTCACCGGACTATCACCGGACTGTCATTGGAATTATACCGGAATCTTACCAGAATCAATTGCTATTCTGTTTGTAATTACTTCAAGTGATTATACAAGAAGTAAGGAAGTGATGCGTCAACTTCCTTCACTGAATGAACTCTTTCTGAAGTTTAAGGAAAAACTTCACCGGTTCAAAATGTCTCTTTTCGGTCAGACTTTGTATTGTGTGTACATATCCATTTCACCGAAATCTTTGATGAACTGATAGTAGAGATGTCTAGCTACAAGATAAGCTATCTCTCATACAAAACTTTAATTTATTCTGCAAGATATACTTCGTTGTTCTACCGGAAAAACACGTTTAGTGAAAAGACTGTAACTGACCAAAAAGATGCGTTTACTGAGATAACTGTAATTGACCAAAACATTCGTTCACTGAGATAACTGCAATTGTTAACTAACTTTACATCGTAACAAGAAAGATACTCAGATTTCTTCACATACGAAGAATACGCGCAAGCTTCCACATGAACATGTGTTTTCTATTAGAGAAGATGAGTACAAACTAGCTTGGCCTCTTCTTGCTCAAGCTATAGAAACTCTCCTACACTGAGTAGTTTCTTCTTACCATCTTTCTCAGATGAATACCTGACATTTCAGGTTTCCGTTATTCATCTTTACATACGCGATCTTTGGCGTCTTCTAAACCTATTCTTGATCTCTATATGCGCTCTATTCAAACTACGCGCTCTACTCATGCACTTTCTTGCTCTCTCTTGCTCGCACTTCTTTTTCCCGTCCTCGTCTCTCTTTATTTACAGTTTTGATCCGGTGTAACAAACTCTAACAAACTTTAATTCTGGAAGTTTCTACGCTGTACATTACGGTCGTGAATTTGTCCCTTCACTAAGGCTTTGATTTTCTGAATACTTTGATTCTGCTTCTCTTTATCTTTCTTTGTCTTTATGTCTGTCTGTATGTCAAATTCGTGAGTGATTCTTCAACAGCTCCCCTTCAATCAGTAATTTGACTCTTCTTGTCTTTCATATATTTTTCTTTCTTTTATTCCTGCCATTTCTTTGAATCTGCTTGTCTTTGTTCCATCCAAGCTCTTTGTCAAAATATCTGCAATCTGATCTTTTGTTGGAGTGTATATTATTTCTATCTCCTTCTCCATTACCTTTTCCCTCAAGAAATGATACTGAATCTCTATGTGCTTTGTTCTTGCATGAAATACTGGATTTGTTGCAAGATACAGCGAGCTCATGTTATCTCCATGTATGATAGGTATACCTTGATCAATACCCATGCTTTTGAACAAGGTCTGCATCCATATCACTTCTTTAGCTGCTTCTACAAGTCCTTTATATTCTGCTTCTGTTGACGATAAAGCCACTGTGTGTTGTTTCTTCGAACACCAGCTTACTAGCTTATCTCCTAGGTATATCATATACCCATGTGTTGATCTTCTGTCATCTTGACTTCTTGCCCAGTCTGAGTCACTGAATGCTCTCAACTTTATATCTGACGTAAAAGGATAATATAATCCTTCCTTTATAGTTCTTTTGATATATCTAAGAACTCTCTGTCGTGCAACCCAATGTTGATCTTTCGGACAATGCATGAACTGTGAGAGAACTCCCACTGCATAACTAAGATCTAGTCTTGTTAGTGTAGCATAAATTAGGCTTCCCACTAACGACTGATCCTTCCTTATATCCTTAAACTCTGCTCCATCATTTTTACTGAGTTTATGATTTACTTCAAGCGGTGTTGAAGCTTCTCTGCAATTCTCCATATTAAACTTCTTTAGTAAGTTTAGGAGATACCTTTCTTGCGAAACATATACACCATGATCTGTGTATGTGATTTCCATTCCAAGAAAGTATGATAACTTTCCTAGATCACTGATCTTAAACTCCTTTTCAAGCAATCTCTTTACTTCTTTAATTCCTTCATCTGAGGTACCTGTGATTATAATGTCATCTACATAAATAAAAATGTAGATCATACCTTCTTCTGTTCTCTTGATGAGTAGACTTGCATCAGCCTTCAAACTTTGGTATCCAAGTTCATTGAGATATTTCACAAGTCTATAATTCCAAGCTCTTGGAGCTTGCTTCAGTCCATAAAGTGCTTTTCTTAATCTGCAAACAAAATTTGGGTATCTGGAACTTACAAACCCTTCCGGTTGTTCCATGTAGACTTCATCTGATATATATCCATTCAGAAATGCATTCTTTATATCTAGCTGACTTAGCTTCCATCCTTTGGATGCTGCTATAGCAATCACTGTCCTTATGGTTGACATCTTTGCCACCGGACTAAACGTCTCATCATAATCTATGCCATGCGTCTGAGCATAGCCCTTGATAACCAGTCTAGCTTTGTATCTGGCTATCCTTCCATCTGCAAGTTTCTTAACTTTGAAAACCCATTTATTTCCAGTCACTTTCTTACCATTTGGTTTAGGAACAAGCTCCCATGTCTTGTTCTCCTCCAGTGCGCTGAAATCTTCTTCCATTGCTTCTTCCCATTGCTTCTTCCCATTGCTTCTTGCCTTTAGCTTCATCATAGTTCTGAGGTTCTTCATCATCTTTGACCATATATGCATAATTCTTCTGAGTTATATACGAAGTATCATAAGAATACCTTTCTGGTTGTCTTCTAGTGCTGCTTGACCTTCTTGGTTCACATTCTTCATAAGTGTCTGAATACACTTCTTCATCAAATGTAGAAATTTCTTCATTCCTTCTTGTTAATCCATTTCTGGACGTACTTGCTTGCATATAGTCTTCATCTTTGTTCACCTGCACAATTGATTTCCCTTTCTCTTTTCTTCTTACCTCTTCTTCGACTTCTTTCGTTGTATGACTTTGATCTGCATACCAACTTTTCTGTTCATCAAATGTAACATCTCTGGAAATAGTAAACTATTTTGTTAGAGGACTCCATAACCTGTAACCCATCTGCTTTTCATCATATCCAACGAACACATATTTCTATGCTTTTGGTTCAAGCTTATGTCTGAGTTGTGATGGTACATAAGCATAATCTACTGATCCAAACACTTTGCAATGATCAAGTGTTGGCTTCTTTCCCGACCAAGCTTCATAAGGAGTCATTCCATCTAAAGCTGTACACGGTAATCTGTTTACCAAGTATGTAGCTGTATTTACAGCTTCAACCCAAAGATAGTTTGGACAATCTTATTCTTTTAGCATAGCTCGTGCGAACTCAACTAGAGTTCGGTTCCTTCTTTCTGCTACACCATTTTGTTGTGGTGTATACCTGCAGGTTATTTCTCTCTTAATACCTGCATTCCAAAGATAATCATTGAACTCTTGGGAGAAGTATTCTCCCCCTCCATCAGACCTCAGTCTCTTAAGCTTTCGACCTGTGAGTCTTTCAGCATATGCATGCAAATGCTTGAAGGTTTCAAATACTTCTGATCTTTCCTTCAAAACATATAACGTTATCCATCTTGTAGCATCATCAATGAATAAAACATAATACCTTGAGCCACTGATTGATCCTTCTTTTGTTGGACCCCATACGTCGGTATGAATGAGTTCAAGTACTCCATCATGTTTGAATCCTTTCTTCTGGAAAGGTAACCTGTGGGCTTTTCCCATCTGACATGCTTCACACTTGTGAATCATATGTTGGTTCTATACATTCGGTAGTCCCAGTACTGACTGCTTTGAAATCATAGCTTTTATTCCTCTTTCATTAAAGTGACCTAATCTCTTATGCCAGAGATCAAGTTCTGTAATCACCTTTTCACCATGTGTGAGCAATGCTTGGCCAATGTTCCCTTGTACTCTTAAAGTAAAGAGTCTACCTTCTTTCTTACCAGAGAGGACCTAATGATATCCATTCTCGGGATCTTCTACAAATACTCCTTCATTTGTAAATCTGACGTGAAAACCTTTCTCAACTATCTGTCCCACACTAATCAAATTCTTAGGTATTGTCGGAACATACAAAACATTGGTTAGCAAATCTGCTCCACTCTTACATTTCACTTTTCCAATTGAATGTACACTATGTCTCGTATTGTCACCTGTTTGAACAGTATGACTGGAACTACCTTTTTCCAATTCTGACATCAGTTCTATATTTCCTGACAAATGATTAGAACATCCAGAATCAATGTAAAATACCTTTAGATCTTCGTTATCTGATGTGCCGATTGAGTTCATCATCAATGATGTATGACTTTCATTCTGTGTGTCATTTGTGTAGTTGTAGGTGGTGTTGTAGGATTGATTCTGTCCCCCACTTCTTGCTCCACCTCTACCATAGCCTCCTCTTTGATTCTGTCTACCTCTTTGAAAATTACTCTGATATCTTCTGCTTCTGCCTCTGCTATTACTGTTCTAATTTTGATTTGATCCTTGTTGATTGTGCCAACAATCATGAGCCAGATGATTACTTAATCCACAAATCCAGCAAGCCTTCTTGTGGATATTCTGACTACTTCTTCCTCTTCCAAAACCTCTTGCTCTTCCTCTGTTGGTGCCTTTTCTTCTTGCATAATAAGCCTGAGAACTCGACTCTTCTTCATCTTTTGACTTACCTTTATCTCCTTTCTTCATGTTCTTCATGTACATTGCAGAACTTTGTCCTTTATCTTCATCTCCTTTCAGGTCTTGCTCATATGTGAGCATCAAACCAAGCAACTGATTTAAATCTGGTACAAAATGATTTAAAGATAGTTCAGTTGAGAGTACGAAAGGTTTCCACCTTTCATCTCCTCTCAACCCTGTGAGCAGTTGTGCTATCAATCTGTGATCTTCAATATCTTCATTTATGGATCCAAGACTATCTGCTAGATCCTTCATCTTAGTAACATAGTCACTAACGCTTTGATTCGACTTCTTTTTGAACGTTGTGAATTCGGACCATAAGCTAGCCTTCCTAGCTTTCGTAGTATTTTGGAAATGATCTTCCAATGCACTCCATATGTCCTCCGCTTTCTCCAGACCTCTAATGTGCGGTAGTAAATGATCTGTAACGGTATTGTAAATGTAAGCCCTTGCCGTTGCATCTTTCTTCTGCCACAGCTTCAAGTCTTCTAATTCTTCTTCCTTTGGTTGTCTACTGTCTTCAAAGGTCGGCTTCTTTTCTTCTCGGGTCACATACATCATTAAGTCCTTACTCATAAGTAAAGCTTCCATGCGCATTACCCATGCGGGATAATTATCTCTGTCCAATTTATCAATTTGGACATGATCTGCCATGATCTTCTTGTTTCTATTACTTCCGACGAGTGTGACGTTAAAAGGTTTTACCTTTTGTAAACCTTTACCTTGAAAATGACTTCGGAATACTTCTTGATACCGTTTGCTGTTGATCTCTTCAGCTTCACCTTTCTTTATGAAAGTTTTTCGAATTCTCTTGTGTCTTTACTTTCGTTTGCTCTTTGAGAATCTTTCTGCTCTTCAAAATCTTTCTTACTCTGGTACCACTTGTGGATCTTTCCACTCTGATATCACTTCTTGATCTTTTTCGGCTCTGATACCACTTGTTGACGATGACACGGCAAAGACTCGAACCTCGTCAAGCCTGCGGAATTCGCTGGGTCATCGAAGGGTGGCTAAGCTAGAGCGATATTAGAACACCTCTGTAATCAACAATAGCTTAGCAAAGTTACTGTCACTCAACCATATAAGACTGCGTTTTGAATTTACTAAAAAATTTCACTGGAACTTCACCGGCCTGTCAACCAAATTATACCGGAATCAATTGCTATTCTGTTTGTAATTACTTCAAGTGATTATACAAGAAGTAAGGAAGTGATGCGTGAACTTCCTTCACTGAATGAACTCTTTTTGAAGTTTAAGGAAAAACTTCACCGGCTCAAAATGTCTCTTTTCGGTCAGACTTTGTATTGTGTGTACATATCCATTTCACCGAAATCTTTGATGAACTGATAGTAGAGATGTGTAGCTACAAGATTAGCTATCTCTCATACAAAACTTTAATTTATTCTGCGAGATACTTCGTTGTTCTACCGGAAAAACACGTTTACTGAAAAGACTATAACTGACCGAAAAGATGCGTTTACTGAGATAACTGTAATTGACCGAAACATTCGTTCACTGAGATAACTGCAACACCGTAACTTTTCACATACGAAGAATACGCGCAAGCTTCCACATGAACATGTGTTTTCTATTAGAGAAGATGAGTACAAACTAGCTTGGCCTCTTCTTGCTCAAGCTATAGAAACTCTCCTACACTGAGTAGTTTCTTCTTACCATCTTTCTCAGATGAATACCTGACATTTCAGGTTTTTGTTATTCATCTTTACATACGTGATCTCTGGCGTCTTCTAAACCTATTCTTGATCTCTATATGCGCTCTATTCAAACGACGCGCTCTACTCATGCACTTTCTTGCTCTCTCTTTCTCGCGCTTCTTTTTCCTGTCCTCGTCTCTCTTTATATACAGTTTTGATCCGGTGTAACAAACTCTAACAAACTTTAATTCTGGAAGTTTCTACGCTGTACATTACGGTCATGAATTTGTCCCTTCACTAAGGCTTTGATTTTTTGAATACTTTGATTCTGCTTCTCTTTATCTTTCTTTGTCTTTATGTCTGTCTGTATGTCAAATTCGTGAGTGATTCTTCAACAAATATCAATCTACAAACTAGTGCTTATAGAGATGTGCCACCTCTCAAATGGCATGCAAGATATGATGATGGGGAAAAGTATACATAAAGAGCAAGGGATCAAGTTATCCATTTGGATACATGAAGACATTAGTCTTTGGTTGTGTCAAGCAAGAAATAAAAGACCAATTCAGCTAGTAGAATGATCAATAGAGTATCGTGAATATCTATTTGCCTCTAGTATAAGAGAGGATGACTTTGATCCTTTTGGTTGGTCACATTTTGGAAGCCATTGAGGTAGTTGTGAATGAGCAAACATTTTCACATCATTTTGATGAAGATGGCTATGAATTGGATCTATTCTTGGTGGACTTGATGGATCTAATGGAAGATGAACGCGTTTCTAATATGTTATTGCCATGTGAAGTGATACCACATCCACCAAGAGAGTGAGGATCAACCATTAGTGACTACCCTAGTCTCTATATGGATCAGGATAATAATGAAAATGATTATTTGAATGATATCGGGAACCTAATTGACCCTTCCAACATGGTCAAGCGAACAAGTGCTATTTTTAGATCCATAAACAAGAGACTTCAACTAAACAACCTAGTGTTCCTAGCAGTAAGTCAACCAAGATAGTGGACTTTGAAGTTCTAGAGCACTTCAAGAAATATCATATTGAGGAATACAGATTCCTTGCTACAATGACTAAACACGAAAAGAAGATGGGAGGAAGCCACAACAATAAATAAAGTGGTCATTACAATCAAAGAAGATGAAGAAAAATGCTCTTACATAGCAAACAACTTGTCAAGTTATGAGGAAGAGGATCTCATACACCTCTTATGAGAGTATCGAGATATCTTTTATTGGACATACAAGGATATAAAAGGGGTCGATCAAAACATATGTGCACATAGTATACCAATGGTACTAGATGCTTGACCATCCAAAGAGAGACTTTATACTTATAATGAAACATAATCTACAAAAATCAAGGAGGAAATCAATAAATTTTTAGCAATTGGTTTCATTTATGACATCAAGCACATAGAATGGGTCTCACCCATAGTGGTTGTTACAAACAAGAATGTAAGCTTAGAGTTAACATCAAATTTAAAAGGTGAACCCAAACATTATATGGGATAGCTATCCACTGCCAATAGCATATCATTTTCAAAAACGTTTGGTTGTTCACAAAGTATATAGTTTCTTATATGGATTGTCAAGGTGTAATCAAGTTCCCATTGCTAAAAAGGATAAACATAAAATCACCTTTGAAACTGAATGGGGCATATTTTCTTTTTGAATGATGCCACTTGGAATACCGCAATGAATCAACCACATTTCAAAGGCTTATGTGCTACCATATCTTCAAGGAATTTTCTAGGAAATGCCTTGGAGTATAATCTTAATGACATGTGGATATTTGGATGAAGATAGGAAGCATGTTTTGGACCTAAGACGGATATTTGATAGAGACCACTTGTATAAAGTGTGCTTGAATCGTAAAAAGTACATTTTCATGGTCTTCCAAAATAAGATATTGGGAAACATAGTCTCAAAGAATGGCATATCTACTGACAAAGAAAAAATAAGAGCCATTCCAGAATTACCTTGACCATGGAATGTGAGAGAAGTCCAAGCTTTGATGGGACATTGTAGTTACTAAAGAAGGTTCGTGCACATGTATGCAACCATAGTGTATGGACTTTTGAAGATTTTCTAGTGGATGAAAGGGTGTGAAAAATCTTTCCAAGAACTTGAAAAATGTCTCATATCAAGACCTATTTTGAAGGGCCCAAATTGGCTCAATCACATATGAAAGTCCTGAAGGAATCCCTATTGGAGGAAAATACACCACTATGAAGAGATGATGACTCCATGTGTTCTATGCAGTAAAGAATTTTGACATCATTTAGTGCTAGATAAATCTTTGTCGACCACCAAGTGTTATTATACCTTGTCAATAAGCCTTGTGCTACTAAAACGTGAGCAAGGTGGTTCTTCTCCTTATGGAATATGATTTTGAAATGGTAGTCAAAGAATCAAGTATCATGTATGAACTAGCCATTTTTCACATATTAGACGTGATGACCCTAATGAGGCAATAAAGGATGACTTAGAAGACACTTACTTTTTTAGTGTTGAAATGGTACCAAAATGGGATGACCTAGCAATATCTATATTATCTTTTGGACCAATCCACCAATATGTGTAGTTCACTAAGGAAAAGTTTAGGAATACTAAGAACTTACACATAATGGTGGAATAGCGAGTCATAACAAACGAGAACTATGTCGCTAAAAGAGAAACCCCTTGTCAAAAATCAAGCAAATTGCATCTTATGTTTGAAAAAACTTTATACTAGTATACAAAATTTTATAAGAATGAACCAAAAAAATGTGTTTTATTGACATTTTTTGACATTTTCCCAAGATTTTTAATAGAAAAATGTGTCAAAAAATGTATACTATAGCACATTGCCTTCTGAAAATTGTACATAAAAAATTTGAAAGACATTAAAAAGGGCATATGGATGAAACCAAATCAACATATTTCTGGGTGAGAAATTGCAATTGGAGTCAATTATATTACAAAACATGGTTCAATCACATGAAGTACACAACAATATTTGTAAAGAAATAGAAATTGTAAGAGATTTTCACAACATGTCATAATTTTCTTCATATACATCTATGCCCCCTTTGTCTGATACATGTGTTTTACTTTCTGACTTTTGTGAACTCTCTTCCTCTCTTCCATAGCAACAAGAGCTTTATCGTCATCCAAGAAGATACCAATGTTAGTAGGATCAAGCATGAACCTTCTTGTTTGCCTCTTATTACTTGTGTCTCATAGATATGGAAGTTTTTTCCATATCATATTGATGGTTTTTTTCCTCAATTGTCTTGTTTTTGTTAAGACAAAATTGTAAACAAAAATATCTATCTCATCTATTTTAAGAGTAGATGTTTTCTCAATATTCTCTTTCCTTTTTGATCCGATTTGTTCCCCAAAATCACATATGATTTCTAAAGTGTCTTTCCCGTGAATGCATTACTACTTTTAGTATAGTACCAATGTATTGTTGAAGAGGTTATTCCATCTTGGTCTGTATCCTTAGTGACATCTATAACTTTTGCAATCAGATATGGTTTGGTAGATCCATCACCCTCAGCAAGGATTGCAATAAGTGTGTGAACATTTATATCCTTCAAATTTCCATGCCATTTTGCTTCATCTTGTTTTGTCATCCTTGGACCTACATAAATATTCCTCTGTGGTGGGTCTATTAAGTTTTGAAGTGGATGTGCATTACATGTTTTCTCCACATTTACATGTGTGCTAAACTCTCATGTGAATGGAATGTCAATAGGCCAATATCTTGAAATGTTATTCTTTATGATCTGTTCTTGATGCATTAAAATATCATCCCACCAACATACATCTTCATTGCCTGCATATTTTTTCACACCCTCTATCTGTCTCTCCTTTTCCACAAATGTCTACATCCACCTTTTACTTTGCTCAATCATGTTTTCAGATTCTACTATAATGCTTTTATCTTCACATGGAGATTGCTTTGCACCATGAAAAACTACCAAATTAGGCACGTACAATAAAAATTTGCATCCATCCTTAGGCTCCCACCCAATAGAAGATGAAAATTTCTTTGAAAATAAAAGAGTCGTGTCATCAATCTTCCTCATCAGAAATACATGGTTGAAACTAGTATTATGCAATGGTGCCAAAGCTTTATTTGTATTATCAACACCTATTGAGAAAAAGTCCTTGAAGTCATAGATCTGTATAAGATGATGAACTTTAGGCTTTGAATTGTAAGCTTCTAAAATTAAAATAGTAAATGATGGAAGAGTAAAAGCATTATGATGTGCTAATCTCCTAGAAAATGTACTGAACATTTGATCGACATGGTCATGAGTATGCCCAACCAATAGAAAATTGACCTTAACTTTTCAAAATACTTGTTTATCAACAAGCATCGATAAATATCCAAAGACTATAGAATTCTTGTTCTCTCTTGCAATTTTATCAAGTTGCAACTAGAAAAATTAGTGGTAGATGATGCTCCCATGATTGCAAGGTTCTATGAATCAAAGTCATAGTGAGATTTGGATCATTATGCACGCTGGGGTAGGTCAAGAAAACTATAGACCTTACATTTCCATTCTAAACCAATGCAACTACCAAATGCATTTGCACAAGGACTTCATCCCCAATATCCTTGGGAAGGTGCAAAAAATGAGGCAAGCATGCCTTCTTTTGGTCCATACCATCAATCAACAAACACATATAATGCTCTAGATATCTAAGTGCTTTACCCCTATGATGAAATACCCTTTAAAGCTTGACTATCATGATTCTCCCTGAGAAGAGTTTTCAAATTATCTTTTTCTAAAACTGTTGTGGCCCCCATAACCATGTTCTTCAAAGTGGCACAGACTCAGCATTCATCCATCCTAACTTTTCAAGGAATAGTAACATTTTTGAAATCTTCTTTCCACAATATAGTAAAATGGAGATATTGCACAAAATTCTCATTTTTACTTAGCATCTCTTCTCTATAGACCCAAAATACTTCTAGACATGTAAAGTTATATGACAAGTGTAACCTTCTAGTAGTAGGCATAACTTCACAATGCAAACTAAAATAGTTCATCATCCAGCTCATTGCATGATGTCCAATAGATCCTTTGTTTGCAATTCTACAAGTTTCAAAGATGAGATCTCCATTGATAAGTTTTTGTTAAACCTTATGCAATCTCTAATTCCCAAAGCTCATTGCAATTTTAAATGTAGCCCTACAACATCGAATCCCTTGGCTACAGTAATATTCAAATGAAACACATGATAATGAAACATTATCCTCAAATTTGCATCTAGTACCAAGATATATGTCTTATCTCTCACTATCTAAATTCAAGAATTTCTCTCTTAGTTGCTTTAATTTCTTCATTCTTAACTGATTGTACAACCATTTTAACCCACAAAAAGACTTCACAATATCTAAAGCAATCTGTCTAATTTTAAGTCAAGAATTGAAAACGTGTTTTACTTACTTCATGAGGCCTTCTTTTAAATCTGATGGTCCTAGCCTCTTGCTCATTGACATCATTTGTTTCAATTGCACTTGATTCCATAGAGAGATGAGATTCAACTAGTAGAGGATCAATATTCACCCGATTATTGTAAACATTGTTGCATTGAGACATTTTTTAAAGATTCAACAAGGAATGCAAAATCATTTACTCTGCTATGGCGATCTCTTCCAAGATGTTTTCTTATTGCTAAGAAAGGATCAATTGCATCCCTTTTGGTCTCCCTCTTTGCGGTCAATAGTGGGATCCATTTCCTCACTAGTGGTCAAGAATTTGGGCAAATTTCATTGGGCAAGGTTGACGGTGCTTCTCTTGGTCTTTTTGGGATTAAGCTTCTGATCCTCTCCTTTCCTCGAGAGAGCATTCTTGCCAAACAAGAGGATCTCAAAAAAGTTTGCCTCGTAGGGAAATTCTTTAGTCCAAAACAACCTTTAGACTCCCTCTGACAATGATTTCATAAAGAGTGGTTCCACCATGGTTTGGTGGTTTGTAAGTGTCAGTTCCAACCTGCCAAACATGTTCTTTTGGTTTTTGAGAATGAGAAAATGGCCTTGCAATCCCTACAGGTTGCCTTTTGGCAAGTTTGGCATTTCACGTATGTCTTTTCAAGTGGTTCCATGACTTTGTCCCAAATAAGTCCAAACCGCCTCATTTTTCTCTATGGGTGGAACTCCCCAACCTTCCCTACTTCCTTTATGGATTTATTAGGGAGATAAATTCTCTGATTGGTCGCCCATTGGCATCCAAGTATGTTGTCGAGGGTTTCATCTATGAAGGCATGACACACTCCTTCAATGCTAGATGGCACCCATAGATTTGTGTTGAAGCATACCTTAACCAAGTTCCCCCCACCAAGATCAACATCGACATTGGCAAAGGACTCCCTCTCAAACAGAAAGTAATTTTCAAAAATTTACCCAATGCTTGCTTTCACTGGTAGGCGTAAGGCCACAAGATCAAAGAATGCTCTCACAGGAGGAATTCATTAAGGCTAGAAGAGAATAAGAAAAATGCACAAGGAAACTTGCATGCCTCGGGTGACAAAATCACAATGACCCTTTTGGATAAATCACCAAAAGAGGTCAAAAGAACTCAATTTGAGGATCATAATTCAGAGGACTTCACAAAAGTAAGGCATAAAAGGAGAAGAAGTGCCAAAGCAGGTGATGCATCGAATCCCAATCACTTAGTCCCTGCAACCAAAAATATTTTATGTAATTTAGAAAAGGAGCTCAATATACTAGACTACCCAGGTGAATGAAAACAAGAGTTGAATGAAGAGGAAACCACCGAGACTCCCCCACAAGTCACTTCTAGCAATGAAGGTGGTCTCACCTCCAGCAAAGAAGAAAACCTCGTAGTGAAAGTTCGATCATTGGCTCCATGCTTCCTAGTCACGATGTGGACTCCTTGGTTGGGTTGGTGTTCCTAAAAGGGAAACTCCTTGCTAGACTCCCATGGAAGAGCCCCCTCAAAGGATGTCTCATGTGCCAAGATCCCTCAACCTCTAGAAGAAGAGAGGAAGATAAAAACAAGAAAAAGAGGGCTAAATCCCTGACCAACAAAGATACCTTTCATCATAAATTATTTTTGTTTCGTACAACATTTGAGTGTTTTCTAACCCCTCAAGAACGATCATGTTTGGTCAATGGCTTCGAGATTCAAATGTTTCCCTAGACTTTATCTGTCTACAAGAGATCAAATTTGATGAAGTCAAACTGCATAAGAGGTTAAAGAGCATCTTGGCATCTCATGTGTGGATCACCACCTAGCACCGATATGGAAGTGGTGGCGTGGCGATTGGCTTCACAGTGAAATGGCACTCTTTCTTGACGAATACTATGACTGATCAAAACCATCGGTGGATCATCAATCTTTTGAGGGCCCTCTTCTACTAACCATTGCTTTGATTTATGCTGTTAATTTTGAAATAGAAAGACTAGATACTTGGCACTCTTTAGACTCTCTGCCATTGGAGGTCATCCTCTGTGGGGACTTTAATATGTTTGAATTCTTATCGATAGAGGACCAAAGGAGAAGCATTATTGATAGAATTGAGAAAGATACATGGGACTAGGTTAAGCTTCACCACAATCTGGTGGAAGTAAAAAATATTCATGGTTTCTCTTGGTCAAACCTCCAGTTGGGCAAAGACTTACTAAAAGCTATCTCATAGAATATCATTGATAAACAGAGTCCTCCATCCCTTTCACAATGTGTGGACCTAGTTTTCTATGGCCACTACCCAATGATTCTCACCTTCAAACCTCATCTTAGGCACATAAGAGCTTATTTGTTTCATGTTGTTCCCTTAGTCCTCTCCCTTCCTTTCATTTAGCAGGTGATCTCATCAATATGGATAGAGTCGTTTAGGCATTATCCCTCTCTTGCTAAGTGCTAGAAGATGGTGGTGAAGTGGTCCCAAGCCATTCTTGTCAAGGCCCAAAAAGAAATACTTAGCATTCAAAGGATGAGAAGGGAAAAACCATCAGCTCCAACGTTTGGAGACGGAAGTCAATAATGGTAATCCTAACATGCAATGGAGACTCCGTAAAATTAGAAGCAAACTAAGATACAAAGAGAAAATTCAAAGAAGGAACTTGAAAATTTATTTTAAAGCTTGATGGGCAAGAAAAGCAGACAAATTGACGAAGGATATGTGTAAACTCCTAAAGAAGAAACAAATCAAGGAAGAGTTCCCTTTCATGGTAGATAACAATAGGAGGGAATGCACTTGTATGGAAGAGATTATTGAGTTAATAACCAACCACTTCACTCAACTCATGGGGGTGTCCATGCCACTAGCTTCTTAGAGGTGGGATTGCATGGTTATCATCTCAGATAAAAAAGAACTCCATAAAACATCATGTATCTTCTTGACTCCCTAATCACCACTATAGATATTTTAGAAGTTATAGATGCTCTCCCTAGTGGTAAAAGCCGTGATCTGGATGGTCTCACCAATGAGTTTTTCAAGACTTTGAGGAATGACTTAGTTAAACCCCTACTTATGGTTTGTCAGAAGGCCTTACTCTTCGGCGCTCTTACTAACTTTCTCAAAAGGGGTGATTAAGCTTATCAGAAAAATAGGATTGAAAACTGGCGGTCCATCACTATGGTGTAAACTAGCTATAAGATCTTAGCCAAGGTTCTTGCTAATCACATTACCTTCCATATGTGATCATGGATCAATGAGGAGACCACAAGGGATTAATAAAGGGAAGATCCATTTTGGAGGCAATTATTGATGTGTGGGAAGGTCTGGAGTTTGCTAAGGAATCCTACCAAGATGTGCTCTTCATCAAGATTTGATTTCGACAAAGCATACGATTGCTTGGATTGGGATTTCATTTTACAATCCCTTGAAGATATAGGGTATGGACCTAAATTCATCAGCATGAACTCTATGCTTATGGAAAATGCCTGAGCTTGAATTAATATCAATGGTCAAATCTCTCAGAAAATAAGGTTAGAACTCTCTATTAGACAAGGTTGTTCTCTGGATCCTCTTCTTTTTTCCATCACCATTGATGGTCTCAACTGCTTGGTTAGCCATCAGGCCCTTTTAGGACATATCCAAGGCCTTCGACTCCCTCATAGTCAGAATGAGATGCTAATGATACTCTTCGCCGATGACATGAATGCTCTTCTGCATAATGACCCTAATAGTATAAACATTTCTTGCATTGTTTAAATGTTTTATGTGCTGCATCTGGTTCTAAAATGAATCACTTCAAAACTACTTTCAAGGCTATTTTGGTGCCTTCACTACAATTTTTGACTCACTGGGGATGTAAGTAAATAAACAATAGATAGATTTTTCAGTTCCTCCGTATCCCTGGGTCCTTGTTGTTTTCTTAGCATCTAGTGACTCCAAAAGGCTCCAACCTTGTTTGCTCAATTTGGAAGAGTTGGAACAAGATGAAACCATACATCAAGGTTAGTGATGACTGGAAATGGGCGGCTGCGATAAGGCAAATTATTATATTTGGTTTCCTATCAAGGGAATCAAAGAAGCTATTTTGGAGAACATCCAAATAGCAAAAAAGTTATGGAACAAAGGTTTTAGCAAATGGAAGCATCGATGGAACCATGATAGAGGTCATTGGATAAGGTTTGAGCACATAGACTATGTTAGGAGAATTGACTTTGATGATTGGTGCCTTCCCAGTCAAAGAATCAACTCTTGGGACAACTTAAAGACTCGTTTCCTTCTTGGAAATGACCCCTCTTGATTGAAGGGTTAAGATGGACCAAGGAAATAAATTAGATTAAATTTTGAGGTTACACAAGAGCCTTAACTTGCATATCTCCCTTAATAGGGGATGGTGTCAGAACTCGTCTAGCATTAGATGGCAAGTCGTGTGTGGGGACATCTGGCACCCTCTCATTGAGAACAAAAAAATAAGTTCTTATGTGGCAAAACCTCCATCGTGGTATTTGGATCAATGCCAAAGCTAATGAAGTGTGTGGGGCCCCTCATTAATGTAAGAATTGCATCCGGGGTAGAGAGGATCTTGATCATCTCTTCTTCTCGTGCCCTAGAAGCTTCTTGATTTGGCACTCTCTTGCTAAGATTTTGAGCTTACAAGGCAAATCAACTGGAAACAAGCATTACTTGGAGAAACGATTGACTGCTCTTCTGCTTTATGGAATGTCATCAGAGGGGAAGCGCTCTAGAGGATATGGAAAGAAAGATGTGTGATCAATTTGACTGCTCTTCTGCTTTACGGAATGTCATCAGAGGGGAAGCGCTCTAGAAGATATGGAAAGAAAGATGTGTGATCAACTTTGATGGTCATTAGAAAGAGTGATCGATTGAAAAATCTCTATACTTGTTAGGTAGAAGAATATGTAATTGTAACAAATATCCCTGTTTCAGACACCAAAGGATGTTTGTCTTGGAAAACAACAAGGCTAAAAGTAAGTGGTTTGCTCATGAAGATGATGAAAAAATCATTAAACTTCTCAGGAACTCTTTTTAAAAACATTTGTCTTTTCTGTCGAATCCTACATATCCTACCGGTGTGTCTTAACTTTCGAACTATTATACCCTTGCTTTGTGAGATGGAGGGGATCCCAAAAGCAATAAACCCATTCATTGGATAATTGTTCTTTTATTAATTCAAGCATGAGAGAGTAGGCTAAGACTCAACTTCCATTTATGAAAAAAAAAAAATCCATAGCCTAGATCATACCGCACACAATGCGAAGGTGTTTCAAAAGGCAGGCGAGCGTTGTCCATCGTCTCAATATGATGTTTGAGCGGCTTATGACCATCGCTACGGGCAAGCTTTATCGATTAACCATCAAAATACTACGCTTTGGGCAGCTGACCATCGCGACAGATAATCATAATATGTGTGCTTTTTTATCTTTTCCCTTCGATTTCTGCTTTGTGTGCAACGTTCTTCTAGTTGACGAAAGAAGAGGATTAAAAAGAGTCAGTGGTAATTTGGAGAGTGGCAAAAAAGAAAAAAAAAAAAAGAAAACAAAAAGAAGAAAGTTAATAGTAGGTTAAGTAGTAAGGTTGTTGAGGGGCTGAAAAGTAGTACTATGCCATGGCACGTCCTCTGTAAATTTATTTGGACATCAAGGAGGCCTCGAAAAGACCGAATTAAAGCTTTTTTCATTTCTTTTTTACTTTGTTCTTCATGCTTGGGTTCTCCCACTCGTTGATGGTGAGTAATGTGGGCCCACTTTTAGAGGACAAAATCTTAGGTGTCTTTTTGGAGCTTTTCGGAGATAAGTCTCCTAGTCGTCTCCCTTCAAAGGGAGGATATTTTGGTGAAGCAGAAAGAGCTAAAGAGAACCTCTCTGATCGGATGGTTGTTTGGTCCTAAACCTCTTGAGTCCTTGCAAAAATGGTTTCGTAAGGAGTGGTATTCCTCGTCGCTAATTGTCAGCAAGTGTCAGTTCTTGTCAACTAATCATGTGATCTTGATTTTCAAAAATGATGATATGGCCTTCGAAGCTTTACAAATTGGCACTTAGCAGGTATGGAGAACATCCTTGAGCCTTTTCAAATGCTTTCCTAAATTCATTCCAAATAGGTCAAAGCCACTCCACTATCCACTTTGGATAGAGTTCCCAAACTTGCCCTTTTTCCTCTATGGTTTCATTAGAGAAATTGTGTCCCCATCGGTTGACCTCTCACCTCTAGAGAAGACATCAGGGGTTTCATCTATGAAGGTACGAAATACACATTCAACGCTAGATGACACCTTAAGATCTACATTGAAGCAAATCTTAACAAAGATCTCCCCTCCAAAATTTACATAGACATTGGAGAAGAGAAAATCATTGAGGAGGAGAGTTTATACAAGAAATTGCCAATTGCTTGCTTTCACTATGGTTTGCAGGGCCACAGAATTAAAGATTGTCATGTGAGATAGTTGAAATCCATTAAGAATAAACAAAATCTAGAAAAGGCTTATTTAACGAGGAACAAAGTAGCTTAAGTGGCCCATAGTGATGCCCCATGCATGTCAGAAGATCATCCTCTAGATGCTGAGAAAGTGAAGGAAACCCAAGTCATGGAGGCGAACCAAGAAGAATTCACGGGAGTGAGAGGAAGAAGGAGAAGAAGTCCTAGGGTAATGTTGAGAAGAGACCCTCTTGCACTGCTTCGAAAACAAACATTTTTTATAATTTAGAGAAGGAGATAGATGACTTGGATTACCTCGGGGGAGTGGATCTCTATGAATCTCGCAATGATGGGAAAATTCTAAAGCAATTCACTAGCAGGGAAGACAAACAAAAAGGATATACCACTAGCAAAGAGGATAGATTCACAACCAACAATGATGATAACCAAGACAGCAAAAGCTCAATCATTGGATCCACGATTCTAGATAGGATATCGGATTCGTTTTTAAAGAAGACTTCTTACAAAGGAAAACAACTCATCGAGATATTGTGGAAGATCCCTCTTAAGGGTAACTCCTTTGCCAGAAACCCTCCACATTGAGGAAAAAAGATGATGAGAAAAACAAGAAAAAGAGAGACAAGGCCCCTCCCTGCAAAGAACTTAACCTTCGATACTGATAATCTTTTCTTTCAATGTTAGAGGGTGAGGACCTTCAAAAGAGACTGAAATGTATTTTGTCATCTCATGTATGGCTCTCCACCGCACACCGCAGGGGAAACAGTGGCTCGATAAAAGACATCAAAAGTAGTTTGTACTCTAGACTTGTGGATACCCTTGTGGATCAAAATCATCAGTGGATCAGGGCTTCTTTTGGGGGTCCTTTGCAGTTCAACATTGTCTTAATATATGCTCCCAATATCAATTATCAAAGACTTACCACTTGGCAATCATTGGAATCTCTACCCCTCAACATTGTTCTTTGTGGGAACTTTAATATGGTGGAGATCCTTTCTGATAGATGAGGGAAAAGAGGGTTATTGATGGTAGAGAGAAGGATGTTTGGGACCAAGTCAAGCCTCACCTTGATCTAGTGGAGATCAAAGACGAGGTTGGTTTCTCTTGGTTGAAACTCTAGTCAAAAGTTGACTTGAGGAAAGCCAAACTTAATAGGAGATATATTTTGTAGAATATCATCAATAAGTGGGGGTCATTTCCCTCTCCCAATGTGTGGATCTTGTTGTCTATGACCACTACCTGATTGTGCTCACCTTCAAGCCATATGTCAATCTCAAGAAATCCCCCTCATTTCATGCCAATCCAACAACATTCTCATTCCCCTCAGTCCAGTAGGAGATTGCAGCTACGTAGAATTGGTCCTTTACCACCCACTCCTGTCCATACAAGTATTGTAGGATGGTGGTCATGAAGACACAACATATCTTGTTCAGGACACAAAAAAATCCTCAAAACATTCATCATGCTAGAAGGGAAAAGTAGACAAACCTACTATAGAGATAAGCAGCCTCCTTCAAAATAAGAAGTCGAAGGAAGCAATCCCTTTCATGATAGATTCATCCATGCTATCGTGTCACTCAATTTTTGGTGATTTCCACACCTCTTTTGCCTCACAGACATGATAGCATGGTGGCCATCTCTAGAGTCAGATCCAAAAAATTTTGCAAAGTATGAGCCCTCTTCTTGAAGCTCCGATTTTGGATAATGAGATTTTTGAAGCTATTGATGTGCTTCCTCATGGCAAAAGCCCAGGACTAGATGGCCTCACCAATGAGCTTTTCAAGACCTTAGTTAGGAGAGTGGACTATGAAGATTGGTGCCTCTTGCGGAGCAGATTCAATGCTTGGGATAGCTCGAAGACTCACCTCCTTATTGAGAACAACGAGGTGGTTTCTACATTGTTCAGGTTTAAGATGGGATTTTAAGTTCCAATACCTTTGGCATCCCCTCATCGAGATTAAAAAAGTGGTTCTTATGTCGCGAATCCTCCACGAAGGAATTTGGAACAATGTAAAAGCTAACAAAAGAGCTCTCATATTTAAGGACATGGATGAAGAAAGATGCTCAAGCAAGGAGCATTATCTACATGGGAGTCAATGATTACTTTCTACCTCATATTAGAGGACTTGAAAGTGCAAGTAACATATGGAATGCTTTGGAGGAGCATTTCCAAAACACTACAAAGTCAAGGAAGGCATCTTTATGGGCAGAGTTCACCACATTCAAAAAGAAAGATTCTCAATCTAATTCTGATTATGTAGCAAGGATGAAGGGCATTGCAGATGCATTAGGAACAGTTGATGAAGATAATGAAGAGGACAAATTGGTAAGACAAATTCTCATAGTTTTGAGAGGAGATGAGAAATAGAAGCCATTCATTTTATCTACTAAATTGTCACTAGATCATTTCACTCCTGATTTGAATCAATTGCTCAGACATATGCTAACCTTTGAGCAGGATATCAAAGGTGATGTTGATAAGAGTACATGTCAAGCAATGTATTCAAAGGACAAGAAGAAGATTAACAAAGGCAAGCAACAATTGAATGAAGACGAAGGCACTACTAGACAAGCTAACTTCCTAAGAGGAAGAGGAGGTGGCAAAGGAAGAGGAAGAGGAAAAAGTAATAAAGATGGTGTCAAATCTTGTTGGACTTGTGGTAAGACTAATCATTTAGCTCATGAATGTTGGCATAATAATCAGAATGGTGGAGGATATAATCAGAACTTTAATTCAAGAGGAAGAGATAATAGAAATCAGAGAGGTAATTTCAGAGGTAGAGGTAGTAGAGGTTACTTTGGAAGAAATGTAGGAATCTTACAATAATACCTACTACAACTATGCTTCATATCAGAAGGAGGATTCAACCTTAATTATGAATGCAACTTGTGAAAGACAAAGTGAAGATCAAAGATTCTTCTACATTGACTCAGGGTGTAGCAATCACCTAAGTGGCAATATAGCTTTGATGACTCATTTGGAGAACAAAGTAAGTAATCATGTGGTTCAAACAGGTGATAAACACAAATCACAATGTGAAGTCCATTGGATCAGTGAAGGCTAAGGATGGAAGCACTCTTCTGAGTAAGGTTTTGTATGTTCCTACAATCCGAAAGAATCTGACTAGTGTAGGGCAAATTTTAGAGAAAGGCTATGAAGTAAGCTTTACTAATAATGGAGTTTTTGTGGAAGACCCTAGCAATGGGTATAAACAAATTGTTTCAGGAAAGAAAGAAGGAAGGCTATTCACATTGAAGATTCAAGGCAATGTTGGTCATGCCTTGTTCACTTATTGAGGACATAAGATCTCTCAGTTAGATCTTTGGCATAAAAGACTTGGACATTTCAATGAAAGAGGTATTAAGGATATGGTCAATAATGGTTCAGTGCTTGGATTACCTAATGTTGCAGGTCAACATATGACATACAGATGTGAAGCATGTCAATTAGGTAAGGCTCATAAGCAATCATATAATAAGCATGGTTTCATGTATTCAGAGAAGCTTGAATTGGTACATACAGATGTGTGGGGACCATCAAAGGATTTTAGCATTAATGGTTCAAGATATTATGTGATTTATGTTGACGGTGCTACCAAGTGGATCACCATATATGTGATCAAAGATAAATCAGAGGTGTTTAATACATTTAAACATTACCATGTGTATGAAAAAAGAGTTTTAGGACAAAAATTGAAGAGACTAAGGTCAGATGGAGGGGGAGAGTATTTCTCTAATGAGTTCAGTGATTATTTGTGGAATGCGGTATAAAAAGGGAAGTTACTTGCAGGTACTCTCCTCAACAAAATAGTGTAGTAGAAAGGAGAAATAGAACTCTTGTTGAGTTTGCAAGGTCAATGATGAAGGAGAAAATTTGTCCTAATTATTTGTGGGCTGAGGCTATAAATACAGCCACATACTTGGTTAATAGGCTACCATGTAAAGCTTTGCAAGGTATGACATCATATGAAGCATGGTGGGATAAGACACCTACCTTAGATCATTGCAAAGTGTTTGGATGTTTGGCTTATGCATATGTACCATCTCAGTTGATGCATAAATTGGAACCTAAAGTTTAGAAGTATGTGTTCATTGGTTATGATGATAAGTAGATGGGTTATAGATTGTGGAGTCCATCCACGAAGCAATTCCTTGTGTCAAACAATGTTACATTTGATGAGCAAGGTACTTGGTATGCGGGTACAATTAATATCAATGCAAGTGATGAAGAAACATTGAACCAGAAAGAAAGGTAAATCAAAGGTTCAAATATTTGATGAAGAAGAGAACAATGAAGCACTATTTGAAGTTGAAGAAATGCCAAGGTTTGATCCAAAATGTGATGAACCAGAAACTTCAGGAAGTGGAGAACTCAAAAGATCAAAGGCACAAATGGCAACCTACAAGGTATAGCTCTGATAATTCATTTTTTACCACTAAAGATTATGCTTATATGGGGAAAGCAGAGGAAGACCCTTCTACATATGAAGAGGCAAAAGGTAAGGAAAATTGGGAGAAAGCTATGCAGGATGAGTATGATGCATTGATGGAGAATGAGACATGGGATTTGGTTCCTAAACCAAATAATCAGAAGATCATTGGATGCAAATGGGTCTACAAGACAAAGAGGCATGCAGATGGAAGTGTGTATAGATATAAAGCTAGACTTGTTGTGAAAGGGTATGCTCAGACATATGGTATAGATTATGATGAGACTTATAGTCCTGTGGCAAAGATGACAACTGTAAGGAATCTCATAGCTATTGCTCCATGTAAAGGTTGGAAGTTATGTCAATTAGATGTGAAGAATGTTTTTCTAAATGGTTATATTTCAGATGATGTTTTCATGGAGAAGCCAGAAGGTTTCAGGGATAAAAGGTATCCAGAGTATGTATGTAAGCTCAAGAGAGCTTTGTATGGTTTGAAGCAGGCCCCAAGGGCATGGAATTATAGACTTGTGAAGTTCTTGAAGGAGCTTGGTTTTCAAGTGTCTAAAGCAGATAGTAGCTTGCTTGTTAGAGCAAGTGATGATGGGTTCTTTTACATGTGCATATATGTTGATGATATAATTCTTACAGGTATAGATGAGAAGGGCATACAAAGTCTTAGGAAGCAAATGGAGAAAGAGTTCAAGATTAGTGACTTGGGAGACTTGTCATATTTCTTGGGCATGGAGATTTCATATACTCAACATGGAGTATATGTGACTCAAGAAAGGTATTTGAAGAACTTGCTAATCAAGTTTAAAATGGAAGATTACATGGTAGCACCTACTCCAATGGAGGTGAATCATAAATTGAGCAGATATGGAGGAGAAGAATTCAAGGACATGAAGCTATATCAAAGTCTGGTTTGTAGTTTAATCTATGCTACATTAACTAGGCCTGATTTGTCATATGCAATTGGAGTTTTATCTCAATTCATGCATTGTCCTAGGAAAGAACATTGGATTGCAGGACACCGGGTGCTAATATACATTAAGGGTATGCTGAAAGAAGGTTTCTATTATGGATTCACATCAGATACAAACATAAAGATATATAGTGATACAGATTGGGCAGGTAATCCTGATGATAGGAGATCAACCTATGGGTATCTATGTTATGTGGGAGATAAGTTAATCTCTTGCTGTTCTAATAAGCAACATACAATTGCTTTGTTATCCATAGAATCAGATTATAAAGGCATGGTTGAAGCTGCAAAGGAAGTTATCTGGTTGAAGACTCCCATGAAGAGTTTTGACATCATTCAGAGTACACCCACTATTCATGGAGATAATATGAGTTCATTGTATCTAGCTGCTAACCTTGTTTTTCATGCCAGGACTAAAGATATTGAGATCCAATATCATTTCTTGTTAGAGAAGGTGATTTATTAAGAAATTGAAGTCATACATACTTCTCCAAAAGATCAGATTGAAGATATGTTAACCAAAAGCTTGGATGGACCTAAGTTGCAGAGGTTCAAAGACATGGCAGGTATAAAGAAGATGGAGAAAATCACAATTGATGATTGAGGGGGAGCTATTGGTGCAAGACAATCAACAATTGGTGATTTGGACAAGTATTGAAGTTAAAGAATAAATTAAAGATCAACATATGAGACTTGAAGATGCGTATATGATTAGAAGATGAAGACTTGTATATACATGTACATTAAACTTGTAATTAGTTCACTTATACCTTTGTAATGGTTACGATTTTGTACATATATGTCTATATATATACAAGTAGAAATTCAGGACAAGAATGAGGGATGATCAGTGACAAGTTTTAGATGTCATTAGAGACTTTAGAAAGTGAGAAAAACTTGATGTATCACTCAGATGTAAATTTTCCAGAATAGAAGAAAGTTGTGCCTCGATCTTTTGCTTAATGCTCCTTTTGTGTTTATCTTCTTGATGAATGCTTTTGTACAATTCTAATTCTATATTTGAGTGACCTCTATACAAGTTTTGAGACTTTAATTGTAATCAAGTTGAGAGAATTTTAAGTAGGAACATTTACATGTGTAAATGTTAAAAAATGAATACAAGGACAGCCGCAATCCCGATGGTCAATGTTTTGATTAGATCTCCCTCTACAGTGTAAATTTTTGAGCAACTAAGCACTCATTCTTTAAGTTGCAAGTTAATCTACGTGTGGCTAAAAGCATTTGAATAAAGGGGTTCTAGTTTGGGAGAACCATGTATTAGAAGTTGTAGGTGTCAAAGTTGACTACATAGAAGAATAGTTTCAGACATAGGTACATTTTTGAAGTAAATCTAAAGATCTACTGAATGTTTTGGAGAGATTTAACTTGGAGAAGGTGTGCAAACGTTAGAAGACACCATGTATAGAGTTTTATTGAAAAATTTACACATTTGGTTAGTCAATGAGTGAATTAAGTGCAACAGGCTTTTTTGAATAATTTGTTTCTTCACAGTTAGTTCAAAGTTTGGTAATTTGGTATTGGCCTTCCAAAATTGGTTGAGGTTTTGCATTGTTCTTGATATAGAGTGCTCTAACATCAAGGATAACTTTTTCTTTTGGAGATTAACACTCTCCATCATGCTAAGGACTTTATGAGGAGGCAAAGAGGAGCTCTATGGAAGTAAAAATGTGTCTCGTGCAGCAGACGCTTTATGTCAATTGTTACTTAAGAAAAATTTAAAGCTCTTTGGAGACAAACAGGGAATCTATATCTTATAGGTTGAAGAAGAAAAGGTTTTGATAGAGAAAAAATAGTTGATGTGTATCCGAAGGTTTTTGACAAGCAATTTACAATTGCTTAATGGAGCTTCTTGTTTTGCAACTATCCCTACATCTCATAATTTGTAGAATTCAAGTTTTGAACCATTGTTTGTAATTCTAACATTGTAATATTTTTTTCTTTAGAAGTTTATGAAATATATAAGTGAATTTGTAAATGTTGTTGTCAAAATTTTCCATTTTTGAACTTTCAGGAACTCTCTAGAAGTTTTTATGTTCATTTATTTGCAATACATGTCATCTGTGACAAATTTCTATAACATGAATTATATTGTCATTCGAATGTCAATGCAAATTCACTTGTCAAAACTCTTTCTTTATTTTGCATCTACATGCAAAAGTATTCATTTACTTATGCATAAGCAAGAACATTTGAACCGTACATTTGATGGTAGCATCCTCCTTGTGCTCTTATGTGAAAGAAGGCAATACATTTGAAAACTTCTCATTTTATTACAACACTATTTATAAGATATCGGGTATCAATTTGATATCGAATTCAAGGGTTATCATTTTTGGACGAGGTGATGGTGGGGTGTTGGAGGAAGTGAATCAATTGTATCTTCATGAAGAATGGTTGTTTCATGGCCAGGAGTTCCCAGGAGTTGCCTCGATGGACTTGGCATGGCAGTGTCAGTGGCTTGGAAAGTTTTCTCATCCTAGGTAGTGGACACTATTGTGGTTGTCATCTTGATTGGTTTGCTTGTCGTAGTAGTTGTTGCCATAGCCATAATGGGAATCTAAATGCTTTTTCCTAGCCTTGATCTTGTTTGTAACCTTACCTGATGGAGTAAAGTAGATCTGGAAACACAAGGGCGAACAACCCTCTACTTTGGAGACAACACCCCAATGATGCACCAAAAAAACTACTTGATCAAAGACTACAAGGAAAGAGTATTCTAGGAATCTAGCATGTTGGACTATTTCTATTTGGGTCCCAAAAAGATCAATGAAGGTAGACCCCAATGCACGATGAAACAAGTTGCCTAGGACCTGCATCCAAGCTCAAATGGCTGCATATAGGCTCATAAGCTCAAATCACCACTCATAGACACTCATGTCACACACTTCATGGCAAACACCTGTCATGTCCACTTCAAAACCTCAAATCACACCTAGAACTATCCAAAAATGGGGCCCACAAAGTTCCAAATCCAAGAAGACCTATTTAAGAAGACCTATTTAAGAATCCCACAAAGTTCCAAATCCAAGAAGACCTATTTAAGAAACAATTAAAATTCATCACTACTGAAAGTTGTAATCCCATGCTGAAAATTTGGAGAGTAAAACCTTGTAACAAACCCCTTGACCTAATTTTGCAACTTAACTTGCACTAGAGTAGATGCATTGTGAGTACAGTGCACACCTAGAGCATGCATCTAGGGAAATCACTGACCTCGTAGCCAACACTCATAGACACAGAAAGGTCTCACTCACTAACTCACTAACCACTATGGATATCATGTTAGTATGTAAAGGGGATAAGGTATCATCATGTTTTTGATACAATGATAATATGATCTCCTCTTCTAGTAGATTTAGAGCAAAACTCTACAACTTGCATCATGGCTAAAGTAGCAGACACTAGTTTGTAGGCAAGAAAAAGTCAAATAGGAGTTAGTATGGAAAACTTGCCCATTGAAGTGCCACTGATCGAGCAACCTGTAGAGTTACACCGACTCTAGCAGATACCAATTCTCGATCCACCTACATGACTTACGGAGAAGGTTAGCGATCATTCTCATTGGTTCAATGGGATGCCAGGGTAGTTAAGACATTAGGGCAGAAAATGCTTGAAAAAGGTCCATTTGCTAATCACAGATTAAGAAAATTGACAAATAGGATCTTTCCACGTGTACAAGAATATAACATTTTTGTCTCTTTTAATCGTATGAAGAAATGCTTTTTTTAAGAAACTATGCTTAAAAGCACCGCTTAAGTGATAGATTTTCCTGAATACAGTGTACAATTTTTCAATTTCATACAAAAAAAGATATTTTTTGCACACCACACAATGCAAATCCTTAAATTTCCAATAGAGAAATGATTTTTGAAGATAGGAAATATTTTTGTGTTCACAAAATTCAATGATGTTTTGGTCATAGTTGTTGGAGCAGGACAATCAACAATTAGTGATTACCTAAAATCTAGAAGTGGAAAGATGAATGAAAGATTGAAGATCAGTTTCAAGGAAAAGAGGAGATTCAGAAACAAAGTTCTTTTGTACATTAGTATTGTAAATATTTCAATGTATTTGGAAAAATGACGAGTTAGACTCGTAGTCGGAGAGAGATACAGAAGAGATAGAGAAGACAATAGATGTGAAGAATAGAAGAATGAGATGAACATTATGTATGTCATCCATCATATGTATGCAGATTTATGAGAAGAAAAAGTTTTCAGAGAATTGCGCATCAATCTTTTCTCTGATTCTCCTTCTGTGTTTAATCTTTTGAGAAATCCTTTTGTACATGTCTAAATCCATAGTTAATCTACCTATGATCAAAGTTTGAGAGGTCAATTGCAAACAGGTTGAGAGAATTTTGAATAGGAACATTCATATGTAGAAAGTGTTGAGTGTCTTCTGAAACAGGCGCAAACTCGATGGTCAAAGAAATGGTCAGTACTCAGTGCACAGTGTAAAGTTTTACACAAGTGAGGATTCAAAATTTAAGTTGAGAGGTAAGCCATCTATGGCTAAAATCATTTGCTTAAACGGGTTCTAGTTTGGGAGAACCATGTCTTAGAAGTTGCAGGTGTCAAAGTCGACATTACAGAGAGACAGTTTCAGACATAGGTAGACTGTTTGAGTCATTTCTCACAATCTACCCGTGCATTTGAAGTATTTTAACTTTCAAAAGGTGCACAAGCTTTAGGCGACACATTCTACAAAGTTTTATTAGAAACTTTAGACAAATGATTAGTCAATGATTGATTAATGTGCAACAGACTTTTCTGAGAAATGAATTTCTTCACAGTTAGCTAATTTCTTGATAGATGGTACTTGTCTTCCAAAATTGGTTGGAGATTAAAGTTGTTCTTGATATAGAGATGGTCTAACATCAAGAATAACCTGTTCTTTTGGAGATTAACACTCTCCATCAATGGTATCAGAGTAGGCTGTATCAAAATTGAGGAAAGGAAGACCCCGACTGCTGCAAACATACAGATTTCACATCTTTAAGGTTCAAAAGGATAAAGTGTGAAAGAAAGATTGAAGGAAGACACATAAAGGTTATCAAAAGGATCAGAAGGAGCAACATTCAAAGCCAAGGTACATTCATTCTTTATAAGGACTAAAGATTTGATAGTACAGGTGAAGAAAGGATGGGAGATAGTCTCCAAATTGAGAAGTTGGATAGAGAGAACTATCCAGCTTGGTCAATGAGAATGGAAGCTCATCTTATGAGCAAAGATCTGATGGGATACATCACAGGAGAGGAAGAAAAGCCAGAGTTTAGAGATCCTAGTGTTCCAACTAGGGAGGAGCTTGCAGATATAAAGATTTGGATGAAGAAGGATGCTAAAGCAAGGAGCATAATCTACATGGCAGTGAATGATTATTTGCTTCCTCATATTAGAGGACTTGAAAGTGCAAGTGACATTTGGAATGCTTTGGAAGAGCATTTTCAGAATACAACCAAATCAAGGAAAGCTTCATTATGGGCAGAGTTTACTACATTCAAGAAGAGGCTTCACAATCAATATCTGATTATGTGACAAAGATGAAATTGCTGATTCTTTAGGTGCAGTTGATGAAGACCTTGAAGAAGATAAGTTGGTAAGACAAATTCTCACAGGTCTAAGAGGAGATGAGAAGTGGAAACCTTTTATTTTGTCTACAGAACTTTCATTAGATCATTTCACTCCTGATTTGAATCAATTGTTAGGACATTTGCTAACTTTTGAGAATGATATCAAAGGAGATGTCGATAAGAGTGCAGGTCATGCAATGTATTCTAAAGACAAGAAGAAAGATAGCAAAGGAAAGCAACAATCAGTTGAAGATGAAGGTACTCCAAGCCAAGCAAACTTCCTAAGAGGAAGAGGAAGTGGTAGAAGTAGAGGAAGAGGCAGAAATAACAAAGATAATGTTAGAGCTTGTTGGATATGTGGTAAGAACAATCATCTATCTCATGATTGTTGGCACAATAATCAAAGCAATGGTAATTTTAATCAGAATTTTAATCAAGGAGGAAGAGGTGGCAAATATCAGAGAGGAAACTTCAGAGGTAGAGGTGGTAGGAATTATTTTGGAAGAGGTGGAGGAAGAAACTTCCAAAATCAGTCCTACAATAAAACTTACTACAATTATGCATCAGATCAGAAAGAAGATTCAACTCTTATTATGAATGCAACATGTGAAGCCTCACATGAATACATGAGAGTGTTTTATATTGACTCAAGATGTAGTAATCATCTGAGTGGAAATATTGCTTTGATGACTGATTTAGATCATAATGCAATTAATCATACAGTTCAAACAGGTGATAATACAAAGCACAAAGTAAAGTCAATTGGTTCAGTCAAAGCCAAAGATGGAAGTACTCTCTTGAGTAAGGTTCTGTATGTTCCTACAATTCCAAAGAATTTGATTAGTGTAGGACAAATTGTGGAAAAAGGATATGAGGTAAGGTTCACTAATGATGGAGTTTATGTTGAAGACCCTAATCAAGGGTATAAACAGATTGTTATAGGAAAGAAGGAAGGAAGGCTCTTCACATTAAGGATACAAGATAATGCTGGACATGCTATGTTTACATATGAAGAGCAAAAGGTGTCTGAATTGGATCTTTGGCATAAAAGACTTGGACATTTTAATGAAAGAGGTATCAAAGAAATGATTAACAATGGTTCAGTGCTTGGATTGCCTAATGTTGCAGGTCAACACATGACATACAGATGTGAAGCATGTCAATTAGGTAAGGCTCATAAGCAATCATACAATAAGCATGGTTTTATGTATTCAGAAAGACTTGAATTGGTACATACAGATGTGTGGGGTCCTTCAAAGGACTTCAGTATAAATGGTTCAAGATATTATGTCATATATGTTGATGATGCTACTAGATGGATTACAATCTATGTGATCAAAGACAAGTCAGAAGTGTTTAATACATTTAAACATTATCATGCATATGTAGAAAGAATTACAGGTCAAAAATTGAAGAGGTTAAGGTCAGATGGAGGGGGAGAGTATTTCTCTAATGAGTTCAGTGATTACTTGTGGAATGCAGGTATAAAGAGAGAGGTTACTTGCAGGTACTCTCCTCAACAAAATGGGGTAGCAGAAAGAAGAAATAGAACTCTTGTTGAGTTTGCAAGATCTATGATGAAGGAGAAAAATTATCCTAATTATTTGTGGGTTGAGGCTGTAAACAGAGCCACATATTTGGTCAATAGTTTACCATGTAAAGCCTTGCTGGGTATGACACCATATGAAGCTTGGTGGGGTAAGAGACCTACCTTGGATCATTGTAGAATAGTTGGATGGCATATGCATATGTGCCATCTCAATTGAGGCATAAATTGGAACCTAAAGCAGAGAAGTATGTATTCATTGGTTATGATGACAAGCAAATGGGTTATAGGTTGTGGAGTCCGTCCACAAAGCAATTCCTTGTGTCTAAGGATGTTACATTTGATGAGCAAGGTACTTGGTATGCAGGTACACTTAATGTTCATGCAGATATGGAAGAAATTGTGAATCAAAAGAAAGGTAAATCAAAGGTTCAAATATTTGATACAAATGAGAATAATGAAGTACAGGTTGAAGTTGAAGAAATGCCAAGATTTGATCCAGAATGTGATGAACCAGAAACTTCAAGAAGTGGAGAACTCAGAAGGTCATCTAGGCATAAATGGCAACCTACAAGGTATAGCTATGATACTTCATTCTTGACTACTAAAGATTATGCTTATATGTTAAAAGCAGATGAAGATCCATCCACATATGATGAAGCCAAAGGGAAGAAGAATTGGGAAAAAGCTATGTAGGAGGAATATGATGCATTGATGGAAAATGAGACTTGGGATTTGGTTCCTAAACCAAATAGTCAGAAGATTTACAAAACAAAAAGATTTGCAGATGGAAGTATTTCTAGATACAAAGCCAGACTTGTTGTGAAGGGATATGCACAGACATATGGAGTGGACTATGACATATGCATTGATGTAAGTGGGTTTACAAAACAAAAAGATTTGCAGATGGAAGTATTTCTAGATACAAAGCCAGACTTGTTGTGAAGGGATATGCACAGACATATGGAGTGGACTATGATGAGACCTATAGTCCTGTAGCAAAGATGACAACTATCAGGACACTCATAGCAATTGCTGCTTGCAAAGGTTGGAAATTATCTCAATTAGATGTTAAAAATGCTTTCTTGAATGGCTATATTTCATATGAAGTTTTTATGGAACAACCAGATGGTTTCAAAGATCAAGTGTATCCAAATTATGTGTGTAAGCTCAAGAGAACTTTGTATGGATTGAAGCAGGCCCCAAGGGCATGGAATTATAGGCTTGTAAAGTTCTTGAAAGAACTTGGATTTCAAGCATCAAAAGCAGATAGTAGCTTGTTAGTCAAAGCAAGTGAAGATGGATTTATTTATGTTTGTATTTATGTTGATGACATAATACTTACAGGAATAGATGACAAAGGCATACACATGATTAAGAAACAGATGGAGAAAGAATTCAAAATCAGTGATTTGGGAAATTTGCCTTTTTTTTTGGGAATGGAGATTTCATATACTCAACATGGAGTATATGTAACTCAAGAAAGGTAACCAAATTTAAAATGGAAGATTGCAGGATAGCACCAACTCCAATGGAAGTAAAACACAGATTGACTAGATATGGAGGAGAAGAATTCAAATATATGAAGCTCTATCAGAGTTTGGTGGGTAGCTTGATTTATGCTACATTAACAAGGCCTGATTTATCATATGCAGTTGGAGTTTTATCTCAATTCATGCATTGTCCTAGAAAGGAACATTGGATTGCAGGACAAAGAGTACTTAGGTACATCAAGGGCACACTTAAAGAAGGTCTATATTATGGATATACTTCAGATACAAGAGTCAAAATATACAGTGATGCAGATTGGGCAGGTAATTCTGATGATAGAAGATCAACACATGGATATTTGTGTTATGTGGGAGATAAGCTAATATCATGGTGTTCTAAGAAGCAACATACAATTGCTCTATCATCTACAGAAGCAGAATACAAAGGCATGGTGGAAGCTGCAAAGGAAGTAATATGGCTAAAGACACTTATAAAGAGTTTTGATGTTGTTCAGAGTATTCCTATCATTTGTGGAGACAATATGAGTTCTTTATATTTGGCAGCAAATCCTGTGTTTCATGCTAGAACTAAACATATTGAAATTCAGTATCATTTTTTGAGAGAGAAGGTTATTGATAAAGAAATTGAAGTCATGCATACTCCTACAAAAGATCAACTTGCAGATATGATGACAAAAAGCTTGGATGGACCAAAGTTGTAGAGGTTTAAAGATATGGCAGGGATAAAGAATATGCAGGTAATCACAATTGATGATTGAGGGGGAGTTGTTGGAGCATGACAATCAACAATTAGTGATTAACTAAAATCTAGAAGTGGAAAGATGAATGAAAGATTGAAGATCAGTTTCAAGGAAAAGAGGAGATTCAGAAACAAAGTTCTTTTGTACATTAGTATTGTAAATATTTCAATGTATTTGGAAAAATGATGAGTTAGACTCGTATATATATATATATAGATACATGCTCATAGTCGGAGAGAGATATAGAAGAGATAGAGAAGACAATAGATGTGAAGAATAGAAGAATGAGATGAATGTTATGTATGTCATCCATCAGATGTATGAAGATTTATGAGAAGAAAAAGTTTTCAGAGAATTGCGCGTCGACCTTTTCTCTGATTCTCCTTCTGTGTTTAATATTTTGAGAAATCCTTTTTTACATGTCCAAATCCATAGTTAATCTACCTATGATCAAAGTTTGAGAGGTCAATTGCAAACAGGTGGAGAGAATTTTGAATAGGACATTCATATGTAGAAAGTGTTGAGTGTCTTCTGAAACAGGCGCAGATTTGATGGTCAAAGAAATGGTCAGTACTCAGTGCACAATGTAAAATTTTACACAAATGAGGATTCAAAATTTAAGTTGAGAGGTAAGCCATCTATGGCTAAAAGCATTTGCTTAAACGGGTTCTAGTTTGGGAGAACCATGTCTTAGAGGTTGTAGGTGTCAAAGTCGACATTAAAGAGAGACAGTTTCAGACATAGGTAAACTGTTTGAGTCATTTCTCACAATCTACCCGTGCATTTGAGGTATTTTAACTTGGAGAAGGTGTGCAAGCTTTAGGCAACACATTCTACAAAGTTTTATCAAAAACTTTACACAAATGATTAGTCAATGATTGATTAATGTGCAACAGACTTTTCTGAGAAATGAATTTCTTCACAGTTAGCTAATTTCTTGATAGTTTGGTACTTGTCTTCCAAAATTGGTTGGAGATTAAGGTTGTTCCTGATATAGAGGTGGTCTAACATCAAGAATAACTTGTTCTTTTTGGAGATTAACACTCTCCATCAATAGTTGATACATCAAATCAGAAGATTGTGTTTTGCTTCCACATGTACAAAGTTTTTTTGTCTATAAATACTCGTGAAATTTGTGGATCTTGCTTTCCCACTTTGAGCGTTCTCTACTCTTCTTTGAGTGTTCAAATGTCTTCTACTTCTAGTCATCCTTCCAATTGTGTAACCTCATGTGAGGTTTAGAACAAAAGTGAGGATTCTTTATGCAAACCTCTTTGTGTGAAGCTTAATGATTGGGTGTCTATGCTTCCTAGTTGCAGAGGTGCCCATAAAGTCAAGCATACTAAAAGAGATGACACAAAAAGCCATTGGAAAGGTTGTATGTTAAGTTTCAAATTGAAGAGATATGGCTGGTTTGCAAAATTTCAACATGTGTACAACGCTAAGGATCTCGTGCTAGACAATCATCTGCAATTCCCGTTGTACTGTAAGTGAATTTTAACAATGCCCTTTTATCAATTTCATTTGTTTTTGTAGTAAAATATATATGTTTTTGTATTGCAGATATTTTTCCTTCCAATATTCTCGAGTGGCAACTTGTTGAATGTTTGATAGGAACATTCAAAGTCCATAAGGATTATGCAGAACTTCTATATGCAAAAAAATCTGTTCAATTTTTCAATAGCATTCAATTATTTGTCTACTTTGCATATTATCATGTGCCATCAGGGAGGAGTGCTTATGGAAATCTTGTACATCTGCCTGCTCCTTGCATCTCTTCATTAGATTGGGATGCTCCTCATCATTCAACAGTTTCAAGTTTTTTATGCAAAATGAAAGATGATGTCCAAAGGGCAATGTCAACAAGCCAAATTTCTTGAAGGATAAAGATTCAACGCTTTCTTCATCTTCACATTTTGTAGCATGTTTTAAAAACATGTTATTATAGAAAACAAAAACAATGTTGTTAAATAGGAGAGTTCCAATTTCAGAGATTGATGATGTTTTAGGTAGGGAATGGGATAGCAAAGAAGATCAAAAGGTAGGAGACATCATTTTATGTAAAGTTAGTCCGAATTCTCTTTCATTTTCATATCAAATATCTCAACAATCAGTTGTTTTAGGAATTACAGAAGGTGAAAAAAAAGCTTGGACTCTGGATACCCTTGGATTCAGAGGAGAGCTATCCAGAATTTGAGTTAGAAATATTTATATTGTGCAAAGACTTTTATAGGTTAAAGAATATCTCCATTGACAAAAAGCTTTTATCATTATCTCAAACATGCAACTGTTGTGCAAAATTACATCTCTTTTTTATGTAAATCATGATATTGATATTGGTATTGTTTTGGTTTATATCATCACCTTTTTAAAATTTCTATTGTGCAAAGACTTTTGTATTGCACAAGGTTTCTATTGCTCAAGATAAGGATAAGAAGCTCTCCATGTTACTTGTCCAAATAAATTCTAATGGTCAAGATAAGGATAAAAACTTCTCCATGTTACTTCTAAGTAAGATAGAGCAATAAGGTAGGAATATTTCAAAGGGGGGAAGCTTGGAGGACAAGACTGATTCAAGCGATAAGAGGCAGTGAAGGTTCTCAAAAGGTTCTTATCACTTGAATTGTTCATCTTTCTTTTTCTATATTAATGGGCATTGTGAAACCAATTCAAGCGATAAGGGCCAATTGAAGTTGCCAGTCTGCTCTCCTCGCTTGAATCGGTCGTGCCTTTTGTGTGGGTGAAAAAACATAGTTAAGAGCATCAAGGATTACAACATGGTGAAGATTGGAGGATACAACCAATTCAAGCGACTAGGGGCAATGGAGGATTTCAGAGTGCCCTAATCGCTTGAATTGGTTGTGTCCTCCAATCTTCTCCATTTTCCTTCACAAGCCCTATTTTTCAATTGCATATCATCAAATCATGTTAAGTGGCTTTTGTCTAGGTGAAAAAAATAGTAAAGACCATCAAGGATTACAATATGGAGAAGATTGGAGGATATGACAGATTCAAGCATCTATGGGCAATAGAGGATTTCAGAGTGCCCTAATCGCTTGAATTGGTCGTGTCCTCCAATCTTCTCCATTTTCCTTCACAAGCCCAATTTTTCAATTCCATATCATCAAATCATGTTATAGTATAGTGTTTAAAAAATTAATGATAAACAACTTATTATCTTAGTTTATGTCATGAAAAAAGGGCAAACCACATTTAAGAAAAACTAGTACCATCACTAATACCATTTCTTTGTACAAACATGATTTACAATAACTATCTTCTAGATAAAGATAGAATGGCATCATTTACTAATAGATTCAATGCTCTGAAGGTTATTTTGTGTACTAAATTGTATTTACAACAAAGAGCATATAAATATCGTTCAAAATATGTTGGAAGTAATGGGCTAAATATCAAGATAGATACAAAACTCCATACATTTTTGGAGCCTTCACCTTTCTGCTTATTTTTGTTCTTTCTAGAACTCTCACTCCTTTGCTTATTCTTTTGGACATGCTTCAATGGAGAGAGAACATGAGGCATTTTCTTCTTATCTTCAGTATTCTTATGTCCTAGTGGTGGAGGAGGTGGAGGAGAATCTAGATCATAAGGACATATGGCGTCTTTTAAGATGGCTTGAATTGCTTTCTCTCTAATCAAAAGGATCCATGCATTTGGATAGTCAAATAGATTTAGAGTAGGACTATAAAAACTACACTCCAAGAATCTTATTGCATTGGCAATTACTCTCCAGCCACATGATGTAGTGTCTTTCTATAGTGGCACATGAATTTGCATATAACGAAACTTTTTTTCTTCATTCACTTTGCTTGGATATTTTTTTATTAATGTGCATTTTCAAAAGTTTGGAAACACTACATATTAGAATGCATGGCAACAAATAAATATCAGAATGCATTCACTTTGCTAAATAAATATCAGAATGCATGGCAATAGAAATGTAAAAGAGCAATGGAAGTGTGAACTTATAGTTTACAGTTACCGTGATGTGATTGGAGAGAGTTCATGAATTAGGCTTGGTATTCAACAAAATGAAAAATTATAAGACTCCAGTGACCCCTGAAAATGTGACATACTCATTAATAAAACCACCAAGAAAGGAATGACTTTATAAGAAAAATAGAAATGAAAACTTACCTTTCAATATATGGATAAACTATATATAGTATCTCCTCACTCAAATTCTTGAGATAATGATCAATTTCTCCATGCTTGAATAATATACACTGAGTCACAAGGGGATCCAAAATAAAGACCTTCCTTGAGACTGACTCCTCACATTGCTAGAGTAAGACCCTACAATATAAAATCATTAGCAAATGCATCAAGAAGATCAAGTATTGATAAAATGCAGCATATTATGGAGTGAAAAATACTTGGGAGCTATATTAACAATGCTGTTAGAGATTTCAACATTGAAGTATCTCAACATTTTTTTGTCTTCATGCCTAATGTCAAGCAGGAAGTCATCCTCCCATGGCATTGAAGCATCGACAATTACCTGTCCATTTCCTTTCTTTAAAACCTTTGAATGTCCTCAAGGATAACGGATTTTTTGTCATAAGATCCATCCTTCTCTTCTCCTCCTCGGTCTCTGCTGCATTTCTTGTTGAATAGTCATGAGAAGGGATCTCTTCAATTTTGACTATAGATGGCTTAGGCTTTCTTGCTGGAGGTATATTAAGAATATAAAAAAAAATTATGAGCATGCTTGTCAAGAGGGACAATGGCTTTATCAAACTTGTATCTTAGCGTGGACACAACAACATAGTCCTTGGCCATAAGTGTCACCCTATGACAATGTGCTGCACAAACATAAGCATCATTCATGAAACCAATTGAAAATCTTCTGCTACTTCTTGCAAGCATAGAAGAGCCTAGATCTACCATTTGACATTCACAAATGAAGTAGTCTTCATCAAAGAGCAAAGATTGGCATAGATCTCCTTAACTAATCTCATAAAAGGAAACCTTGGGATGAGAAGTCCCATAGTTTTCTAAGCTCTTCTTATTTCCCTCAGTGATTTGGCATGATATTTAACTCTCTTTTTGGCATATGCCTATGTTCTCTAGAGTAGGTCCCTGCCCCTTCGGAATAGGTCCCCCATGCTCTTGGTCCTGAGGGTACAACTTCCTAGCTGTCTTCTTTACCCTAGCCATGATCTCTAAAAAAGAATTGAAGGGGATCAAACACATGGAAAAACAAGAAACCATTAGTCGACCAATTCAGGCGATTAGGGCCATCCAAAAATCTATGATTCCTCTAATCTCTTGAATCGTTCGTATCAAACAAATCAAGTCCTTCGCTTTCTTTTCATGTGTTCTATGAAGCCTTTATAGGTGTTCCTACCTTAAAATAAAAATGACTAGACACGATCGATTCAAGCGAATAGGTCAATCCAAAAATTTATGATTCCCCTAATCACTTGAATTGGTTGTCCCAATAGCAAGTGAAAAAAATGAAATCCCCTTATCTTCTGTCCTGATCCTAAAAGAATAAATAATCTCAAAAATCCTTTGAACTAGCAATGACCAATTTTAGCGATTGGGCAAGTCTAGTTATCTTCGATTCGACTAACTGCTTGAATTGGTCATCTTCCACAAAACATGATTTTTGACTATACATGATCGATTCAAATGAATAGGTCAATTTGAAAACCTCCGATTTCACTAATCGCTTGAATTGTTTGTGTCTAGAAGATAGCAAGCTCATGGATAATACCTTGCACACCAAGCAAGCTCAAGAAGAAGAGGACTAAATGATATTCGCAGAAGAGGCTTGGAGCATGAAAACTGGTGGAAGTCAGGAGAGTAGGTATGTCACAAAAAAATGGCAAAAATGAAGGTTGGAGCTTAAATAGGTCTCATGTCGAGTTGATGGTACATGCCACATGGCAATGTCTGATTGGTCCAATTGATCTAGCCATTGGGAATCCCAATGTAAATTTCCACATGGCAACATTTAAGTGGTCCACATCATTTGACTGTTGAAATTTCAAATTCAAATTTGCCACATGGCATACTTTCATTGGTCCATGTCATATGATCATTTCTTTCTCTCTCGCCTATAAATACCACTTGTCTTTCTCATTTCAGATTTTCAACCTTCATCTAATTTCTGTCATCATAGCCAAGCACTCCGAGCTCAAGTTCTATAGGCAACCGATTCGAGCGATCACGCCTAATTGAGTCTCTTTGACTGCACCTATTCTCTTGTATATGTCGCCCTTTGAGATGGAAGAGAAGGATGTAATTATTAGTGTTCCTCCATCTGAAAAACTACTAGATTTTCTGGTTCAAGAGGGATTGAGGGTGAATCATTTTCCAGATGCAATGAAGATCTTCAATCCTTTGATTTTGAAGCTCTTGTGGAGAAAAGCAAGGAATTTCTTTCAAATGAATGGGAGACCTTCATTAGGATAGTAGATGGTCAAGAAGTTATCATAGCTAGGAAAATTTATATCCACCAAATGATTTTTGGGAAGGATCCTTTGGATAGGGTCAGAATCACTAGAAAATGCATGAAGATTTCCCCCTTGTCCGACAACATAGAAATTTGCCCAAAACATCAAAACAACTGTTGTTTAGTGCCCATGGACATAGGTTTTCTGATCTAGCTTGATCACATATCAATTGGGAAAATTGAAGAAAAGGAAGATGATGAAGAAAAAAAAAGGAATCTCTATAAGTTTCTCTTCAGAAATATTCAAAAATTCAAGTCAAAGAGATTGTTGAAGAGATTAACCTTGAAGCAGAAGAAGAAGAAGAAGAGGAGGTAAGGAACTTTGATGTCTCTTCTTTCAGAGTAGAGACTACCGTAAGAGAGCCAGAACAAGACATGAAAATCTCAGAGAAATTACTACTTCTTCCAAATCTCCCATATTACATTTTGCACTAGTCATTGCGCATGCATCTTGGTTATCTCTTTTATCTGCTCCTTAGATTTCCTTGCTTGCTTCTCTAGCACCATCTTTGGAAAAGAAGGGAGTTCTATATTTGTTTCTATGACTCCTTCATGAGTGATTTTCTTTTGCACCATAGAACTTTGGACAAGAATAACATTGTTATCTTCATGTGTGTTCCTAGAAGGACTAGGAGTGGGTGCCTTTTCTAGTTGCTGGAGTGCTTGATTTCCTAACTCAATTGTGATGTTGTTTTGATTCACCTAGACCTGGAGAAGTCCACTTCTTAGGTTCAGGTTGAGTGCATGGTCATAAATCTAGTATTTACCCAAGACAAGAGGTTTGATGAGATCCTCGTCTCGACACACTAGCACTTTGAGTGTCATTAGAACATCTTGAATGTACATGAGAAGCTCTATCGCACCATGCAAGGCGTTTCCACACCTCCCAATCCTATGAGATACGATTCTATAAGATTGATATTTAATTTTAATTCTTGACAGTAGGAAAGTCTAACTGCACTAGTGGCTGCACCTGAGTCAATCAAGGCTCTTACAGCCCTTGCACTCTTGCCTTGTCCTACTTCTAGGGTCGCAAAGGGACATTGGTCTATTATTGGAGATGAGATTGCTCTTGATGCTTGGCACATGGCTACATGATATCTTGAAGCCTCATGAGTGGCTATCTAAGGTCCTTTGTTTAGCCAATTTCATCTCTCGAGGGAATGTTCTCATCCTCAAAAAGTCTACCAAAGGTTCACTCTAGTCTAGTACCATAGACAGGGTGTCATGCTCCACTGGTGGTCTAATAACACAAATTTGGCATTCCTTGCACATCCCATGGACATTTGCTTCCATTGTTAGCCAATATACACCTACTCTTTGCAAAGTTTGTAGGGTTTGATGTTTGAAGTGATGTTGTTGTAGTGCACCTTCATGTCTATTTGCAACCATTTTACATGCTCATCTTCATCTAGACAACAAGCAAGTATGCCTTGATTGGTCTGCTTATACACATTGCCTACAAATATGTGGTATTTTTGAGACCTCACTACTCCTTTATCTTTGGCTCTCAATACATGATGTTTCGAGGTCCATACTTTTGATGTTGTGATAGCAATGATTGTCCTTATGGTTGACATCTTTAACATAGGATTGAATGCCTCATCATAATCTATGCTATGGGTTTGGGCATATCCTTTGACCACCAATCTAGCTTTATATCTGGCTATTCTTCCATCCACAAGCTTATTCACTTTATAAACCCATTTATTTCCAATCACTTTCTTACCATTTGGTTTTGGAACAAGTTCCCATGTCTAGTTCTCCTCAAGTGCATTGAATTCTTCCTTCATTGCTTCTTCCCATTGTTTCTAGCCTTTTGTGTTATCATAGTTTTGAAGTTCTTCATCATCTTCTACCATATAAGCATAGCTTTTTTGAGTCATATAAGAAGTATCATAAGAATACCTCGTTTGTATTTTCCTTAATCTACTTGACCTTCTTGGTTCATATTCTTCATGTGTATCTAAATATGCGTCTTCATCAAACCTAGATACATCTTTATTTCTTCTTGATGATCCAATTCTGGATGTACTTGCTTGCATGTAATCTTCATCTCCATTTACCTGCATATTTGACTTACCTCTCTCACTTCTTCTTACCTCTTCTTCAAATGCTTCAATCTTGTGACTTTGTTCTACATACCAACGTTTCTATTCATCAAATGTCACATCTCTAAAAACAAGAAATTAGGTCATTTTATGCATGTAGGAAAAATTTAGGGATGACAATTTTTATACTCTTTCAACCTTATTCGCATCATGTTTCGGGTTGAAAATTGAACATGAAGATGAAAGAAATAAGAGAAATGTCTTATGAGAGAAAGGTAGAGTAGCATAAGAGAATAAAAGTGTCTCTCGAAAATTTTTGTGAATCATGTTTTAAGTATCTCATTTAAGGCTCTACATTTAGCTCATTGTAAGAAAATGCCTTGAATTTACTCTCTCTCTCTAGAATTTCTAAGCTTGCAAGGTTCAGAAGTGATACTTGGGGGAAAATTTGGACCTCGCTCATCATTGAATTTGTGTTACACGCCTTTGAAAAGTGCCATTTTAAGGTACTTTAACAAAAATAAAAAATAAAAAAAGAAAAGTGGGCTTCTTTATTTCTATTTGAATCCGTGATTTTGAAGCACACATGTTGTCATGTGCACTTACGGATTCCTTTGAATATATCTTTTCATTGGTTTTCTTCTATTTTTGAACAGGTACCACCAAAGAAAGTGTTTGACTACTAGAAACGCATGGTTTTGTGAAAGTTTTGCATGCAACATAGGGAGAGCTGACTTTTTCTATATTTCATGGATCACACACTTCCTTGGATAATGACAAACTCTATTTTGAAGGAGATTTGTAGAATTAAGGAGGAAGAGGTCAAACGAGAGTGCAAGTCTATGAGATTGCAATAGCTCACATGCATTTAGGAGGTTGAGGCTTCATCAAGAAGTTATTTTCCAAAGCTATTGTATCGATTGATTCAAATCTATAATACAAAAACTTCTCTTTCTCTTATTCATATCTTGTCTACTCTTTCACATCAAATTTTCTCTTATCTTGTGGGAGTTTTGTGTTTTTCCTCTGTTCTTCTATTCTTGAGTGATCAGAAGCTTGTGATTGAGGATATCTTATGATTAAGGAAATCTACAAGTGAATTGATCCTCGAGAACAATGCAAGGTTTGACACAAAAGATCCATGAGCAAGAGGATCTTATTTAAAAGCTCTTGGATAACTACGCAAAGAACGAGGAGGAAAGTAGTTAGAAGGTGCACAAATTTGTTTGTGGAGCTGAATGATGAAGTGGATGAAGGTGTGGGACCATCTAGTTTGCCTAGAGGAATACAAAAAATGAAATTATGAAGATATGGAGGTGGGTGAGTCTACCCTCAACCAAGTCTTCAAGAAGATAAAATTGAATGTTTTTTTTGGTGAGAGGAAGAGCGGTGAAGATTTGGAGGCATGGAATGAACATCTTGAAGATTATTTTTTATCTTTGACAATTGAGTGAGGAGTACAAGGAAAAGGTTGGGATCCTACACCTATGTGGCATTGTAAAGCTATGGTGGAAGTCCTATATGCAAACTCACATGCATTCTCGTCCGGTTCTATGGAAGGAATTTAGAGAGCAACCAAAAATTCTTATTCTTCTCCACACTGAGTGACAAGCATGGCTTTTCTGTTGATGAGTACAAAGAAAAGTTCCTACATCTTCACAAATATGCATTGGAGGTTACTGGTGATTCTCTAAAGAGCAATTTTATTAAAGGGCTTTGTGAGGAGCTTGGCTATCAAGTCAAGGGATCTAAATGTGTTGATTTTTTGGATGTTGTTGTGATTGGCGAGAATTTTGAGAAGATGGAGAAGTTCAATTTGCAGAAGGCAAATTGAACCAAATTCATTGTCATGGGACATAGACCATAGAGACCTGCTACAACAAACATGAACGATTTAAAGAAGACTTCATCTTCTAATAACCAAGGTAAGGATCCTGTTCAGGTGGAAAGTCAAAGAAGGCATCAACCTATCCATTGACAACAAGGCCCTTATTTTATTGAGCGGGCAAAAAGACTTGGTTTGTTTCTCCATAGCAGGAGCACGGGGATCATACATATGAAGCCCGAACAAGGCAATTTTAGGCGATAAACATCATTGAGAAAGGTGCAACAATCGAGAAAGCATATGATGAAGGTAATCCTTGAGAACAATGGAAGGTTTGACACAAAATATATGTGAGCAAGAGTAGCTTATTTAGAAGCTTCTTGGAGAATTATGAAAATAACAAGGCACAAAGAAGCTAGAAGGTGCAACAAATTCGTTCATGGAGTTGAATGATGAAGTGGATGAAGGTGTAAGAACATCTAGAGTGCCTAAAAGAAGACAGAAATGCAATCATGAAGATAAGTAGGCAGATGAGTTTGCCCTCAAGCAAGTCTTGAAGAAGGAGAAATTAAATGATTTTGATGGTTAGAAGTGTTGGTGCAAATGAGTCCAAGCCTACATACTTGGAAAACTAGCATTTATTTCATATAGTCACATATGACTATTCCCCTGTAAAAATCAATTTATTTTTATCCTTGTAAAAGTGCATATGTTTATTGCACCATTCTCACGTGGAGTTAGGAGGAATCAAATCTAAAATTACTTGGTAGTTGATTGATGAGCCAAGCTATGAAAATGGATCAAAATCTTACATGAGTGTGAGCCCAATTTGGAGATCATTTGAGAGGGATTTTATGTGATTAGTGACCTCATTCTATAGCTCCATCACTACCCTCACATTGTGCAATTACACATTGCCAATTTCATTGTAATTCTATGTGATTTAATAAATATACATTGATCACATCTCTACTTCACTTCTCTATCAATTTCATCTCAGAACAATGATCTTTGTAGACTTGGTTCTCAGTGCATAATTGATCATTTTAATATTTAATGTGGCATAGATTCAGCATACTATCTATTTCATAGATACAAAGTTTCATTTTCATTTTTTTTCTCAATCTTGAGATATCTTCACAACTCTGCTCACTGGTCTACATATTGTTGTAGCCCCAAATTGTTTGGATGCATCCTTAACTTGCTAAGTTTATTTCTCATAGGACACTTGATCATTTCAAGTGAAATAACTTGTGATTGGTATCTATCTAGGTTAATTAGATACTACCAAATGGAATTTGATCAATTGCTAGCAGGTTGAGAGCACTGTTCATTTTACTAAACATGTGTAGAGACCAAAATAACAAGACTTAGCTCATAGTTGAATTTTCTACTCATCTTTTTTGATCCATTGATTAGAGGATCATACTCCAAAGCACTTAGGTGATTATTTGTGATTGTTGAGAATATCAAAGGGTCTACTCTACTCTCCACAAGTTTTTCTTGGTTGGTGTGAAGCAAGATTTTGCAGTACCACTTCATCTCTGGAATCTATCCACCATCTCCTCAAACAGTGGTATCAAAGCAACATCAAGCAAAATGGGAGATGGATTCCCATTATTCATTGACAAATTGGATAGGTGCAACTATCCAGCATGGTCCCTAAGGATGCAAGATTATCTCCAATGAAGAATCTTATATGGATACATCTCTGGAGATGAGGAAATGCCAATATTCATAAGCAAATATCAACCTACAAGAGAAGAGCAAGAAAGGCTAACTACATGGTGTGCAAAGAATGCTCTAGCCAAGTCTTATATACTTAACTCAATATTTCATTTCTTATTACCTCACATTAGGGATTGCAAGACCTCCCAAGAGACTTGGGAAGTACTTTCTTCATACTTCTCATCAACTACAAGGGCTAGGAAGAACCAACTTTGGATGGAGTTCACAACCTTGAAAAAGTAACCAAAGCAAAGTCTGGTTGACTATGTGACCAAGATGAAGGATGTAGTTGACCAAATTGAGAGCATTGGAGAAGAAATAGAAGAGGAGTAGATAGTAAAGCAGATCATAAATGGCATCAAGGCTGATGATAAGTGGGAGGCCTTCACCACAGCAACGGACCTATATATGGACATGCAAATACATGACCTCAATACATTGATGGGGCAACTCTTCACACATGAGACAAAGCTCAACAAGAATGGAGACAACTCTAGAGGTAATCAATCTTCTCCCCTTTACACAGATAGAAATAAGACTAAAGATAAAGGCAAAGGTAAAAAGAATGAAGAAGAGGCAAGTACCTCTCAAGTGAACTTCACAGGTAGAGGAAGAGGTACTAGATGAAGGGCCAGAGGAGGAAATCAAGGTAGGGGGAGATCATAAAACTCCTCACCTTGAAATATATGTGGTGTGACCAATCATACCACATATGAGTGTTTCAAGAACACAAAGAATTAGAGAGGAAGAGGCTTCGACAGAGGAGGCTATGGACAATCCAGAGGCAGGTTCAATAATGGAGGAAGCAATTCCATCATAATTACAACCAAGGCTACAACAACAACTATCAAGGTGGCTTCAGAGGTAGAAGGGACTACCATGACCATACAGAAGACCAAGAGGATTCTCTATGATCATGAACATGACATGGTCATCAAAGAAACAACCAACTGTGGAATTTTCATCAACTGATGCATAATATAGAGGCTTAGCAAATGCAACACAAGAGGCTATGTAGCTTAAGCTACTTTACATAGATTTGGGATTACATTCTTATACTCAAATGATCTTTGGAGATAACACTAGTTCACTTCATTTGGCTACTAATCATGTATATCATGCAAGGACTAAGCACATTGAAGTGCACTACTATTCTCACATGGAGTTAGGAGGAATCAAATCTCGAACTACTTGGAAATTGATTGACGAGAAAGAAAATCCTAAAGTTTAGGATTCACTTTATGGTAAGAGCTTGAATTTGAATTCAAAAGTTGGCTCCAACTCCAAGATATAGAAATGGATCAAAATCTGGCATGAGTGTGAGCCCGATTTGGAGATCATTTGAGAGGGTTTTTCTTTGATTAGTGAGCTCATTCTATAGTTTCATCACTACTCTCACATTGTGCAAGTATACATTGCTAATGTCATTGTAATTCTGTGATTTAATACATATACATTGATCACATCTCTACTTCACTTCTCTCTCAAGGTCATCTCAGAATAGTGATCTTCTCAAACTTGGTTCTCAGTTCATAGTTGATTATTTGATGTGATTTAAAGTGGTATTGATTCCACATATTGTCTATTTAATAGATACAAAGTTTCATTGTCATTGCTTTTCTCAATCTGGAGATATCTTCACAACTCTACTCATTGGTCTACATACTATTAAAGCCCAAAATTGTCGGGATGCATCCTTAACTTTCTAAGTTTATTTCTCTGAGTACACTTGATCATTTCAAGTGAAATAACTTTGTGATCGGTAGCTATATAAGTTGATAAGATACTCCCAAAAGAAATTTGATCAATTGCTAGCAGGTTGAGAGCACTGTTCATTTTACTGAATATGTGTAGAGACCAAAATAGCAAGTCTTAATGCATATTTGAATTTTCTACTCATATGTTTTGATCCATTGATTAGAGGATCATACTCAAAAGCACTTAGGTTATTATTTGTCTGTTGGGAAGCTCAAAGGGTCTACTCTACCCTCCATAACTTGTTCTTGGCTAGTGTGAAGCAGGATTTTGTAGCACCACTTCATCTCTGGAATCTATCCACCATGTCCTCAAACAAGAAGAAGATCGATGAAGATTGGAGGTATGGATTGAAGAGCTAGAAGATTTTTTTGACTTTTGACAATTCAATGAGGATTTCAAGGCAAAGGTTGGGATCCTACACCTGTCTAGCATCACAAAGCTATGGTGGAAGTCATATATGCAGGCTCATATGCATTTTGGTCTAGTTCTATGGAATGAATTTAGAGAGAAAGCAGAAAAGCATTTCTCTTCTCCACACTACCATATGGAGAAGAAGATGGAGTTTCACAATTTTTGACAACACGAGAGTGACAACCATAACTTGTGTGTTGATTATTACAAAGAAAAGTTCCTACACCTCACAAATATGCATTGGAGGTTAGTGGTGATGCTCTAAAGAGCAAGTTTATTGAAGGGCTTTGTGAGGAGCCTCGTTATCAAGTGAAGGGATCTAGATGTGTTGATTTTCTAGACGTTGTTGCAATATCTGAGAATTTTGAGAAGATGGAGAAGTTCAATTTGCAAAAGGCCAATAGAGCCAGATTAATTATGACCAAACATAGGTCACAGAGACCTGCTACAACAAACATGAACAATTCAAAAAAAACTTCATCCTCTAATAATCAATGTAAGAATCCTGTTCAAGAGGAAAATCAAAGAAGGCATCAACCTATCCATGGGCAACAAGACCCTGATTTTATTGAGCAAGCAGAAAGACTTGATTTGTTTTTTTGTTGTGGTTAGCAAGGCATCGGACATTGCCCAAACAAGGCAATCTTTTAGCCTCTACAATCAAAGGTGATAAACATCATTAAGGAAGGTGCAACATTTGAGAAAGGAGATGATGGAGGTAAGTGCCCTAACTCTAATTAACGTTGCATGGCATCTAGTTTTTTCGCAAGGGCTTATGTAACTATGATTTTGGGTATGATCTTTGCACATAGAATCAGATTTTTTATTGATTCGGGTAGTATGCATTGTTTTCTATCTTTCAACTTGGTACAGAATTTAGGGATACCCCTAAACATGGAAATAACAATACCTATAGAGATGGCCAATGGACAACTAAACTATATGAAAGGATACATTGGGAACCTTGCATTTACTTTTTTTTATAGGTGTTTTTCTGGGAGTTTCCATGTGATTGAAATGAAACATAGTGATGCAATTATATGAATGAACTAGCTAGTTCAAAATTCTGCAACAATGACTATGAACAAAGAATAATCGCTTTAAGGCTAGATGGTGTATCTATCCCCATTCTAGGTGATGCACATAATCTTAAGCCTATTCTCATTTTTGCTATGCAGATAATTAAAGGTATACATGATGGCTGTAGAAAATTTGTAGTGTATGTGAACAATCTGCATGAGGAAGATAATGATGAAAATCTTCCAAAATATGTAGAAAATATTTTGAAGGAATATGTAGATGTATTTGCAGAAGACTTGTCTGGTATACCTCCACATAGGTAGATTGACCATGCCATTGACCTGTATCCAGGGAGTGAACCATATTTTAGAGCCTCCTATAGATATAACATAGATGAATTAAAGGAGCTTAAGATTCAATTACATGATCTTTTGAAAAAAGGCTTGATAAGACCGAGTGTTTCACCTTGGGGTGCATGTGTTTTATTTTAAAAGAAGAAACATGGCTCTTATAGATTATGTATTGACTATAGGGGTTGAATAAAAGAACAATTAAAAATAAGTACGCACTCCCCCACATAGATGTCTTGTTAGGTCAATTAATTGGAGTGACTATATTCACTAAGATTAACTTAAGATCCGGATATCAACAAATTAGGATCAAAATAGAAGACATACCCAAGACAACTTTTTGAACATGTTATCATCACTATGAGTTTACGGTTTTACCTTTTGGATTAACAAATGTTCTTGCTACATTCATCTACTTGATTAATAATATTTTTTATGATTATTTAGATGAATTCATCTTATTATTTCTTGATGATATATTTGTATACTCTAAAGATGGTGATGAGCATGCTATACATCTCAAGAAGACTTTGCAAACTCTTAGAGAACACAAATTTGGAAAGAAGACTAAATGTTTCTTTGTTGAGGATAAACTTGTGTATCTAGGAAGAGTCATTTCTAAAGAGTGAATCTATATAAGCTAGGATAAAGTGAAAACAATAGTTGATTAGCCAATTCCTAAAACTATAAGAGATGTTAGAAGTTTTTTAGGATTGGTGCAATACGAAAGAGCACATATTAAGGATTTCTCTAAGATAGTTAATCCCCTCACATAGCTGACTAGAAATAATGCAAGATTTATGTGGAGTAACACCCGTCAAAAAACATTTGAATCATTGAAATAAAAAATAATTGAAAATTGTGTTTTGAAAATGTCGGAAATGGGAAAGCCTTTTGTGGTCGCATATGATACAAGTGGTAGCCAGATAGGATGTGTTCTTTCACAGGATGGTAGGATGGTTGCATATGAATCTAGAAAATTAAGAAAACATGAACTTAATTATCCCACTCATGACCTAGAAATGCTTGTTGTTGTACATGCACTTAAGCATTAGAGACATCTACTATTAGGGGTAAAGTTTGAGCTGAAAATAGATCATCAGAGTCTAATGTACATTTTCACACAACCATTGCTTCACAATAGGCAAAAGCGTTGGATTGAATTATTAAGCGAGTATGATTTTGAAATTAAGTATTTGGCTAGTAAGGAAAATAAGGTCGTTGATGCATTGTCCTTTCTGTAATAAATTCTAATTTTTTTAATCAAATTCAAGAAGAACTGAAACATGACTCTTTTTATGCATCTATCTTGAATTTTTTGCATGCAAACAGGGGATCGATGTATGAAGACAAATCTCATTTGCAAAATGAATCGATTATGCATATCTTTTGATTCTCCGTTAAAATTTCAAATATTGCATGATTGTCATGATGCACCTTTTTTTGCACATCCAAGTTATTCAAGGACCTATGTTAAAATGAAATATTCTTACTTCTTGCCATGTATGAAGCGGGATATTATAAAATATGTTAGTAAATGTTTAAAGTGCCAATAGGTGAAATGTGAGTTTAAGAGAATGCCTGGAATGCTTCAACCTTTGGATGTTCCAAATTAGAAGTGGGAGTCTATCACTATGGACTTTATCACTAAATTACCAACGACCATAAGTAAACATGATACCATATTTGTGGTAGTTGATCGACTTACGAAGATGGCATATTTCTTTTCTATGAAAAGGAATTTTTTAAGGCCATGAATGTTGCAAGACTATTTGTAAAATAAATTTTTCGACTACATGGAATGCCTAAAAAAAACATAATTTGTGATAGAGACTCTAGATTCACATCAAACTTTTGGAGAGCAACATTCAAATTGATTGGAGCTCAACTTCATGAGTACAACTTTCCATCCCTAAATTAATGGGGAAATTAAGAGAGTTAATTGGGTACGTGAAGATATGTTGTATATGTATGCGAATGAAAAGTAGGATAATTGGAGTGAATATTTGCCCTTAGTAGAGTTTGCATACAATAGTGCATGGCGTGCATCCATAAAACTGACTCTCTTCGAGGCTATGTGTGGTTATAATTGTTTGACTCCACCTTCAGTTTTTGGTTTTCGAAATAAAGTAGAAGTATCTAAAGAAATGCTTGAGAAGATGGATGAAGAACTTGGAAAAATTAAGCAACATATAGAAGAAGCTCAAAAAAGACAAAAGAAATTTGTATATGTATATGTGTGTGTATATGTATATGTTCTTGAAAATCAAGTCTCAATCATGCAAAAGGACTCAACCACAAGATTTAGAAGTGGACTAATAAAAAAGGAGGACCCAAAGTCACGGATCGCCTTTCAATAGTGAAATAATTCATTTCAAAATTTTTGAATTACATTGTGGGGATGATGTTTGGAATGAATAATTAGGTCATTTTATGCATTAAGGAAAAATTTAGAGATGACAATTTTTATATTCTCTCTCTAAACCTTATCTACATCATGTTGGTTGAAAATTGAATGTAAAGATGAAGGAATTAAGAGAAATGTTGTATGAGAGAAGGTAGAGCATGCATAAGAGGTGATAGCTCAGGGGTGGTCGCGAGGTCGAGGCTTCATCAAGAAGCTATTTTACAAATCTATTTTATCGATTGATTCAAATCTATAAAACCAAAATTTCTCTTTTTCTGAGTCACATCTTGTCTACTCTTCCGTGTCAAGTTTTCTCTTATCTTGTGTAAGTTTTATGTTTTTTTTCTCTCTTTTTTTCTTCTTTAGTGATAAGAAGCTTTTGATTGAGGATATCTTGTGATTACGAAAATGCTACAAACCACATGAAGACTCGTTTCTTCTAATGAATTTGATCCACAAAGAAGGTAAAGAAGATGATCATGTATTCTACATAGATTCAAGATGTTTAAAACATATGAAGGCTATCAAAAATAAGAATGAAGTGTTTGAATGCTCCAAGAAGTACCTAGCACATGTGGAGAACCATACACGTGGATCATTGAAGAATCTTAGATCTGATGGCGGGGGAGAATACTTCTGTAAAGATTTTGATGACTTCTTGCAGGATAAAGGCATCAAAAGGGAAATAACTACTAGGTATTCTCCTGAATTGAATGGTATTGCAGAGAGAAGAAATAATACCCTAGTTGGATCAGCTAAAACAATGCTTGAAGAGAAGAACTCACAACACTATTTATGGGCATAAGCAGTCTCAATAGTTGTACATCTTGTGAATAAACTTCTATCCAAATATCTTCAAGGTATGACTCCTTATGAAGCTTGGAATGGTAGAAAACCAAGTCTAGGACATTGCAAGGTATTTGGTTGTTTAGCTTTTGTACATGTACCTTCACAAATTAGAGGTAAACAGGATGAAAAGGCAATCAAGGCAGTATTCATTGGCTATGATTCAACTCATATGGGCTATAGGTCTTATGATCCTTCCACCAAGCAATTCACCACAAGCATAGATGTTGTGTTTCAAGAACATAGGTCTTGGTTGTTGATATATTTAGGTAGTGATGTGTGTGAACACACTAGGACCACCGGGGCACTTTTTCCCTCTTTAGGAGGTTTTTTTCCCCCTGCTTGTATATACGCCTATTGCCCTAATGGGCTGCTTATCTTTGTACATTCTCTAGTAATACATTCAGTATTGTGTGTTTGTGCTCCAAGATTCTTCTTCTTCCTTGTGTTGTTTGCGTGCTTCCACAGACGTCTATCTCCAACAATTGGTATCAGAGAAGGTTGTCGCTTCATCTATGGCGCCGTTGACACTCCTCCATTTTGCAGTCTCAGATTCGCACGAAATTTGGTGGGCATACTCAGGGTGTTTCGGCCTCCGAACGCACTATCGCAGCGCTTGTGCAGGCTATTTTGACTTTTTGTGCCAAAGGTATATACCTGTTTTTGTTCGCCAGTATAAGCATCTCAAAGTCTGCTACATGTTTAGCAGAACTCGTTTGGGTAGTTCCGTTCAACTTTTTGAGATACAGTCAATTTTCTGCATCAAGCTATTTTAGTCACCGGCCATGGTTGAAAGTAGTGATGTATTCCGTATGTTGGCTATTGAGGATAAGTTGGATGGTACCAACTACCCATTATGGGCTTATATGATGCGACATGTTTTGGTTGCAAAAGGATTGTGGAACATTGTGCAGGGTGTTGAAAGACGTCCTGTTACACCTGTAACGACAGGTACTGCAAATACAGGTGCTGGAGCTGATGAAGATGGTGTCGAAGATGATATTCCGTAGATTCTTGTTCGTGCTGCTATTTCTGTTGCACCTACTGCAGAGCAGATTCGTTGGGATGGCAGAGATGCCCAGGCACATGCATTGATAGCTTTGTCTGTCAAACGTGCCATTATTCCTCATATTCGCTCTTGCAGATCAACTAGGGATGCTTGGGATACACTTACCACATTGTACCGAGCTAGGAATGAGGCTCGTGTTGCTTACCTCCGAAAACAGTTGGAGAGTGAGCACATGAATGAAGGTGATTCTATGGACAGTTTCCTAACGAAGATCAAAGATTTGAAGGAACAGTTGATTTCTGCTGATGAGGTTATACCAGATAGCTCACTTGTGTAGACCGTTCTAAATGGTCTTCCTGATTCATATCAAACTTTTGCTTCTACTCTTCGGTTGATGATGAAAGGCAATCCGAATGCCTTATCATTTGAGGAGTTAGTCTCTGTTCTGTTGCAGGAAGATCAGTCTAGGCAGAACAGGTCCATTATGCATGTTACATATCAAGCTTTCCTGGCTAGTCAGAAGGGCAAAGGAAAATGGAGCTCTTCTACTAGTAAGCAGAAATCTACAAATGCTGCACATTCAAAGAACTAGGATAAAGATGAGAAGAAATCAGAAAAGCGAAAATTGTTTTGCAAGTACTGTAAAGGGAATGATCATATCATAAAGAACTGTCCAAAACTGGCTGCAAAAGAGGCAAAGAAAAAGGAGGCTGGAATGGTTGTTGCAGAAGCCTCTACACCAAAAACAGAGTCTGCTAATCTTGTGCAGGAAGAAGAATGGGTGTTTACTACTATTTGCAATTTTGACCCATCTTCTCATGAGCAGTGCATGTCTGCAGTGGACTCAGATGTTTGGTACTTTGACAGTGGGGCGACCAAACATATTACCTCGCAGCGCAGTTTCTTCTCTTCACTCGAGCCTGCCCCTACAGGGAATACTATCACATGCGCCAACAACTCCTCTTATCCTGTTATGGGAGTTGGTAAGATCATTTTGACTACTACTGATGGTAGTTCTTTCACCTTGTCAGATGCTTTATTTGTGCCAGGGATCAAGAAGAATCTGTTATCAGTTTCTGCATTAGCCAAGATTGGCTTGGTTGTGAAATTTGTTGATGAGAGGTGTACAGTTCATGATCTATCAAATGGCGATGTGATTATTGCTTCTGGTATTTTATGTCGTGGGCTGTATAAGCTCATAGACTATGAAAGATCTGTGAATGATTCGGCATGTGCAGTTCATGATTCTCAGGCTATGACAGATGCAAAGCTTTGGCATGCACGCTTTGGTCATCTGAATTTTGCTAGATTGCTACGCCTGCAGAAATCTGATATGGTGTCTTCTTTGCCCAAGCTTGAGGCACCTGGAAAACATGTATGTGAAGGCTGTATTTTGGGCAAAATGCAACGTTCCTCCTTTCCAAAAGATGGTTCAGTTCGGGCTATGCAGAAATTGCAGCTTGTACATAGTGATGTCTGTGGTCCTATGCAGACACCCTCTTTTGGGAATTACCTTTACTTCGTGACTTTCATTGATGATTTTTCCAGGCATGCATGGGTATATCCACTCAAAGCAAAGTCCGAAGTGTTCATGTGCTTTAAACAGTTTTTGGTTTTGGCTGAAAATCTATCAGCATGTAAAATGGGCACCCTCCGTTCTGATCGAGGGGGGGAATATATGTCTTCTTATTTTAATGCATTTCTGGCTGAACATGGGATAAAACACCAGTGTACAGTGCCGTATACACCTCAATAGAATGGAGTTGCTGAACGAAAGAATAGGTCACTCATGGAGATGGCGAGGTGCATGGTCAAGTGTCAGGCTTTACCACATAGTTTCTGGCTTGAGGCTGTCATGTGTGCAGCATATGTACTGAACAGGTGTCCCACTAAAGCACTGCAGTCTATCACTCCATATGAGGCTTGGCATGACCACAAGCCATCTGTTGCTCATCTACGTGTTTTTGGTTGTTTGGCATATGCATTAGTGCCTGAACAACATCACAGAAAATTGGATGATAAGGCAGTAAAATGTATTTTTGTTGGGTACAGTTCTGAAAGTAAAGGCTATCATCTGTATCATCCATAGACTAAACGCATTCTGGTTAGCCGTGATGTTGTCTTTGTGGAAGATGCTATTCAGCCATTGCTTTCATGTACTAAGGAGACATTTGTTAGCTCCAAAGACATGTATGATACTTTGATGCCTCTTTTTACAAGTGGACAGTCTAGTGCTGGTCCTAATGAGGCAACTTCTCAGCCTTTGCAGGTTTCATATGATGATGTAGATCATTCTATTTTTTATGCAGATTTACATGATGCACTTGTTGATGAGAGAGTTGATATTGAGCAGGCAAAAACTATGCCAACATGGCTGGTGCAGACTTTGCGTGATAGCAAATTAGATGCACCTTTGTCACATCGTACTCGTTCAGGCTCTCATAGTGCCTCCTTTGCATCAGATTGCTATGCTATGGCTGCGTCTAGTCTCTGTGATGAGAATGAGCCTGTTTCTTTTGATGAAGCACAGAATTCAAAAAATTGGATGGCTGCTATGCAATCTGAATATGATGCTATAATGAAGAATGGTACATGGTCTTTATGTGACTTGCCTCCTGGCAAGAAGGCCATTGGCACTAAGTGGGTATACAAGCTGAAGCGTAAACCTGATGCTACAGTTGACAGGCTAGGCTTGTTGCAAAGGGTTATGCGCAAGAAAGAGGCATTGATTTTGATGAGACCTTTGCACCTACATGCCTTATGACTATTGTTCAGAGCATTTGTGCACTTGTAGCCCATCATGGTTGGAATGTACATCAGTTGGACATTAAAAGAGCATTTCTGAATGGTGACTTGCATGAAGAAGTGTATGTTTTTCAGCCCCGTGGCTTTGTGTAGAAAGGGCATGAAAACCAGGTGTGCAGATTAAAGAAGGCATTATATGGTTTAAAGCAAGCACCACGTGCTTGGTATGAGAAGATACATGCCTATCTGGTTGCACATGGTTTTGAGAACAGTCCAACTGAAAGCATCTTATATGTTGAACGTGCTAATGATGTGCTTCTGATCATTGTTGTCTATGTTGATGACATGCTGCTCACTAGTCATATTGAGAAGCATATTGCTAATTTCAAGGCTGATTTGCATGCCTCATTTGAGATGTCTGATTTGCGGCATTTGCATCACTATTTGGGCATTTAGTTTATGCAAGTTGATGGTGGAATGGCTTTGTGTCAAGCGAAATATATTGACACATTATTGCAGCATTTTGGCCTTGAAGACTGTAAGCCTATTGCCACTCCTATGGAGACAGGTTTACGATTGAGTCTTCATGATGCTAGAGATGCATTTGATGCTGTTCTCTATCAGCAGGCTATTGGATGCTTGATTTACTTATGCATTACTCGGCCAGATATTCAATTTGTTGTCTCACAGATGAGCAGGTTTATGCATTGCCCAGGAGTCACACATTGGAAGGAGGTTAAGCGCATCTTTCGCTACTTGAGTGGTACTCGGATACTTGGGTTGTTTTATCCCAAGGGGGGATCACTACCGCCAGATTTGCATGCTTTTTCTTACTCAGATTGGGCTGGTTGCTATGACACTCGTGTGTCCACCAGTGGTTTTTGCTTCATGCTTGGTAGCTCATGTATATCTTGGTTGAGCAAGAAGCAGACTACTGTGGCCACTTCCAGTTGTGAGGCTGAGTATAGGGCAGCTTTCACAACGACTGTTGAGTGTGTGTGGCTCAGACGCCTTATGGCTGATTTGGGTGTTGGCCAATCTTCTGCCACCACCATCTTCACTGACAGTCAAAGCGCATTGGCAGTTGCGAGGAACCCTGTGTTCCATGCTCGCACTAAGCACATTGAGGTGTATTATCACTATGTTAGGGAGAGGTTCTCTTCTAGGGAGATCAGCTTGGCACATGTGCCCACGCAAGAGAACATAGCAGACATTTTCATGAAGGCTCTGCCTAGGGAGAAGTTTGAAGCTTTCCGCAAAGCTTTGGGCTTACTTCCTTTTGTGGAGTGACTTCCACATAGCTTGGCACTTCCTTATACATGAGTGCCAGCTCCTTGTTCACCGCATCACTCCCAGGGTGGATTTGTTGATATATTTAGGTAGTGATGTGTGTGAACACACTAGGACCGTTGGGGAACTTTTTTCCCTCTTTAGGAGGTTTTTTTCCCCCGGCTTGTATATACGCCTATTGCCCTAATGGGCTACTTATCTTTGTACATTCTTAGTAATACATTCAGTATTGTGTGTTTGTGATCCAAGCTTCTTCTTCTTCCTTGTGATGTTCGCGTGCTTCCACAGACGTCTATCTCCAACATTGGTATGATGAAGACAAACAGAATGCAAACTTACCATATGATCTTGATCATGATTTCCATCCATTAGGTAGCAAGCACGATATACAAGTCCAAGATCCAAGAAGTGAATCTAATTATGATCAAGATGAGAAGGAAAGAGACTATAAGCTCTGGAAGTCAAGAGGAAAGGCCAAAATGCAAGAATGTGGAGAATACTCCAAGCATACTCCTAGAAGATCAATAAGGGAGAGAAAGCAACCTAAAAGGTATCGATATGACTCTACATTTGTTACAAAACACTCTATTTATTTGGACAAGGACTTAATCTCAGAAGAACCTTCAACTTATGAAATTAAAGGGTAACCCTAATTGGGAGAAATCTATGAAAGAGGAAATAGATGCCTTAAAAGAACTGGAAACTTGGGAATTGGTACCATTGCAAACTCAATCAAAAATTACTAAAAAGAAATTTAGATGGATCAATTTTTAGGTACAAGGCCATATTAATTACTAAAGGATGTGTTCAAACTCATGTTATAGACTATGAGGAGACCTTCTCACTAGTTGTAAAGATGACTACAATCACGACATTGCCAAGTGTAGTTGTTGCAAGAAATTGGAAGCTACTTCAACTTGATGTGAAGAATGATTTTCTCAATGGTTGGATTAGTGAAGAGGTATACATGTCACAACCTCTAGGATTTGAAAACCCTAATTATACATCTTATGTATGTAGACTCAAAAAGGCATTGTATGGATTAAAACAAGCTCTTAGAGCTTGGAATTCCATATTGGTAACCTATCTACAAGATCAAGGTTTCAATTCTGGCAATGCAAACCCCTCTTTGCTCATCAAGAAGACTCACAAAGAAGTTATCTATTTATGTGTATATGTAGATGACATAATTGTGATAGGAGATGACTTGAATGGTATACAAAGAATCAAAAAACATATGCAAGAGGAGTTCAAAATCAATGACTTAGGTGAGCTCACATTCTTCTTAGGTGTGTAGTTTATATATGCAAATGAAGGAATGTATTTGACTCAAAGGAGATACATTCATAATCTACTTTTAAATATAAAAATGGAGAAGACTAAATGTGCAAGTACACCTTTGGAGATGAATCATAAACTCAGTGTTTATGAAGGTGACAAAATTGAAGACATTAAAGAATATCAAATCTTGGTTAGTAGCTTGATATATGCCACTCATACAAGGGTAGATATATCATATAGTGTAGGAGTGCTAAGACAATTAATGCACTCTCCAAGAAGATTGCACATGGATGCAACTAAGAGAGTACTTAAGTACCTCAAGGGTACAATCAATGAAGGTATATTCTATCCTTATTTATTAGATTTGGATCTCAAAATATAGTCAAATGTAGATTGGGAAGGAGCAAATGATGATGGAAGAAGTACCTCTGGTTACTTAGCATTTGTAGGTTCAAAGCTAGTATCACGGAGTTCCAAGAAGCAACCAACCATTGCATTATCCTCAAATGAAGTAGAGTATAGAGGTTTGACCAAAGCAACTCAAGAGGAAATACGGTTAAGATAATTATACTCAAACTTGGAACTTGTGAGTTCCAAAACTCACGTATTTGGAGACAATGTAAGTTCTATACAATTACATTGAACCCTATCTTCCATGCAAGAATCAAACACATAGAGTTTCATTATCATTCCATCAGAGAGAAGATCATGGAAAAAGAGATTGACATTTCTATTGTTCCAACTAAAAAGCAAGTAGTAGATATGATGATCGACAAAGGCACTTGATGGAATCAAACTTTGCAAATTCAAAACAATAATAGGTATTCATTCTATCAAAGATTGAAGACTTAAGCACAGTTTAGCTTAAAGGGGAGCTATTAGATCCTCAAGATTGCATTATGCTTCAGGTGGATTAGCTCTACATCAAAATACCATCCTTCAGAAGGTCTCGAAAATATCCATTGAAGAAGTCTTCATTTATGTTCATTTGTTAGTATTTCATAATATTCTTTTATGGATCTCTTACTTATGTAAAAGACCAAATTTTTTACACTTAGGAAAAAGAGAAGAACCAATTTCCATGAATTTGAGATTGGTGAGATTTCCAATCAATCAACCAATCAAAATCCCTAAACTCAAGTGGTTAGATTTCATTCCACTTTTTCCTAGATTATAGAAAAAAATCTCTTCATCACAGCTAACAAATCTCACGAGTTGATTTGAATTTAGAACCTTGTGAAAGAATTCATGGAATAGTACAAGAGTCTATATAAAAACCTTCAAATACTTGTAGATTACATTGACGCAATATACATACACTTTTGTTCATCATTGTGTTGCTCCATTTCTCTGCATCATCATCTTCAACAATAGTTATGTTGCAGAAGGTCGTTCTCTCTCTATGAATCTCTAAATTGGGTGACTCAGCATTCATTAGAGAGGTAATGGTGTCTACTTCAAGTATAAAAAATGTGGTAGCATTTGGTTAAGTAGATTTTGAGAAATCTCCATTTTAAGGTCTTGAGATCTATCTTTGCATAGCCTTGAAAAATCAAGGATACCACTGTTGAGTGTTAAGCTTATTCCTGGAGCATACCTTGCTTATTATTTGTTTCATAGAGAAAGTTTTTTGAGCTACTCAATGTGCAAACTTATCTGTTTTGGATCAACTCTTTCTCATTGATGTTCCAAAGTACATAGTAGATTTTATAGCACTAATCACAAGCCTATAAGGTTTATTTGACACTGTAAGAGTGCAAGGGTTGGTCTTGTGTTGGTTGCCTAGACCAATCTTCATCACCTTGAACCTCAATTTTCTACCTCCCTAAAGCTTCTCCAAGTTCTCTCATACAAAGCATCTGAGAATATGAAAGAACTACCATCATTAGTAGTCAGAATGATCTTACCAACTCCCATTATAGGATAAGAGTAGTTGTTAGCACATGTAACAGTATTCCTTGTAGGGACAGGCTCAAGTGAGCTAAAGAAACTACAGTGAGGTAATATGTTTGATTGCTCCGCTATCAAAGTACCAAGCATCTGAGTCTATTGCAAGCACACATTGTTCATGAAAAGATATTCCATAGCTTCATATAGTTTTAAATGCCCATTCTTCATTTTTAACAAGATCAGCACACTCTACTTTTTGCATAGAGGCCTCTACAACAAGCATTCTAGCCTCTTTCTTATTTGCCTCTTCTGTAGCCATTTTTGGACAAATTTTATGGATTGATCATTTCCCTTAGAGTATTTACAAAATTGTTTCTAATTTTCTATTTTCTTCTCATCTTTATCTTCCTTCTTTGATTGTGTTGCATTAGCATATTTTTGCTTGCTAGTAGTGAGCTCCATTTACCTTTGCCCTTCAGACTAGCTAGGAAAGCTTGATCTGCAACATGCAAAATGGACCTGTTCTATCTAGATTGATCTTCTGGCAACAAAATAGAGATTAAATTCTCAAATTTTTAAGGCATTTGGATTGCCTTTAATCATCGATCAAAGAGTAGAAGCAAAAATTTGATATGAATCTAGAAGATCATTAAGAACAGTCTACACAAGTGAACTATCTAGCAAGACTTCATCAGCAAAAATCAATTGTTCCTTTAAATCTTTGAGGTTTGTCCAAAAATTGTCCATATATTCTCCTTCATTCATATTCTCATTCTCCAACTGTTTTTAGAGATAAGCAACACAAGCCACATTTCTTGCCTAGTATAAGTGGTAAGTGTATCCCAAGCATCCTTTGTTATTTTACAAGAGCAAATGTGAGGGATAATGGCATGTTTGATAGGCAAAGCTATAAATGCATGTGTTTGAGCATCTCTTCCATCCCAACATATTTTCTCAATAGTAGGTGCAACAAAAACTGCACCACAAATAAGAATTTGAAGATCATCATCTTCAACATCATCTACATCACCTTCAATAACTATATTTGCAGGTGTAGTAGGAAGTTTTTTAATACTCTACACAATATTCCACAGTCCTTTTGCTACCAATGCATGACTCATCATAAATTTCCACAATGGGTAATTAGTACCATCCAGGCTATCCTCAATGGCCAACATACAAAATACGTCATTGCTTTCAGCCATGGCCATTGACTAAATACCCTGATGCGCAAAAATGATTGTATCTCTAAAAGTTGAACAAAACCACCCAATTGAGCTCTGCTAAACTTGTAACAGATTTTCAAGGTGCTTGCACTGGCAAACCAAAACCTATATGTATGTTTACCACAAGAACAAAATTGTCTACATAGGCACTATGATAGTGTGTTTTGATCTCCTAATCACCCTGAGTATGCTCACTTGTTTTTGTGTGATTTTGAGACTATGATCAAAGGGGTGTTGACGATGTCCTAGATGAAGCAGCATCCTTCTCTGATACCTGTTGTTGGATTTTGAGGTCTATGGAAGCACACGAACAGCACAAGGAAGAAGAAGAATCTTGGAGCACAAGACAATAATGGATGTATTACCAAGTGAATATACAAAGATAAGTAACCCATTAGGGTTATAGTAATATCTACAAGCTAAGGGGAAAAATCCCCTAAAGATGAAAAAAAAGCTCCAGTGGTCCTAAGTGTGTTCACACATGTCACTATCGAAATATATCAACGAGAGGAACTTTTAGCATTGGCACGAAAAAATTTGAAGGAAGACTTTATGAGTGTTATAAAGAGACAAAGGGAACCAATTCATGTGAAAAGTGAGGACATCAAAATGGAAGAGATCAAAGAGAAAGAGGAACCAGAAGTTACTACAATCAAGGCGAATGAATCAGAATTTGAGAAACATTATGTTCAAAGGAACTATTTGGGAGCCATGATAGGACATATGGAGAGAAATAATGGAAACCCAAAAAGTCATTATATACAAAAAACCATTCATCTATGAGCAAAGGATAAAAACGAAGGTCTTACATGATGGTAGGGCTTTTGCAAGGATCTAAAGTCAATGCAATTTATGGAAATTTGTGTTAATCACCCAAGGAATTGATGGTCATTGAGGAAGTTTCCTCAAATGCACATGGAACAAGATTTCGAGTAAGTGTCTGCAGGTAAATAGTGGGTACATATGTTCTTGACTTCCCATATGACGCAATTGCTTTCTAAGGTTTTTCTTTTTTTTTGCTTTAGGACATATTTCCTTTATACATAGCAAAACAATTCAAAGAAAAATAAACAACCAAATAAAAAAACAAGAGAACCAATTTTAAATTGAAGGTCTAGTTGAATGGGATGAAAATGTTTGTGGGATATTTGAATATGTTTTTTGCATTGATATGATGGAAGAAATTAGCAAGCGCGCATGTTTTATATAAAAAATTGTGCCATTATCATCATTAGAAATGTATGCTATTTTAGATGAGTGAAGCAATGAGCCAAAAACCTATGATGGTTTTGAGCCAAAAGTTGAGACCAAATACAAGAAATTTGATAAAAAAAGTTAAGTAAGTAGCATAACTTTTACCTAAATTAAGTGATGAGATGATAAAGAAAGTGAGTCATGATCCAATTCTACATGAAAGATCTAATATTGGACCTAAATTCATAGATGAGACTATTCAAAAGGTTCAAACTCATGCTAATGGTTTCCTTTTGCCTGCAAAAAAAACTTATTTTGAAAAGTTCATAAGAATGCATGGTAAAGCCTTTTCTCTTTATCCCCATGAAATAGGGTTTGCTAATTCTAAAATTGTAGCTCTGATGAGCGTTTTTTAGATTCTTCATGTGGCTTGGAATATGGGCACTATTCCAATACCTGAAGCACATCTTCCTGAGTTAATGAAATTGCTGAAGGAGAAGATAAGTATGTAAACTTTAGAATCCTGATATGCTCCTTATTCAAACTGTTGGTTCATTGTGACAAAGAAGAATGGTAAAGTTTGGTTTGTCCGGTGTCTTCAGATAGTCAATGTATGACCATTAGAAATGTGAGCACTACACGGATTGTAGATGAGTTTGCATAAGTATTTGTAGGATATGTTATATACTCAATGGGAGATCTCTATTTTGGCTATAATGAGTTTGGCAATTGAAAGTAGGGATATTACTACAATGAAGATGCCTCTTGGATTGGTTCACATAACCTCAAGGTGCCAGAAATTCAATTGTGCGTATGATGAACACAATGAATTTGGTTTTTTACAATTTTATCCGGCACATTGCAATGCCATTTATAGATGAAATTCATGTTAAGGATTGTCTGGAAATGGATAAAGACCAATAACGAATGTCAAAATTTTGCCAAATTTCACATTCTTGATTGTGAAAAGATCTTTCAAAGATTTATTGAAAATGTTAAAAGTCACTAGTAGGTGCCTAATTATAATATGGCGAATCACATTTACACTTCAATGGTAAGAGCATTGTGCATTTGTGTGGGAGCAAGATGTTGAAGATGAATTCCAAAATTGTAATTGGATCACAAGGGATAGACCTCAGCACTTATTCTTTCCCGTGATGGTTCACCAATCAACAACATGCATGCAACAAACAAATCCTCCTAGTAGATGAGTAATTAAAAAATAATAAAGTTAAAATGTCAATACATAGAGAGTTGAAAATAAAGTCAACAGTGCATAGACATGAGCTAGACAAGAAACAAGCATCCAGAAGCTCAAATCCTCATTCATCACAAAAATTTCTACCACGTACATCTTTTTGTGATCATGCATCGTATCCTTAAGGCATGCCATGTATTGTGAATGGATCATTCCTCCTTTGTCCCAGATATAATCAAAGCTCCAGCATCAAAATTGCACTTATACCCCAGCATAAAAGAACAACTTCTCTCTTACCTTTGGTGCTTCCATTCATCACACCTTCTTGAATGTGCTTAATAATATGGGAAGAGGTGTTCTATTTCTTGAAATGTGACTGATGTGCATTGCTTCTTATCAGTGTAGATCCTTACTTCTACATGTCATTAAATTCTTTGTTTTCCCACTTATCTTTCAATCGTAGTCCCTTAGATCATTGGCACCCACAAAGTCTTGCAACCAATCTTTAGCATCCAAGCTTCTCGCTTTTATTCCCTTGAATTATGCTATCATTGGATCCTTTAGTAGATGCAGCGTGGAGTTTCGAAGCTTCTTGGAACCCCTTGCAATGCTTTCAGATGTTTGGTAGCACTTCTCCCAATCGATTTGACATCAACAACCTTGCATGCACATAGAATTAACAGAGACTCTGTCAACAATTGCAATGCCTTTTTTTTTCTTTTCCTCTAAAGGTGCAACCGTTTTGAAGCTATAGAGCCTGAAAACATTACATAAAGATTTTACATGTGTAACCACATGTTGTTGTTGTTCTCCACATCAAGTCCTCCTCTTCTAATGATGAGAAACTTATCCATCTTTAATCCTCTCTAAATATGTAAATGCTAGTTCGAAAAACATAGCCTTGTGTGAATCCACTTTGATGCCAGTATCTACCTGCCCTTCAATACTACTATCTATCTCTCCTCCACACAGACATTCCCAACTCTCCTACAAAGTGTTCCTTCCTTTCACAACTCTCAACTTTGATCCATGAAAAAAAAAACATGTCCGTAATTCTCCTTCTCTTAGGAATATATCTCCATAGTTGTACCTTTTCTTCAAAAAACCCTTCTGTTAACCTCTAATTTTGTGCACCATGAGTACAATTGGGATAAAACTTTAGAGAAACAAGGTAGCCCTCTTCGACTAACATGCATGTTATTCTCCCCCCCATTGTTTTCATATGCCCAAGGAGATATCTCCTTCCTCCTTCAACTACCCCTTCAGAAGTGAAGTCTAGGTCACTTCCTTTTTACATAAGACATCCATGATGCCTTTATGTATTCCTTCATCCATTATCAATCCCCTCCATCCCCATGCACAACATGTACTTCTAACTCCATGGTGAACTTCAGACTCTCTAACCTCCACTATATAAATACTTAAGCCTTAGCTCAAGGCTCAATGGCATGGATGGCATGGATGGCATGTGGACCTATCATTTGGAGGCTTCATATCACAAATTCTAGCTACCAAGAAGTTTCAACCACTTTCCTAATTCATACCTTACCAAAAAGTTAACTGGGTGATTGGCACATTCTTCCAAAATCAAAGGATCACTATTTGACTATATATATATATATATATATATATATATATATATATATATATATATATATATATATGTATGTATGTGTGTGTGTATATATGTATATGTATATATATATATATATATATATATATATATATATATATATATATATATAGAGAGAGAGAGAGAGAGAGAGAGAGAGAGATAGATACATATATATATATGTGTGTGTGTGTGTGTCCAAGTGTGAGTGGATGTCCATGACCTCTGCTCTCTTCTTAATCTTAGACTATAAAGAAATTGTTAAACACAACCCCCCTGTTCAATTAGTCATTTTGTTAGCATATACTTCTCTGTAGTTAAACATTTTTCACTCCCTTTGTATGCAATGAGCTATTTTCTAGCACCACTTTGTTTCAATTGTAACTCATTCATTCACTATCCATTTGAAGTTATTCTACTTGTGTTTAATTTCTAATAGAGCCTACTACATCTACTATAGATTTCGTGATTTTCCTCATAGTGTCCTCTAAGTGAGGTTGCAAACAATAAAGGTGTGTCTTTACACATAGGCAGACAGCAACAATGATAGTTAGCCTATATTGTAGAGTTTGCTTCTCTATGTATGAGTATCCAAATCAAGTGTTTTTGTGTGCTATGGAGCAACAATGATAGTTAGCCTATATTGTAGAGTTTGCTTCTCTATGTATGAGTATCCAAATCAAGTGTTTTTGTGTGCTATGGATATCTGAGAGTATCTACTTTCATTCACAAAAATTTCATTATTTTTTTTGCATTTACAAGTTGAGTTAGATCCAAAATAGTGACTTTGCATCACTATGGAAAACAACATGTCAAGGCCTACAACCTTCCAAAGTAGCATAGAGGTTTTGATTCATCCCCCAACAGTGGTATCAGATCATTTTGAAGCATTTGGGACTCTTGAAGAGGGTCAAAGAAACTATTTGAAGCTAGTAAAGCTCTCGGGAATGGATCTATAGTAGACCTATAAGCTAGATCAAATTCATAAGTGGATTTATAAGTTAGGAGCAAACATCTCAATACATATCAAGAGAGGAAGCTATAAGAAGGTAATCATTTTGAACTTTTGCTATTCTGTAAAACCAAAGGGAAGCTTAGGAAGCATAGAAGCTTAAAAAATGGTTGAGTATACTGTGCAAATAGAGAATTTATTGAAAGGAAACCACCAAGCTTGGAGATTTCAGGTTACCAATCTCCTCATGGGCAATGGACTATTGGGAGTAGTAAGAAGAGTTAAGCCTATGGGTGATTATACAAACTAGTCGAAATCTTTTGTTGGTCACTCCCACTTCCACAATCTTTGCAAACTATGGCTTCTCCTTGTCTTTCTTGTCTTTATCTTCTTCATATTTTTTATGAAACACTTCCTAGCATCTATGAAAGAGGTAGGCTTACCTTGAATGTCTTTCATGTGGTTTTGAAGTTGCTTTAATTTATCTTTTGCATGCCCTTGAGCCAATTGCATAACTAGGAAATTTAACTTTTTTGTTTGAGCACTTGGTGTTGGGACCATATTGATCTCCTTGAAAATTTTTTGAACAACATCCTTACTCTTATACTTTGAATTTGTATCCTCTGATGCATTCAATGGATGGTATTTATTCTATTGCATCTTCAAGGAATGATTGATAGCATAATTTTTGGGTTTTCTCTAGTGATAGGTAGGTCTCTCTTCTTGATTTTTGTTTGTATTTTGGTTCTTATTCACTTAGCTGACCAAGAATCCTATTTCCAAATAATATGTTATGAATTATGGAATATGTTGAACAAAGAATTGTTGGAGTGTTAAATTATTAATGTATTAATGTGTTTTGGTGTTTTTGATATAGCAACTGAAGGTTCGTGAGGAGCATGAAAGGCGTGAAAGGATGGACATTAATAATCGGATTTATATTTTATATAGTTTGTAAATAAACCCACGTAGGGAGTTTGATTTTTAGAAATAGTTAGTAAAATTAGTGGTTAGGATATGGATTGTTGTAGACTGTGATTTCTGTTATTAAAAGCAAAGGCTCTCTACAAAAGAGACCAACTTTTACTTTCACACATGCTTTTCAAAGCCGCTCTCATGTAACCACTGTTTTGGCATAATAAAAAATCCCTATAAATACATGCACTCTGTGGACTGTCGAAACAGAGTGCATGGGGGGAGATTGCACCCAATATTGCATTCCGTCTATCTCTATTTTTCTATGTGTTTTTTGCATCTATAACCTCTGTGTGCACATGATCAAGATCATGATAACAATGGTATCAAAGTCCTGCCAGTGTCACTAAGGAGGGGTCTATTTCTATTTGTTTTTGTGATTAATTTATGTTTCGTTGTTCTCTGTTTGTGATCTGATTTCGATTCTGATTCTGGTTTCTGTTTCCATTTCCGTTTTCGATTCTGATTCCAACTCCGATTCCTGTTCCAATTCCGGTTCTTGTTCTTGTTCTTGTTCTTGTTCTTGTTCTTGTTCTTGTTCTTGTTCTTGTTCTTGTTCTTGTTTCTGTTTTTGTGTATGTTCCAATTACCCGTCGACTAACGCATAGAACTTAGGCATAACTTAAGGAATAACTAAGGCATTACTTTAGCATCTTTGGCACTCAAAGCTCTCTTGGCAACCATTGGCAGCCGTTGGCTATGCATGAACCAATTTTAATTTATGAGTGGTAATAAGGAGTTTTATATTCACCAAGGTGGGAGGATTTGAACCCACAACCTCATTCACACAAGCGAAGTGTTTTACCACTACACTATCTCTTTGTGTTGTCACTCTACGTCTCTTTTCTTATATTTAACACAACTTTCATCTCTTTCTTACTTTTTCAATTCCCACCCTTCCTTTTACATTTTAATTCAAGCAATCTAAAAAATTGTTTTTACATATCTAACAAGAGGGTTTTGTTCTCTACATACTCATGGACCCTACGAACACCATGGAGGATTTTGGCGAGTCACCTCTACCCGAGGTAACACTCGAGCAACAACTTGAGCTCCTATGGCATGAACTTCGAGACGCTCAGAACGAGATCCGACAACGTGATGAAGTACTCTAGAAGATGCAAACTAATGAAGATAACATTATGAGGTTGGTCAAAGCTATTGTCTCTTCCCAATCGGATGGCACGCATTCCAAGATTAGTGTTAATAATTACCAATTTTTAGGGTTTGATTCCTATAAGGATGGCCCTTTAGTTCTTTCATGGTTGTCATAGTTTGACGATTTTTATATTGATGAAACATATGTTGAAAGTGAAAAAGTCAAATTTGCCACTAACTATTTAGTAGGAAAAGCTCAACTTTGGTGGACTGTTCTGTAGTGCAGTACAGAGCATCCAACAACATGGAAGGCTTTCCAAGATAAAGTGAGGGATTCTTTTCTTCCTCCTCAATATCATCTACATGTTCGACGTGCATGGACAACCTTTATATGGAAGGAGGGTGATACAGTCACTACCTACACGGAGTGGTTCTAGCAAAATTTACTATTGGTTCGAATGCTTGAAGATGTATCGAAGGATAGCTTGCAGTGGAAATACGAAGATGGTTTGGAGATGGGAATCCAAGCTAATCTTCACACCCTATGACCTACAACCATCAACGAGGTTATATCTTTTGCCTATGATGTAGAGAAAGAATTCCAATCCATAACTAGATCAATCCGTCTACAACAACCATGTCAACGTCCACTTTTTGTTTAACAAAATCTTCCTATGAAACATAATTTTAATGCCCCATCTTACTCTAGTTTTCCTTGTCCACCACAATCCAACTACTCAACTACACCTATTGCTTCATCTCTCCAACCTAACAAAGCACCTACCCTACAAACTTCAGTGATGGATGCCCAATAGAAGCGACCACGAATCACTTGTTGGAATTGTGGTAAACCTGGACATACAAAAATGAAGTGCCGATTGCGACCTCTTAACATGAAACCAATTACAACTCAATTGCATAACATGGAGGTCCATAATGAAGAAATTCCTCCTATTTGGATAGAGGAATCATTGGTGGACTTAAGTACCTTGGGTAACAATATCTCTCTTCATTCTCTACTTTGCATATAGGGTATTATAAATAACAAACTTGTTAAAATTTTACATGACGATGGTAGTTCGCATGACTTCATTTGACATTTATTAGTACAAGAACTTAAATTTAAATATTTTTCCTTCCTGTATAAAGTAAAAGCTACATTTCAAGGTAATCGTTATAATGTAACATGAAAAGTGCAAGATGTTACAATTAGCATAGGCCCACATGCTGATTCACAAACCTTTTTACTTGCATTGTTGCAATCTTATGATGTTATACTTAGTATGCCTTTTCATCATCATTATAACCCACACATTGACTACCATACACATACCTTTTACTTTCTCCATAGGAGTGGCAATAGGCTTACAGTCTTCAAGGCCGAAACATTGTAATAATGTGTCAATATATTTCATTTGACACAAAGCCATTCCACCATCAACGTGCATAAACTGAATGCCCAAATAGTGATGCAAATGCCCCAAATCAGACATCTCAAATGAGGCATGTAAATCAGTGTTAAAATCAGCAATATGCCTCTCATAAGGACTAGTGAGCAGCATCTCATCAACATAAACCACAATGATCAGAAGTACATCATTCGCATGCTTAACATATAAGGTGCTTTTAGCTCGGCTATTCTCAAAACCATGTGCAATCAGATAGGCATTTATCTTTTCATACCAAGCACGTGGTGCTTGCTTTAAACCATATAATGCCTTCTTTAACTTGCACACTTGGTTTTCATGCCCTTTTTGCACAAAGCCACGGGGTTGAAACACATACACTTCTTCATGGAAGTCGCCATTCAGAAATGCTGTTTTGATATCCAAGTAATGTACATTCCAACCATGATGAGCTGCAAGTGCACAGATGTTATGAACAGTAGTCATTCGGCAAGTAGGTGCAAAGGTCTCATCAAAATCAATGCCTCTTTCTTGTGCATAACCCTTTGCAACAAGCCTAGCCTTATACCTGTCAATTGTACCATCAGGCTTACACTTGAGCTTGTATACCCACTTAGCGCCAATGGCCTTCTTGCCAAGAGGCAATTCACATAAAGACCAAGTACCGTTCTTCGTTATAGCATCATATTCAGATTGCATAGCAACCATCCAATTTTCTAAATTTTGTGATTCGTCAAATGAAACAGGCTCATTCTCATCACAGAGACTAGATGTAGCCATCGCATAGCAATCTAATGCAAAAGAGTCACTATGAGAGCCTGATCGAGTACGATATGATAGAGGTGCATCTAATTTGCTGTCACACAAAGTCTGCACCAGCCATTTTGGCATAGTTTTTGCCTCCTCAATGTGAGCTCTCTCATCAACAAGTGCATCATGTAAATCTGCATAAAAAATGGGATGATCTACATCATCACATGAAACCTGCAAAGGCTAAGAAGTTGCCTAATTAGGACCAACACTAGACTGTCCACCTGTAAAAAGAGGCAGCAAAGTATCATACATGTCTTTGGAGCTAACAGATGTCTCCTTAGTACATGAAAGCAATGGCTGAATAGCATCTTCCACAAAAAACAACATCACGGCTAACCAAAATGTGTTTAGTCTATGGATGATACAGACAATAGCCTTTACTTTCAGAACTATAGGCAACAAAAACACATTTTACTACTTTCTCATCCAATTTTCTGAGATGTTATGCAGGCACTAATGCATATGCCAAACAACCAAAAACACGCAGATGTGCAACAGATGGCTTGCGATCATGCCAAGCCTATTATGGAGTAGTAGATTGCAGCACTTTAGTGGGACACTTGTTAAGTACATATGGTGTACACATGACAGCCTCAAGCCAAAAACTATGTGGTAAAGCCTGACTCTTGTCCATACACCTCGCCATCTCCTTGAGTGACATGTTCTTTCATTCAGCAACTCCATTCTGTTGAGGTGTATACGACACTGTACACTGGTGTTTTATCCCACGTTCAGCCAAAAATGCATTAAAAACAGAAGACATATATTCCCCCCCTCGATTAGAATGGAGGGTGCCCATTTTACATGCTGACAGATTTTCAGCCAAAACCAAAAACTGTTTGAAGGACATGAAAACTTCGGACTTTGCCTTCAATGGATATACCCATGCATGCTTGGAAAAATCATTGATGAAAGTCACAAAGTAAAGATAATTTCCAAAAGAATGTGTCTGCATAGGACCACAGATATCACTATGTGAAAGATGCAATTTCTGAGTAGCCCGAACAGAACCATCTTTTGGAAAGGAGGAATGCTGCATTTTGCCCAAAATACAGCCTTCACAAACATGTTTTCCTGGTGCCTCAAGTTTGGGCAAAGATGACACCATTTCAGATTTCTACAAGTGTAGCAAACTAACAAAATTCAGATGACCAAAGCGTGCTTGCCAAAGCTTTGCATCTGACATAGCCTGAGAATCATGTATTGCACATGCCAAATCATTTATAGAACTTTCATAGTCTATGAGCTTATACAGCCCACGACATAGAATGCCAGAAGCAATAATCATGTGGCCATTTGAAAGATCATGAACTGTACATCTGTCATCAACAAATTTCACAACCAAGCCAATCTTGGCTAATGCAGTTACTCATGGGAATAACACAAGATATTTGGTTATAATGGAAAGTGGACTCAAGATGAATAGAAGATGAACTCAACTCAATTCAACTAAAACTCATAACTCTAATACAATGGAACTCAAACACTAAAAAATATGTAGATGGTTCTATCCACCCATGCACTCCCTATATGGAGCTTAGATGGTGATCTAGATAGAAGCTATGTGAAGGGCTATAGGCCAATGGGTACTAAGATGGATACCCTAATGGTTCCAAACACTACAAACTGATGATCCTACATGGGAAGAGGACCATCCTTATAAGGTCCTCCAAGCCTAAGTCGGCCTACCCATGTTCTAGGATCGTGGTAGCTTGATCCATGTTGATATATTTAGGTAGTGACGTGTGTGAACACTCTAGGACTGCCGGGCACTTTTTCCCTCTTTAGGAGGTTTTTTTTCCCTCGGCTTGTATATACGCATATTGCCCTAATGGGCTACTTATCTTTGTACATTCTCTAGTAATACATTCAGTATTGTGTGTTGTGATCCAAGCTTCTTCTTCTTCCTTGTGCTGTTAGCATGCTTTCGTAGACATCTAACTCCAACAATTGGTATCAGAGCAGGTCGCCGCTTCATCTAGGGCGTCGTCGACACCTCTCCGATTGCATTCTCAGTATCGTATGAATTTTGGTCAGCATACTCAGTGTGTTTTTGAGATCAAAACTGCTTCGCTTTGTGGTGTCAAAATCATAATTTGAGCTCGTTTCGGCCTCCGAATGCGCTATCGCAGCACTTGTGCAGGCTATTTCATCTTTTTGTGCCAAAGATATATATTTGTTTCTATTCGCCAGCATAAGCATCTCGAAGTTTGCTACAGGTTTAGTAGAACTCGTGTGGGCAATTCCATTCAACTTTTTGACATACAGTCAATTTTCTGCATCAAGGTATTTTAGTCACTGGCCATGGCTGGAAGCAGTGATGTATTTTGTATGTTGGTTGTTGAGGATAAGTTGGATGGTACCAACTACCCATTGTGGGCTTATATGATGCGACATGTATTGGTTGCAAAAGGACTATGGAACATTGTGCAGGGTGTCGAAAAACATCCTATCACACCTGCAACTGTTACAATAGCAGATACTAAAGCTGATGTAGAAGGTGTCGAAGATGATGATATTCTGCATATTCATGTTTGCGCTGCGGTTTCTGCTGCACCTACTGCAGAGCAGATTCATTGGGATGGCAGAGATTCCCAAGCACATGCATTGATAGCTTTGTCTGTCAAACGTGCCATTATTCCTCACATTCACTCTTGCAGAACAGCTAAGGATGCTTGGGATATACTTACCACATTGTACCAAGCTAGGAATGAGGCTCGTGTTGCTTACCTCCAAAAATAGTTGGAGAGTTATCACATGAATGAAGGTGATTCTATGGACAATTTTCTAACGAAGATCAGAGACTTGAAGGAACAGTTGATTTCTGCTAACGAGGTTATACCAGATAGCTCACTTTGCAGACCGTTCTGAATGGACTTCCTGATTCATATCAGAGTTTTGCTTCTACTCTTCGGTTGATGATGAAAGGCAATCCAAATGCCTTGTCATTTGAGGAGTTAGTTTCTATTCTGTTGCAGGAAGATCAGTGTAGGCAAAATAGTTCTATTATGCATGTTGCAGATCAAGCCTTCCTAGCTAGTCAGAAGGGCAAAGGAACATGGAGCTCTTCTACTAGTAAGCAAAAATCTGCAAATGCTGCACATTCGAAGAAGCGAGATAAAGATGAGAAGAAATTAGAAAAGCAGGAATTGTTTTGCAAGTACTGTAAAGGGATTGATCATATCATAAAGAACTCTCCAAAACTGGCAACAAAAGAGGCAAAGAAAAAGGAGGCTGGAATGGTTGTTGCAGAGGCCTCTACACCTAAAACAGAGTCTGCTAATCTTGTGCAGGATGAAGAATGGGTGTTTCCTACTGTTTGCAGTTTTGACCCATCTTCTCATGAGCAGTGCATGTCTGCAGTAGGCTCAAATGTTTGGTACTTTGACAATGGGGAGACCAAACATATTACCTCGCAATGCAGTTTCTTCTCTTCACTCGAGCCTGCCCCTAGAGGGAATACTATTACATGCGCCAACAACTCCTCTTATCCTGTTATGGGAGTTGACAAGATCATTTTGAATACTGACGACGGTAGTTCTTTCACTTTGTCAGATGCTTTGTTTGTGCAAGGGATCAAGAAGAATTTGTTATAAGTTTTTGCATTAGCCAAGATTGGCTTGGTTGTGAAATTTGTTGATGATAGATGTACAGCTCATGATCTGTCAAATGGCGATGATATTATTGCTTTTGGAATTTTATGTCGTGGGCTATGTAACCTCATAGACTATGAAAGATGTGTGAATGATTCGGCATGTGCAGTACATGATTCTCAAGCTATATCAGATGCAAAGATTTGGCATGCATCCTTTGGTCATCTGAATTTTGCTAGTTTGCTACGCCTATAGAAATCTGATATGGTGTCTTCTTTGCCCAAGCTTGAGGCACCTCGAAAACATGTTTGTGAAGGCTCCATTCTGATCGAGGGGGGAATATATGTCTTCTCATTTTAATGCATTTCTAGCTGAACGTGGGATAAAACACCAATGTACAGTGCCGTATACACCTCAACAGAATTGAGTTCCTGAACGAAAGAATAGGTCACTCATGGAGATGGTGAGGTGTATGGTCAAGAGTCAAGCTTTACCACATAGTTTCTGGCTTGAGGTTGTCATGTGTGCAGCATATGTACTTAACAGGTGTCCCACTAAAGTGTTGTAGTCTATCACTCCATATGAGGCTTGGCATGATCGCAAGCCATATGTTGCTCATCTGCGTGATTTTGGTTGTTTGGCATATGCATAAGTGCCTGAACAACATCACACAAAATTGGATGATAAAGCAGTAAAATGTACTTTGTTGGGTACAGTTCTGAAAGTAAAGGCTATCGTGTGTATTATCCACAGATGAAACGCATTTTGGTTAGCCGTGATGTTGTTTTTGTGGAAGATGCTATTCAGCCATTGCTTTCATGTACTAAGGAGACATCTATTAGCTCTAAAGACATGTATGATACGTTGTTGCCTCTTTTTATAGGTGGACATTCTAGTGCTGGTCCTAATGAGGCAACTTCTCAGCCTTTGCAGGTTTCATGTGATGATGCAGATCATCCCACTTCTGATGCAGATTTACATGATGCACTTGTTGATGAGAGAGATGATATTGAGGAGGCAAAAACTATGCCAAAATGGCTGGTGCAGACTTTGTGTGATAGCAAATTAGATGCACGTCTGTCATATCATACTCGTTGAGGCTCTCATAGTGCCTCTTTTGCATCAGATTGCTATGCTATGGCTGCATCTAGTCTCTGTGATGAGACTGAGCCTATTTCGTTTGATGAAGCACAAAGTTCTAAACATTGGATGGTTGCAATGCAATCGGAATATGATGCTATCGTGAAGAATGGTACTTGGTCTTTATGTGACTTGCCTCCTGGCAAGAAGGCCATTGGTACTAAGTGGGTATACAAGCTGAAGCATAAGCCTGATGGTACAGCTGGCAGGTATAAGGCTAGGCTTGTTGCAAAGGGTTATGCACAGGAAAAAGGCATTGATTTTGATTAAACCTTTGCTCCTACTTGTCGTATGACTACTGTTCGTAGCATCTGTGCACGTGCAGCCCATCATGGTTGGAATGTACATCAGTTGGACATTAAAACAACATTTCTGAATGGCGACTTGCATGAAGAAGTGTATGTTTTTCAGCCCCGTGACTTTATGCAAAAAGGGCATTAAAACCAAGTGTGCACGTTAAAGAAGGCATTATATGGTTTAAAGCAAGCACCACATGCTTGGTATGAGAAGATACATGCCTAACTGATTGCACATGGTTTTATCAAATTTCAATAATACAGCAACCCACTAGATTTTGCTCCTTGACTAAATAATATAAGACAGAATCATCAACCTGGAAGAAAAGATTATTGCCCAAAAGGTAATGATGGAACGTTTTAATGCATTAGACTAATTCCAAATATTATTTTCTAGTAGTGGAATAATTGTTCTGCTAATAAATATTATTGTTTAGTAGTGGAATAATTGTTCTGCTAATAAATAACATTTGGACAACAACTCATAATTTTGACTGTAACTTGGGTTTTAGAGGTCAAATTGAAGTGATTCGGATTGTTGTGCGTAGATTGAGAAACCAACTACAACTTTTTAGAATAATACAGATTCAAAAGCTTAGGTCACTAAAAATGTAGAATACAGAATAACAGTGTTGCAAGTGAATATGAAAATGATAACAGATGCTTGTTTTGCATATATCTTGAGCTACTCACTTCTAACTGAGGTGTTCTAAGTAGCGTCGTGTAGCCAAAAAAGAGATCTTCAATTTATTGAATGGTTATGCATAAAATTTGAAGTTTAGAGCATCAAAATGTAATATACAAACTATCATATTTTTCCTACAAATTCATAAAGAAAGTTGAAGATTAAAATTACCTTCAAACCTCTTTTGAGCTCTTGGTTTAGAGCTCATTGGTGCAAAGATAGTTGAGAATTGTGTGTGAGCTTTTGTGCTTTCATATTTTTTTCCATTTGACCATGTATGATCATTGTTGGTACAAATAGCAAGCCTAAGTGCTTGGTTATTATCTTAGGACTACACATTAACTTATGTACCTCACATGGAGGATCACATATGTGAACACCTACTTATCAATTTGATTATATTCACGTTGGATAAATGTAAAAGCCAAGAGAGTGAAGAATCTCGTGAATTTAGGGAGTTGAACCCATGACTCATGTGATAGCAAGAATCAATTAAAATCTTCCCTAAAGTCTTAGGAACACTTTTAGGTGAGGGAAAATTCAAATTCAAACTCACATGATGAGTATAAAATAGAAATGCTTTTAGTCACAAGGTAGAGAGAGTCATTCTAAGAGTTATTGAGTTACATAATTGAGCATACATTGAGCTCAACTCATGTGTGAGTAGTCCACTACACTTCCCTTGCATCATATGTTCATTATCATATACATTTTGATACATTTCTTCAAGTACATCTTTGTTTACCGTTCTCTATTGCATCTTCATTTTTTTAGTGATCTTGCAGAAACAATTTCTCTATATTTACTCAATCATTTGAAAAGATTTGACTTGATATAGATAGGTCAAAGTGTCTACTATCTATTTGTCAAGTTTCATTAAATTTGGTTCAGCCAATCTAGAGATATGAAGTAAGGAAGGTGACTATGTCTGCACACCTTCTAGTTCCTAAAATGTCAGGATGATCCCCTTGACTTGCTAGATTCATATTGCCTAGCTCAAACTATACTCACCTTGCTTAGTCTTGCTTAGTTCTCCAAGAATAGTCCTTGCCTTGCTTTGAGTGTCGATTCACATATGCTTCTAACTGCAAGAGTATCTTGGTGCTCACTTTGATGTCCCAAGATTGTCTCCAAAAGTGGGCAGCAAACGAATCCCTGTTTTGTCCTGTAGTGACTTTAGACTAAAACAATAATTTTAGTCGGGAGGCCATACTTTCACTTCTGCGTACGCTGTCCCTTTACATACTTTCACATTTTTCCTTTTACTTCTTCACTTGTGCACCTAAGAGAGGGTTCACCTGAACCTTCCAAAACACTTTGAACCTTAGGGAAATTACAGAAATACCACTGCAACCTGCAACCAACTTTCTAAAATTTTACCCTTTGTGAACCAATTCATTGTGCACTACATGTGCACTTTGACACCTGAACTTTGAACACTTTGACTTTGCCCATGTTGACTTTGACTTTCACCTTGTTGTCTTTGACTAGTTTGACTTTGACTATTTTGACTTTGACTACTTTGACTTGGACCATTTTGACTTTGACTATAGTTGCCTTTGACTGTAGTTGACTTTGACCAATATGACTTTTATGAGCTCAACAGATACATACACACACATACACACATATACACACATACACACACATATACACACATATTTACACACACACATACACAGACACACTTAGACATGCATACACACAGACATACACACATAGACACACACACACTTTCACACATAGGCACACACACACACATAGACACATACCAACTTACACACACACACACAGATACACACACACATATAAACACACACATAGACACATATACACACTTACACACACACATACACACATCCACACACATTTACACACACATACACATGCATATAGACATATATATACAGATACACATGTATATACACACATAGACACACACATATACACACACATACACACTTACACACACACTTACACACACACATACACACATCCACACACATTTACACACATACATACACACGCTTTTAGACACATATATATAGGTACACACGTATATATACACGTATATACACACATAGACACACACATAGACACAGACACACACACATACACACACACTATATGCATAGATACACACATAGAGACATACACACATATATATGCATACACACACATAGAGACACATACACACACAGATACACATACATGCATACATATGCATACATACATACTTACATGCATACACACACACATACACACATGCATACATTTGCATACATAATGCACATGCATACACACACTCACATATATACCTACATACACATATACACACATACATATGTACACGTATATATATACTGATTTCTAACCCATTTTGTTTCATATGTACAAGTATTATGGATCCTAGTAGAGAGAGAAAGGTGAAACTCACTCTCATAAAAAGTCTTATGAGAGCAAGAGTTCCGCCTGATACTCTGGGGATCATCATGCATGAGTACTCAGAGATGGCTGATGATGAGTTGGATTTTACGATCCAGATGCTTACCCAACGATCAGAGGAGGGCTCTTCTGTGGCTCCACGTGCAGGAAGACAACTATCTGCTCATAGGTATGTTTTTTTTCACAAATTTTTTTAATGATATTATAACGCATATTTTTATTTATTTTTATCTATCTATTTTTCAAGACACCTATACCACCTCCAGATCATGATAGCAGAGCACAAGTGCCTATGAGGACATGCATAGGCACCTTAGGGCTAGCGTGCGATATAGAGCCAGAGGGGAACATTGTGTACATAGGGAATGGATTGGAGTTCAAGAGAAGAATGCGATCATTATGCGACTCTTACCTACACCTTGTCCACTTGCATTGGAAGTAAGTATAAATTTTACATATAAATTGAAATAAATATCTTATGTTTTATTTACTTGATTTTTTTATTTTTGTAGTGAGCACGATGAGAGGGATAAAAAATACGTACTTAGTTCACTTGAAGACAGAGTTTGGGACAGGAGGTCGCATAAGTGGTGTCTAAAAGAGATGGAAACGCTTATGGCTCATCGTCACAATAATGCATGGTATGCATTGCTTTTATGTATATATATGTGGATATGAGTATGTGTGTTTATGTATTTATGTATGTATATGAGAGAGAGAAAAAAAAAAACGGACTGAGACTAGAGGTACAAATACACGCATACACACACATATACATCATACATGCACATTTATTACATGCACATTTATACATACACACACATACATGCACATTTTTACACACACATACACATGCATGCAGTTACACACATATAATGAATACACACATAGACACATACACATACTCACATAGACACATACACATACATAATCATATGTACACACACACATAGACTCACATAATCATATTTACATATATATATACACATACACATGCATACACACACACACACAACACATGCATATGCACATATAGATACACATACATACACACACATGCATACGTACATATAGATACACATACATACATACACACGCATAAGCACATATAGATATGCATACATACACACACATGCACACACACATATAGATACACATACATATAGACACATGCATATATATATATATATATATATATATATATATATATATATATATATATATATATATATATATATATATATATATATATATATATATATATAATATATAAATTACAGTATATATATCTCATTTTATAACAATACATATGGGAAAATCAGACTTGGGAAGTGGTTCCCAAGAAACCATCTATGAAGGTCATTGGCTGAAGGTGGATTTACAAAGTAAAGAAGAATTCTGATGGCTCAATTGACAGGTACAAAGCAAGGCTTGTAGCCAAAGGGTTTGCACAAAGTCAAGGTATTATGAAGAGACATTCTCACATGTGGAAAAGATGCCTACAATTATCATGAGTGTAGCATCTTCTAAGAATTGGAATATCTATCAAATGGATGTTAAAAATGCTTTTCTAAATGGTTGGATTTCAGTGGAGGTGTACGTGGCTCAACCTCATGGCTTTGAAGATCAATCAAATCCAGAATATGTATGCAAGTTGAAGAAAGCCTTGTATGGCTTGACGCAAGCTCCTAGAGCTTGGAATCATAGAGTAATCACTTGTTTGTAGGATAAAGGATTTATGGTGAGCAAGGTAGATCCTTCTCTCTTCATAAAGAGGAACCACTCAGAGGTCATATACCTATGTGTATATGTGAATGATATAATTATTACAGGAAGTGATGTAGATGGAATCAGAAGGATCAAGGCTCAAATGAAGGAAGAGTTCAAGACTAGTGATCTTGGCTTACTCACATACTTCCTAGGTTTGGAAGTAGTATATACAGAAAAAGGTATGCTTCTAACTTAGAGAAAGTACATTGGAGATAAGCTCACCAAGTTCAAGATGGAAAATACAAAGCTTGTAGTTACACCCATGGAGGTAAATTAGAAGCTAAGTGCTCCTAAATGTGAGTTAATTGAAGATGTAACTAGTTACCAAAGCCTAGTTGGAAGATTGAATTATGCTACTCTAACTAGAGTAGATATATGTTATGGAGTTAGTGTCTTGAGTCATTTCATGCACATTCCAAGGAAGCCTCACATGGAAGCAGCCAAAAGAATCCTAAAATATTTGAAGGGCGCAATTACTGAAGGGTTATACTACCCTTATACATCTGATATAGATGTCAAATTATTTTTTGATGCAGATTGGGTAGGCTCTAAGGATGATAGAAGAGGCACATTAGGTTATGTTACTTTTGTAGGTACAAAGTTGATTTCATGGTCTTCAAAGAAGCAACCTACAGTTGGTCTTTGTTCAAATTTTTAAGATATAGTCATTTTTTTGCATCATGTTATTTTAGTCAGTGGCCATGGTTGAAAGTAGTGATGTACTCCATATGTTGGTTGTTGTGGATAAGTTGGATGGTACCAATCATCCATTATGAGCTTATATGATGTGTCATGTATTGGTTGCAAAAGGACTATGGAATATTGTGCAAGGTGTTGAAAAACATCCTATTACACCTACAAATACAGTTACTGAAGCTGATACAAATGGCATTGAAGATGGTGATTTTCTTTACGTTCTTCTTTGTGTTGTGGTTCCTGTTGCACCTACTGTAGAGCAACTTTGTTGGGATGGCAAAGATTCTTAGGCACATGCTTTGATAGCCTTCTCTATCAAATGTGCCATTATTCCTCACATTTGCTCTTGCAAAATAGCAAAGGATGCTTGGGATACACTTACCACTTTATACCAAGCAAGGAATGAGGTTCATGTTGCTTACCTCCAAAAGTAGTTGGAGAGTGAGCACATGAATGAAGGAGATTCCATGGATAGTTTTTTGACAAAGATCAAAGATTTGAAGGAGTAGCTGATTTTTGTTGATGGAATCTTGCCTGATAGTTCACTTTTGAAGACTATTGTGAATGGTCTTCCAGATTCATATCAAATTTTTGCTTCTCCTCTTGGATTGATGATTAAAGGCAATCCAAATGCCTTAACATTCGAGGATTTAGTCTCTGTTTTGTTGCAAGAAGATCAGTCTAGGCAGACACCTTATTTTGGTAACTACCTTTACTTTCATGACTTTTGTGCAGGAAGATCTATGGTCTTTTGTAGACACCTTCTTTTGAGAACTACCATTACTTCATGACTTTCATTGATGTTTTTCCGAGGCATTCATGGGTGTATCCACTGAAAGCAAAGCCCAAAGTGTTTATGTGCTTCAAATAGTTTTTTATTTTGACTAAAAATTTGTCAATATGTAAAATTGGCACCCTCCATTCTGATCGGGGGGGGATATATGTCTTCTAAATTTAATGCATTTTTGGCTGAATGTGGGATTTCCAATTGAAAAATCGTCTGATCTCAATTGATAACAAAGAAAATAGACATGGATGACCAGTCACATGTCCCCACTAAAAAAAAAACATGTTCCATGTAAAAACACATGCATGGAAATGTATGTTTTGATAATTAAATTATTGTGATTGTAAATGGTATGTAAAAATTAAGTGATCATAATGAGGAGTTAATGAAGTCTTCTGGATCCACTATGATTCTTCAATAGAAATATTTTTATATTTTACCAAATAAGCTACTCAAGGGAAACATAAGTGTAACAACTGCCTCTAGAGCAAATGATGTGAACACATACAAGGAGTGAAAAATCAGCCGCAACAAGGTAATAAACATAAAGATTTGTGAAAAACTTTAAAATTTTCCCGTGGAAGAGTTTTGGTGAATATGTCTGCCACATTATCTTGTGTAGACACATATACCAAATCAATATCTCTAGCATGAAGGTTCTCTCTGAAATAATGATAATGAATGATAATGTGCTTTACTCATTCATGAAACACCAATTTTTTTGTGAATGCCACCGTGGTCTGACTATCAATGAAAATATGCATAATGGCATTAATCTCCATGTATAGATCGATCAATAGGCATCTTAACCATATAGACTCCACTGTAGCTATGAATACCTTGTACTCAGCTTCCTGGATGTGGTCAAAGTATGTTTCTCTTTACTCAACCAAGATATGCATTGTCCTCCAAAGAAAAAGCAATTACCATTGGTGAACACCTATGTATCATAACAACCAGCCCAATCACTATCAGTAAAGGCATGCAAGCATGGTTGAGCATCTCTTCCATAAAAGAGATCCAAAATCAAATTGCCTTTGAGATATCTAAACACACATTTTACCACTTTCCAATGCTTAGTGCCAAGGCTATGCATAATTTGAATCAACTAGGAAAGTTTCAAGATAGAAAATTAGATGCAGATCTATCATATCTTATTTGTTCATGCTCACATAGTGCTTCTTTTGCATCACATTGCTATGCAAGGGTTGTCTCTAGTCTTTGTGATGAGAATGAGCCTCTTTATTTTGATGAAACACAAAATTCAGAAAATTGGATGGCTGTTATGCAATTAGAATATGATGTTATTATAAAGAATGGTGCCTGGTCTTCAAGTGATTTGCCTCCAGGCAAAAAGGCCATTGCAACTAAATGGGTATACAAGCTTAAGCATAAGCCTAATGGAACAATTGACGGGTATAAGACTAGGCTTATTGCAAAAGGTTATACTCAAGAAAGAGGCATTGATTTTGATGTGACCTTTATACCCACATGTCAAATGACTATCATTCATAGCATCTATGCAGTTGCAGCCCATCATGACTCGAATGTGCATCAATTGGACATTAAAAATGCATTTTTAGATGGAGACTTACATGATGAAGTGTACCTAATTCAGCCCCATGGTTTTGGGCAGAAAGGACATGAAAACAAAGAGTGCAGGTTAAGAAAGGCATTGCATGGTTTGAAGCAAGCACCGCGTGCTTGGTATGAAAAGATACATGCCTACTTGATTGCAAATGGTTTTGAGAAGTCTAACCAAGAGCAACACCTTATATGTTAAGTTTCCAAATGATGTGCTTTTGATCACTGTTGTCTACGTTGATGAAATGTTGCTCATTGGTCCTAATAAGAAGCATATTGCTGATTTTAAGGCTAATTTGCATGCCTCATTTGAGATGTCAGAATTGAAGCATTTGCATCATTATTTGGGCATTCAGTTTATGCAACTTGATAGTGGAATAGCTTTAAGTCAAACAAAATATATTGACACATTATTGCAGTTTTTTGGCCTTGAAGATTGCAAACCTATTGATGTTCCTATGGAAACAGTTTTATGGTTGAGTCTTCATGATACTAGGGATGCATCTGATGTTGTTCTCTATCAGTGAGTTGTTGGATGCTTGATTTAGTTATGCATAACTCGGCCTGATATTCAGTTTGTTGTCTCACAGATGAACAAGTTTATGCATTTCCCAGTGTCAAGCATTGCTAGGCAAATAAGTGCATCTTTTACTACTTGAGTGGTACCAAACTACTTGGATTGTTTTATCCCAAGGGGAGACCACTAACACTAGATTTACATGCTTTTTTGGACTTTGACTGGGTTGGTTGCTATGACACTCGAGTGTCCACTAGTGGTTTTTGCTTAATGCTTGGTAGCTTATGCATATCTTGGTTGAGCAAGAAGCAACCTACTATGGCCACTTCTAGTTGCGAGGTTGAGTACATGGCAACTTCCACAGCGATTGTTTGAGTTTGTGTTGCTCAAATAGCTTTTGGCTTATTTGGGTGGTCAATCTACTACCACCACCATCTTCACTTACATTCAGAGCACATTGATAGTTGTGAGAAACCATGTGTTCCATGCTCGCACAAAGCACATTGAGGTGCATTATCATTATGTCAGGGAGAGGTTCTTTGCTAGAGAGATCAGTTTGGCATATGTGCCCACATAGGGTAATATTGCAAATATTTTCATGAAGGCTTTGCCTCGGGAGAAGTTTGAAGCTTTTTGCAAAGCTTTGGGCTTACTTCCTTTCGTGAACTGATCTCTTTCCACATAGCTTGGCACTTCCTCATATATGAGTGCCAGCTCCTTGTTCCGCATCACTCCAAGGGGGGATTTATTGATATATCTTGGTTGTGATGTGTATGAACCCACCAGGACCATTGAGGCACTTTTTTCGCTCTTTAGGAGGTTCTTTTTCTCCCGGCTTGTATATTCACTTATAACCCTGATGGGTAACATATTTTTGTACATTAACTTGGTAATACATTCAATATTGTGTGTTGTGCTCCAAGATTCTTCTTCTGCCTTGTGTTGTTCACGTGCTTCCATAGACCTCAAATTCCAACAATAAGTGGTGTCACTATCTTGGAATGATCCTTGATGAATATTATGTAGAAATTGGCAAATCCTAAAAAATATTGTACATCTCTAACACATGAAGGTGTTTGCCAATTACGGATTGTCTCAATCTTGCTAGGGTCCATGAATATTCCTTTTTTTGAGACAATGTACCCTAAGAATTCCTCTTATGTCCTACTGAAAGAGCATTTATCGAATGTTGCAATTAATCCTTTTTCTCTTAGCTTCTCCAGAACTATCTTTACATGACATTCATGCTCCTATGGATCTTTGGAGAATATCATGGTATCATCTAGGTGTATTACCATGAAATCATCCAAATATTCTCATAATATATTATTCATCATATGTTGAAAGACCTCTACGGCATTTGTGTAACCAAATGGCATAACTACATATTCGAAATTCCCATAATTTGTTCCAAATGTTGTCTTGCATTTGACTCCCTCTCTGATCCTAACAAGGTTGTAAACTCCTCGAAGCTCAATCTTTGTGAAGAACTTTGCTTTTCCTATACATTCCATAAGCTTTGATATAAGTGGTAGAGGATATTTGTTTTCTATAATGACTTTATTTAGTCCACAATAGTTTAAAAACATTCAGAGAGTCGCATACTTTTTCTTTACAAATAGAATAGGGGCTCCTGCAAGAGGCTTTGAGTGTCTGTTAAACTCGTTGGCTGGATTCTCATTGATATTCTTCCATAATTCTATAAGTTCCTCTAGGTATAGTCTATATATTGGTCCAAAGGGTGGGTGTGCTCCCTCTTGAGTTTCTATGGCACAATCATAAGGTCAATGCTCTGGGTATCTACATTCTTCTTTTCAAAAACATCTTGAAAATCTTATTACTAGCTAGGTAGCTTCACTGCATCATCTTTTTTGGGCTCTTGAGTTGGTATGGAATAGATCATATATGTTGGTTCCTTCCTTACTACATGTGTAAAGGATTTGGCTCCTACATATGTCAAGTTCTTATGGATATCTCAACGAGTGATTTTATTAATTTCCCAACCAATGTATGGACTATGTTTCTTTCACCAGGGCATTCCAATGATAACATGATTTACCAAACTTGATATTACATTGAAACATATGTGAGAATCGTGATCACCAAGGTGTACTCTTAATGGTGTGTTTTCCTTGGTAATATTCCTAGATGCTAGAGGTCATCCATCTACTACTTCTGCTACTACTAGTTTTTTCTTTTGAAGTACTGGAATCATGTGTTTCTTCACCGATCCTTCATCAATGAAACATGAGTAGGCTCCTGAATGGACTAATGTTGTAAGGGAAAGGGTATTCCTAGGCATGATCAACTTGATAGGGGCAATGCATGTTTTTATGGATATTATGCTATGAGACCCTTTCTTATATTATGGTCCAACAATACAATCTCCCATACAACTTGAATTCCTCGTTTCCCTACTCTACAAGGGTGACTAGGCTCTGGAGTTTGTTTTCTTGTTGGGACAATTAAATGCAATATGGCCCAGGTTTTCACACTAGAGGCATAACTTGTTATCTCTCCTTCTTTGTTTCTCCTATGGTGTTAGAAACTAGAACCTAGTTATGCCTATCTACAAAGATTCATGCATAGACACTTCTCTAGGAGTGGGTTGGAAGGGTTTCCATTGGCGAAGTCTTCCTTCTACTTGTTTTTCTTGTTTCCTTTCAAAAGGCGGTTATCACATTGAATGGCTTGGGTGATGTATTCATTCAAGGTCTTAACCTCTGGCATAGTGAGTAGACGGTCCTTCACAACATCTCTTAAGCCCCATCTAAATTGGCTTATAAAATAATCCTCATGCCAAGTGAGATCACATATCAGTTGCCTAAATTTCAATGCATAGTTGGAGGCAAGGCGGCTACCTTGATGTAGCTTCTAGAGTTTTGCTTCTGCCTTTCCACTTGTGTTTTCATCTCCAAACATGGTAGCGAGCTCTCAGAGAAACCCCTCACAATCATTAAGTACTACCTTTTTCTTCCCCAAGATCGGGTGAACCATGATAATGCTTGACCACATAGCAATGTTCCAATAAAACAGGCCTTGAATGCCTCATCATGGTATTTATCTAACTGCATAGCGATGTATAATTTAACTGATGCAAGAATCTGTAGATCTTCATACAATCACCATTGAACTTTTTTGGCATGCAAATCTTGGGCTGCTTCATGAAGTATGAACTAGGGTGTTGATTTACTTGAATGCTTCCTTGATTTGCTTTAAGATTCCTTGTTTGTTCTTGTAATTTTTGGATAAGTGCACCTACATGCATGAGATGTTCCATCTCAACTTGTGTTTGTCAATGAGTTAGGTCCTCAAATTGTTGAATATTATGAATTGATGCCAGAATTTTTTCAACTATGTTCTCCATGATTCTTGGTCTTGGATAGATAATAGTCTTACCAAAATATCAAGGGAGAACTAGATTGTGCCCTCTAACTAGACTAGACAAGGTTTAAGAATCCCACAACCTAGGACTGATAGGTATGGATAACTAGACTAGATGGGATACAAGAGATCCCATAACCCAAGATCACATGTATGAAACAATATATTTGTGTAGCTCAGTGATGAGTAGCACCTCCTTTAATGTCAATTCGGGAAGACGTGAGGATGGTATGAAGACCTCGAGCAAGTGAAGGCACAAGTGCGTGAGTGAGAAGCACACTAACATGCACACACATACACACACACGCGCACACGCGGCAAGACAAAGAGTGAGAAGCAGTGGAGTTCTTCGATTACTCTCAAAAAGCTCTTACAAGTTCAAAACTATTACAATCTAACCTCAAAAATGAGCTCTCTAGCTCTATTTATAGTTTTTGACTAGGTTTTGGCCCTGTCCAGACCTAGTGTCCGGCCTAGTTAAAAATTAGGTTCCAGGGCTTATTTGAGGGCTCAAACGAGATCTAAAAAATACGAAAATTGGTAAGCAACTACTTCTAAGGCTCCTCAAGCTCGAGGACTCCTCGGCTTGCACAAAATGGAGCTACAAAAGGTGAACATGGTATTTATAGGGGTTGTTAGTGATGAGAATCACTTTTAATTGGTGTAAGGGTTTTGAAAAATTAAAGGGTTGCCTTAGTGCTAGATCTGCGTGAATGTTCGTACTTGCTTCTTCATGAAGAAAATTATTGGCCTACTTGCCAGATCGTCGTTGACTCCCTTGTCTGCTTGTGCCTTCTCTCCCCTCTGACTCTCTTCTCTGACTGCCATGCCTTGTCAGTCCTTCAGTTCCTTGTCTGCTGCTAACACCCCCCCCTCTCTCGCGTCTGTCGTCCCTGACAGACCCTTGTTGGGAGGGTCGTTGGACGTAGTATTCGACAACGTCTTGCGCTAAGTGATGTTCGGCAATCCTCAATCCTTTGGCCAAGTCTGTGAGTAGAGCATCCCAATCTACCGGCCCGGGAACCTCTGGATGTGGCATACGTAACTTTTCTGAATGGAGAGCTTGTTCCACTACAAACAATTGTAATAAATGTGAGGGCCTGGGAATGAAGATCTCTGAGTGATATTCCCAGAACCCTGTGACAAACATATCTTCAAATGTCTGTTTGAAGCAGGCCGGTAGGTACTTTATGCGGGCATGCCATGCATAAACAACATTAATAGAGGGCGTTGTGCTCGTGTCATAAGCAAGATCCTGATTGCCTTCATTGAATCCGAGCGCAGAGAGATGAGGTTCCTTAACATTCTTGAAGGTTCTGAAGGTGACTATCATGAGTTCAAAAATTTTAAGGCACATTTGGGTCATGACATCTGGTACATTTTTGAACCTGACACCCCAATGCCGAATAGTCGAGATCATGTATCCTACGGTAGCTTGGCCTTTGGGTGGCGCTAAGTAGACATAATTGAGCCATTTCTCACATCCTCTCGTTGTCAGCACCATTTTTGTATATTCCGACCACGACCTTCTTCGAAATACAGGGCAGTAGCAGGGATTGAAACTTGATATACAGGGGCATGTTATTCCATGTGCGATTCATTTCCGGGTAGGTTTCAAGCAGCCGAATCCTCCACATCGATTGATGAATATTGCCCTGCTTGGCACTCGCTGGGATGTCTTCCGGTGCGAATTGTGTGGCGGAGGTTGGTTCCTTTGAGGTATGTTGCTTTATTTCGGCATTGTAGTCAGCCATTAGGACACAGAAGGGAACATACAAATCATCGGATGTGCCGATCCACCTATGATGAGAGAGGTTCCTAAAATAGTCCGATTTTATGACTACCTCTTCCAAGCGTGACATAGATGCTATCTGGACTGCCACCCTATCATCATGGGTTGTGGCCACTTTTTCCAATTTCTGCATCCATTCAGGAGCCTCTATTTCAATGGTGTCCATGCCCTCGTCTGTTTGCTTGCCTCCAGGTGCTGGCATCGGAACATACGGGTCCTCAAAAGACTCCTCTACTTCGATGGGTACTAGGTCTTTAGGTTCTGGTTCCACCAAGGGGGAAGGTTGGCGTTCATATTCGAGGACTTTCTTTTGTAATTCTTCGAGTTGTGCTTGAGCGCTGCTACTTCGTCAGTTGTGTCAGTGGTGGTTGGGACTTCTTTTGGTGGTTCTGGTTGAGCTGCCAATTGCCTTAGTAGTTCGTCTCTTTCTTTTTCTAAGGCTGCATGGGCTTCGAGGAGATCAGCATGGGTTTCCAATATGATTTGCATATTGTCCAAGGGAATGGCCTTGAACTTCTCCGGGTCAATTTCTTGTGGGGAACCTTCCATGGCTACTTCCAAGTTCTCTTCGTTTTGTGTCTGAAGCCGTCTATTTTCTTCCAAGGCTGCAGACATATGCTTCCGTAATAGAGCCATGTTGCGGCGGAGCTTGAGGTTCTCTGTGATTTGGGAGTGTAGCAGATCATCCATTGTTGTCTTTCTTCTGCATCTGACTGCGGTGGATTTGCCACTAATTGCTCATGTTGTTCTTGCAATGCACTAAACTACTGTTGTAAGAGCCTCTTTTCTTTCTCTAAGTCCATGTATCTTCCTTGTAATGTTTCATGACTCCTGAACAAACTTGTATGTTGAGCATCGAGGTGCTGATAGTGTTGCTGTAACTGAGACATGCACTGATACATGTTATTAAATACATTATTAATGGGGGTGGGTGCAGGAAGGGTGTTAAATGCAGAAGGAAAGGGAAAGGGGAAGGGAAGTGTGAATGCGGTGCTAGAAAATGGTGAAGTGGGTGGTGGGGGAATGGGAGATTGTGGCCGTATGGGGGGAGGGAGAGGTGCGGTGGAGGGTGATATGTCCATAAAATCCACGGTGGACGCAGTAGTTCGAGTGAGTGTGAATAGTGGAATTGTGGGTGCAGTGATTGTGGTGAATGTGTACAGTGGTGTGTGCAGTTGTGAATATGAACTGCCCGAAAGTGTGAGTGGGGGAATGGAGATGTCAGTAGCTGCCGTTAGGATTACAGTGTTAGTGGAGGTGTATACAAGGGAGGTGTTGAGAGGGTGTGTGGATTGATTGGCGGTTTGTGCTTCAGTCATGGCAGTGGACTCGGAGGCGGTGACGGTGGTTGTTACATTGGTAATGGGAGGTGAATGTGGTGGAGTGGGAGGCGGGGGTGGCAAGGGGGGTGATGGGGGTGCACTGGACACATGGGTCTCTTCAGTATCGTGCACAGTGTGTGCTGTGCCCGTGGTCGTGGCTGTCCCTTGTGTTTCGGATACTAAGACATTCATCTGCTTCCGTATCTTCTTTCTGTTCTGCGTGATTGTGCCAGGGCAGTATGCACTGTCTCAAGTACTCCTAAAGCATCAGAGATCATATCCAGTGTGGCACGATATTGTTCGTCGACTCCTTCCTCCTCAAGGATTTGGTGCATGATAGCCTTTCCTGGTGCAAGGGATAACTTATGTTGCTGTTGGACCCTGTTGATGGTATTGTAGAGCTTTTTCAACTCCTTTGTATATGCTGGGGCACCCTCTAGCTCCTGTATAACTTCTTGCTCATAGTCATGCGCCTCCTCATCAGAAAATCCTTCCTGTTCATCCTCTTGTTCTTCTTCTTCTTCATCCTCCACTTCCACCACTTCTGGTTCTCTTGGCTGGGGTTGTTCTGTAGCAGTTTGTTGTCCACTACCCTGCTCTGCTTCGACTTCCGCATTAACAGCTTCAATGATTCTGGCAACTTCTTCATCCGTTAGATCTTCCAAAGTGAATCCGTGAGGAAATTCCAGATCCGTAGGTACAGGTGGAAACACAAGATTAGGGCCATCTGTGCTGTGCTTGGGTAACCTGATAGTAAATGGTTGCACTCGTCTGGGAAGCCTTGGAGTTGTTTCAGGTGTTAGGGTTGCACCGTGGGCTTGTGCACAAGGCATCTGGACATCGCCTCTCATCTTCTTTGAGGGAGGCCCTGCAGCTGACAGTCTACGTTGAAACTCCTGCACTCTGGTCCAAATGAGAGCCCTCTGTACTGGTACATCATAAGCTAAACATCTATATACAATGCGGGTGAGTGCACAGCATCCGTACAATACAGACTTTTGTTTTTTATACCACCTTTGATGAGCCAAGTGGATTTGGTCGATAATCCAGTGAGGCATGTTGATTGTCAAATCAAAAGCATCAGCCAAGTATAAACTAAACCATATCTTTTTAGGTGGCATTGTGAACCTCTCTTGGGCGGGAAATGCAAAGTGCTGCATGACCATTCGCAAATGAATGGCGATTGTAGGCGTCATTGCCACCATGTCTTTTAACTTTGTCAGATTCCTATTCTTCATATTGTCGGGGACCATAGTCTCTTTCTCCGTAGGAATGTGCATACCTTTCATGTCCAGAGCTTCCCTTACCAAGTTGATAGTCAATCTGAAACGGTTGAGCTCATTGCCCCTTGTGAGAGATGGGAGGACAAAGGAGCTGTATCCCTTTTTGTCTTTGCTCGGAGTAAGGGTGCTAATCAAATAAGAGCATCTTAGAAAATCTGGCTTTGGCAATTGGAATTTGAAGTACTCGTAGAGTCCTGCCTTCTTCCATATAAGTTTCAATCCCTCGTTATTCTGCAGTCTTTCAAATTCCCTGGTGAAAAAGTGATACCTGCCCCAACGCCCATTGAATTCTATCTCGGCCTCCCACATATAAGTGCCTTCACCTAGGGGTCCTGCCACATCACTGAACCAATGAGAGTTTTTACTGACTGGCATAGTGTGCCCTTGTGGAGGATTCTGAACTGGTATGGCGTGTAATGCTCTCAATGCTACAGGGCGTTCCTTCAATTCCTCCTCAACGGGAAGACTTTCAATATCCACGACTTGGGTGCTGGTGCCTGCCTGGGAGCTAGTTCCTGCCGTATCTGCCATGTTACTTCTTGCCTCCTGATTCTGTGAGAATATAGAAACATGTGTTAACATTGTAAAGGACAAGAGAGAACCGTTTTTGTCCCCATTACAACATTAACATGAGGTTCGGGAGAGATTAGTGGGTTAGTAAGTGCTCGGTGCTTGTGTGTGTAGTTAGGGATTGGTTAGACCTAGGAGCTAAGTGGAATGATGTGGTGTGAGAGTGATGTAGTTAGTAGGTGGGCATGGATTTACAACTTGAGTCCGAGGGTTTATTACAAGTTTTAGGTTGCCAAATGCAGTGGATGGGTTTTGCTCTTGGTTTCGTAGAGACTTTGGAGAGCTTTATAGGGGTGTCGGCTTAAAAATGAGTCCTTTTAGGGACCCATTTACAAGTGATTCTATGTGTGTTCATGGGCCTTGGTGTGTTCCTGAGTGTTGAAAACGAGTGGGTATAGGTTGTGCAAGTGAGTGGATCATGTTGTATAGGGTGTGGTCTTAGTGTAGCCATTTGAGCCCGCAAACAAGCCTTAGGCACCCAAATTTGTCTTGATTGTGGGCTAGCCTTCATCGACTTCTTGGGTACCCAAATAGAGTTCACATTAGCTGAAGAACTTCTGAAAGACTTCTTATTAGTGTCGTGTTGTTGGTTACTAATAAGAGGCTTTGCCCGTGTGGTTGGCTTGAGGGCAACCGGGTGTTCGCCCTTCCGCACCCACACTTGTTTCATTGGCTAAGACATTTTGCTGCGCAGGTACTTGTGATCGCCGACATAGGTAGTGTTCTGCTTCTTCTGTATTTGATCTGCCGTTGGCTGTTGCATCCTTCTGGCCTTTGGGAAAGAATGGAGTACCATCTTATCCTTGACTTCGTTGTTGAGACGAACAGCTTTCTGCATCATACAGTTTTGGACAAGAATAGCATTGTCAACTTCATGTGCACCCCTGGAAGGACCAGGAGTTCGTGCCTTACCTAGTTCCTTGAGTGCGTCATTTTCCAGTTCAACTGTAATTCGACTATGATTTACCCATGCCTGAAGAAGTCCACTTCTTAGGTTTAGGTTGACTGCATGATCATAGATCCAGTCCTGACCCAAGACAAGAGGCTCAGTGAGGTCCTCATCTTGACACACTAGTACTTTGACTGTCATTGCTTCGTCTTGAACATAGAGGGGAAGTTCCACCTCGCTTATGCAAGGGGTTTCCACACCTCCCAATCCTACGAGATATGCTTCAATAGGATTGACAGTTAACTTCAAATCTTGACAATAAGACAGTTTAACAGCACTAGTGGCTGCACCTGAGTCAATCAAGGCTCTTACTGTCCTTGCACCCTTTCCTTGTCCTATATCTAAGGTTATAAAAGGACGTCGATCAATTATCCTATGAGAGCTGATGCCTGAAACTTCACACATAGCCATGTGATATCCTTGATCTGCATATGCATCTGTCCTAGGTTGCTCTCTACCCTGCCTTCTTAATTTCATTCTCCGTATGCGCTCTAAAGCTTCTGCTTGAGCTTCTTCTCGAATTCGCTTTTCTTCTTCTTTGCGTTTCTTAGCAATGTTGAGTCGGCTTAGCATTTCCTCTGTGAGAGGTTCCTGATACAACTTGACCCTGCATCCGCTAATGTAGCTCGAGAGAATGTCGCCTTCTAATGTGGCTAGTTGCACTGCTCCACTTGTTGAGATTCTGTTTATAATCATGGGTCCATAGCCTCTCTTCTCCAATTTCCTTGCATGTTGTTTCAAAGTGTAGACTAGTACTAGGTCGCCTGCCTTCAAACCTTTATCTTTAACGTGGGCATCAAAGTATGCCTTCTGTCGTTTCTTAGCTGCATATATCCCTGCAGCCGCTCTCAGTCTTGTTTCTCCTAATCGTTCAAGGTCAAAAATTCTTGAGGAGAGTTCATGACCCGTCCATTCATGCTCTTGTGCTACTTTCAATGTAGGTATTAAGAAATCCAATGGTAACACTGCATTTTGGCCAAATACCATCTGAAAGGGGGTGGCTTGGAGTACCGTTTTGTAGGCCACTCGATATGCCCAAACAGCATGGTGTAGCTGTTTGTCCCAATCAGAGCGTTTATTGTTCACTAATTTCGTCAGTACATTGCATAAGATCTTATTGGTGCTCTCAGCCTGGCCATTTGCTTGAGGGTGATAGGGGGCAGACTTCTTATGAACTACCAAGAATTCTCGGAGTAGATTTTCAATAACTTCATTCAAGAAGTGAGTGCCTCTGTCACTAACTACCTCTATAGGTAGCCCGTATCTAGTGAACACATTCTCAAATAAAAACTTAGCTGTTGTTTGAGCATCGTTCTTCGTTGTGGCTTTCACCTCTACCCACTTGGTTAGATAGTCCGTGGCAACAATGATATATTCAGCATGGGAACCCTTAGCTGGGGGATTAATAGGACCTACGAAGTCTATTCCCCACTTAGAGAATGCACGTCCACCCATCATAGGTTTCAGTGACATCTCGTCTTTGCGTATAGGATACTGAGTTCGCTGACAGATATCACACCGTTTCACATAGGTATGTGCATCCATGTGAAGGGTTGGCCACCAGAAGCCCGCAAATAGTATTGCCTTGATCACCCGATCTGGTCCAAAGTGTCCTCCTGCTACTCCTTGGTGAGCAGTTTCCAAGATCTTGAGATATTCACTTTCATGGACACATAGTCTCAGGTAACCATCTTTACCACGCTTGTATAGATTATCACCAATGAGTGAGTAATCCTGGGCTTCTTGTTCTAAACTCCTTTTCCTAGCGAGCGTCATGTCTTGAGGGAATGTTTTCGTCCTCAGAAAGGATACTAGTGGTTCACTCCAATCTGGCACTATGGACACTTGATAAAGAGTGGCATGTTCCACAGGTGGTTTAGTGCAGCAGATTGGGCATTCCTTGCATAACTTTTGGACATCAGCCTCCATAGTCGGCCAATGCACTCCGAGTCTCCTTAGTGTCTACAGGGTTTGTTGCTTTGAGTAGTGTTGCTCTAATGCACCTACATGTGCTAATTGCAACCATTTAGCGTACTCATCCTCTTCCACACAACAAGCCAAAATCCCTTGATATGTGTGCTTGTACATACTTCCTGCCATCATGTGATACTTTTGGGCTTTTACTACCTCTCTATCCTGTGTGTTTATTACTGGGTGGTTAGGCCCGTATGTCAATACTGGCACTAGTGGCTTAGCCCACTGTGGCACCACTTCCAAATTAAACAAGTAAGCATCAGGAAGGTCATCTGACACTCCTTGTGGGGCTTCTCCAGATGTGAGCCTAGAGAGATGATCCGCTCTCAAGTGAGTTTTCCCTTTCCTTACTACAACCTCGAATTCATATTCCATTAGCAAGAGAAACCATCTTACTAATCTTCCTGTATTACATGGCTTGTTTACGAGATATAACAATGCTTGGTGGTCAGTAAAAAATTTAAACTTGTTTGCAAGCAAATAGTGTCTAAATTTCTTAACTGCATATACCATGCCTAAGCCTTCTCTCTCAGTAGTGGTGTAATTTCGTTCAGCTGCATTCAATTGTCTACTGGCATAGGCAATTGGGAGATCCATATTACCTTCACCAGTAGGTTGTGCGAGCACACATCCAATAGCGTAATTGGATGCATCCACATGAACATGGAATGGCTTGTTCCAATCAGGTGTGGTCAAGATTGGTGCTGAACATAATCTTCGTTTAAGCTCCTGGAAGGAATTCTCACATTCATCAGTCCACTCAAAGTTAGTCAGAAGTCCGTACATGGGCTTTGCAATGACAACATACATGTGAATGAACCGGCGGTAGTAACCACAATGCCCCATGAAAGCTTGTACTTCCTTGACATTCCTTGGCCTAGGTAGCTCTGCTATGGCTCTCACTTTCTCTTCATCAGTGGATATGCCATTCTTTGACACTATGTGTCCTAGAATCTTGCCTTGCCTGACCATAAAGACGCACTTTTCTGGGTTCAGGCAGACTTCATATTCTCTACATTTGTCAAAGATTTGTCTGAGTTCAGGAATATGGGTTTGTCTGATGTTGGAATGAGCACAAAGATCATCAACATAGACTTCTAAATTCTTCCTCAGGAACTCCTTAAATACATGGCACATCAGCCTTTGGAAGGTTGCTGGTGCATTGGTAAGCCCAAATGGCATTACCCGAAAGGCAAATATGCCCCATTCTGTGGCAAAAGCTGTCTTATGCTGATCCTCTGGAGCTATGGCTACTTGATTGTAGCCCGAAAATCCATCAAGGAAGCTGTACACTTCCTTGCCTGCTACTCTTTCTAAGAGATGTTCTGTGATGGGAAGCGGATAGTTGTCTCGAATTGTGGCTGCATTGACCTTCTTTAAGTTAATGCATACACGTAATTTACCATTCTTTTTGGGCACCACTACAATGGGGGATACCCATTCAGTGTGCTCAATTTCATAGATAAATCCAGCTTCAACCAGTCTATCTATCTCCTCTTTGATCTTAGCAGCATAATTATCATTATATGTGTATGGCTTTTGCTTAGAAGGTTTGGCATCCGAGGTCATGGGGATAGTGTGTGAGCATATGTCAGGGTCCACTCCTTTCAAATCCTTGTAACTCCAAGCAAATACATCTCTGTATTCTCTTAGCAAGGCTATTAGCTCTTGTTCTTCCTCTTCTGTCAGGTCATGGCCTATGTACGTGCATCTCTCCTCTCCTTCTTCTAGAGCTACCACAATTTTCTTGGTGGTTTCTTTGTTATCATAGGCCTCCCCTGATTGCGCCTCTCATTTAGGCATTCTAATCATGACTCTCCTGTCATCTATCTCATACTTCTTAAAATTTTCCGAGACCTCAAACAAAGATTCTTCCTCTTCTGGTGTGACTTCTCTCTTCTTTCTTTTCTTTCCTTCTTCCTTCGGGGTCACATGTGTGGCTAGCCTTACATCATTTGTAAGCTCTCCATACCTCTGGGGTAGAAATTCTACTTCATAGAAGTATTCTTCATCTGATGCAAAAGGTGGATCCATAATGATTGACTCTAGATCGGAGTCGCTCGCATCTTCAAATGCATCAGGGCTAGGTTCGCATTCTTCTAGAACTGCCTCTCCCATGATTGGCTCTATGGAGAAGACTGAAATGTCATAGCCATCTTCATCACAGTGAGGTGTCCATTGTTCTTCATTGATGGCTACATCCATTGTTGCTAGGATTTCTACCCAGCCGTGGGGTTCAAATTCTTCGTCAGGAAAAACTACGGGCGCATAGGCTGGGTCTTGAATTGATCTATGTGTTTCTTTTGCACCTATCTCTCTGGCTTCTTCTCTCTTCTCTTCTTCTACTGCTACTTTGCACATCCATAAGTGGGTGTCTTCATGCATCCATGAAGATCCGGACCCTATGGAATGCATCGATTCCGTATCATCTTTGGCTCTATGGATGGGGTTCCATTGGATAGGAGGGACATCTCTATGAGAGTAATCCTTGAGATTGACTTTGGTCGTAACACCTAAGTGCTGCAGGTACAAAGAATTGGTTCCCCAATCCTGTACCACTTGCAACTGTCGCATAAAGGGTCGTCCCAAGATCATTTCATAGGCATGGTTCTTGCTAAAATCACATATGGCAAAGGTATGCTCGAACTCGACACCACAGGTGGTGAGAGTTATTCCTTCTAGCAATCCTAAGGGCCTCTCAATATGACCATCCGCCATCTGCAATTTCATTCTCGTTGGCCTGAGTGCTGGCTTGCCCCAACGCTTCCATAGGGAAGTGGTGGCAATTGCAACTCCTGCACCTGAGTCCAAAATTGCCTTGGTGGTGTACTCCTGGTAGGTAATGGGAAGATAGGTGTTACCTTCTTCACCTTCACACATATCTCCTATCTTATCCAAGGGTATCTCTGGTACTGTCCTATGTGATCCTACCTGGGAATGAGGTTTCACTATCGCTGGTACTTGTTTGGCGACATGTTTCCATAATTCAGGTCTAACCTTGAGTAGCTCTTCTAACTTGAGATTGCACTGCACTTTAGTGTTTTTCACTACCTCTGTGTTCCTAGGTAAGATTGAGTCCTCATTTCGTACCATGACCGTGGGCGCTCTCATACATGTAGATTTAGCTTCCCAGGGACCCGTGAAGTGGGGTAATTCTTGTAAAGAGTTCGACTCAAAGTCTAGTCTTTCCTGAGAGTGGGTGCTCTCCTGCTCCTCATAAATGGATGGGATGTCTTGTGGGAATTCATCGTGCGCATCATCCACAAGTTCAATGGGAGGAGGGACTTCACTTTCTTTAGCCCATTTGTCTTCTTGAATCTCTCGTAGGAATTCTGGTGTGAATCGATTCATAGAAGAAGACGTGTCTGGCTCTGTAGAGTTAGGCACATAGGCTTCCTGGGCAGGTAGGCTCACTCTTTCACTTGCCTTGCCCTTGTGTTGTATGGCGGGTTCCTTTTCCGATTGTGCAATTAGTTTCTCTATTCTTTCTAGCAGTCCATCAAAGTGCAACTGCGTCTTTGCTGAGCTAGAGATGTTAAAGAGGCGGCTGGCTTCAAACATGGTCTGAGCCAACTCCACCATTTTGGCACAAATTTTAGTTCGTTCAAGCTCTAATTCTGCTCTAGGGTAGCACTTTTCATGATCAGTTACGTTTGGCCCTTCTTGGATTCTGGCTTGATATGCTTTAAGCATCATGTTTAGGTCCTCGGGAGTGGGATCTGCTAGGACTGATCCTACTCTAGGGGGTGGTGGAATTAGGTGAGGCGGGTTGGAAGGTGGCTGGTCGGATGGAGTTGGAAACGGTGGAGGTGGAGTAGTGTGAGAGGGAGTTTGAGATGTGAGTTCAGTTATCCTGGCCTTTGTTTCTCTGAGGTTCTCCTCAAGTTCACTCATCTTTTTAGCCCATTGTCTTTTCATTCTTTCCCGACTAACTTTCCACGCTCTAGTCCTTTTCTTTGTCATGCTCTCTGTTTCACTAACTTCAAGGCTCTTTTCTTGGTCTACCCCTTAGTTTTGCTGTAATGCTTGAGCTCTAGTGATTACCTGTATTGGTGCAGTGGAAGTCACACTCCCTGTGGAGCCTACAACTAACCCAATAACGTTGATAGGAGTGATTTTTGGCATATTATTGGGGTTCTTTGGGCAATCTCGTAAGAGATGCTCCTTTCCACAGTCTTGGCAAAAGCCCTGGATCGTTACTGACTGGGGTTGTGTAGGTGGAGGCACAGGACAATCACGAATGAGATGATCTCTTTGACATCTGTAGCATGGTCCTCTAGGGAATGGAGTCTTACCTGCCTAGGTTGAGGCCTAGGATTGGGGTTTGTATACATGAGGTTTATGTGATCTGACTCCCAACTAGGTTCACTAGGTTCCTCACTGTAGTAGGACTCACCATGTTCAGGAGATTGCATGTAGTAAGCATGGGGACTATCGACATGTGTAGAATCAAAGCTATGGTCACTGGGGTCACTTTCAGAAAGCAGTGGTGTTACAGGGACTATAGCTCTATTCAGGTTTCTTCTGTTGCTGCATATTTTACTGGGATCACATTAGCTGGGGCAGGGGGTTGTTGTGCTAACACAGTCTGAGGCCTTTGTTGGTTTTGGTATGGTTGCTGATAAGGTTGTTGTGGCCTGCCATATGGCTGTGGAGGGTACGGGTTCTGGTATCTTCCCTGCTGAGGGTATGGCTGAGGGTAGGGTTGCCTAGCCGCCTGCTTGTTGTATGGGCAATCTTGCGCGGTGTGATTGGTGTACCTCCGTTCTATGGTGCAGTACTGGCTACTAGGATTTACTTGGGGTTGAGCCATAATGGGACATACATTTGCCATATGGTCACCCCCACAAGTATAGCATCTTTTCACAGGGGCAAACCTTGGGATCTGTTTGCTAGTGACACCTAATTTTTGAGCTACTTTCTCTGCAAGTTCCTCAATTGATGTGGATTGCGTGGAAGAGAGGTTAGAGGCACTATCTGAATCTTTGTATATCTTGGAAAGCTCTAACTCCTCCCCTAGGTTATCCTCGATGTCAATGCACATGCGTACACACTCTTCTATGGTCCTAGGGTCCTTCAAGTACACATAGGATCTCAATTTGGTACTTAGCAATCCATCTAGGAATAAAGCCACTTGCTTAGCTGGCGTGGGTAACTCAGGGGTAGGGCATCTCTCTAAGTATTGCCTGAATCTTCTTCCTGCAAGTCTCACGGTCTCTGGAGGGGTTTGCTTGAAGCTGTGAATCAATGAGGAGGTATTATGCCTTATGCCACTCTTAGAGAATTCAATAATGAAAGCCTCTAGGAGTTGGTCTATGCTCCTGAATTGTCTCTCATTCAATGGTTGAAACCATGTAAGGGCTGTGTTCCTAAGGGTTAGACCAAAGGCATTATACTGCGTGAATAAATCCTCCACTTGTTCAGCTCTCAAGACTTGCCTGAACTCAGCCACATGATCGTATGGATCTCCGGTGCCATCGAAGTAATTTTTCATGGACTTAACTAGCTGAGTTGGTCTCAAAGTCCTCGTGTGCTCTCTAGGTCGTGGTAGAGGGAACTCATCCGCATTTCTTTGATTCCTGTGAGCTCTAAGTATCTCAGGCTCTTCTCTATTTGTTTCTGTCCTCGTTCTTTCTCTGCCCACTGGGTTGGCAAAGCTTACCTCAGGTTTATCTCTATGTCTGTCTCTTTGAGTTCCGTGAGCGTGGAAGGTTCCAGCTCCTGGGAGACCAAAGGACACGTTCGATCTTGGTTGGGGGAAAACGAATTCACCCTTCCAAGTGTAAACATGCCTATCATTTTCTATAACCACAAAGATCCTCTCTGAAGCGTGATCTAAGTAGGTCACTCTACCTGGGCTATCAGGATCTTTGAACTCATAGATCATGATTGTTCCTATATCATTTGGCCGATCAGATTTATACCTCCAAAAGGCTTCATCAGTCCCTCGGTTCAGAAGCAGATCTATGCTCTTGTTGTCCTGAGGAATCCACTCTGGTGTGAGAATTCTCGTAAGAACAGATTTCCCTCGAGGGGTCCTGGGCTCTACACCCATGTTTCCTTGTTCTAGGTCATCTATGTCCGTCTCAGGGATCACATTCCCGAATTCGTCTGTCCTATCTGGATGACTGGTGACTACGTATATGGTTCCTTCTTTGTCCAAGTATGCTCCGTTTTCAAACTTGACAGCTGGGTGCTCTAGTCCTATGGATTGGTCAGGGTTTTTAATCTGGACCACGGATCTTCCTAGACCGTCCTCATAGATGCTAGCACCTAATCGGTTGGTCCTAAGGTATTCCAGCTGTGTCTTGTACGGGCCTTCTACCCTGTGCAAGTATGGCACTCCTGAACTTCTCGTAGGTCTGTCCATGCCTTGAGACATCTCTGATTCACTAGTCTCAGAGCTAGGGTAGTATGAGTGGTGGCTCAACTGCTGGGCCCAAGACCTAGCAGTGTGATTAACGCTAGCCTCTGAAGACCTAAGACTTTGTCTATCTCTTCCTAGATGTCGCCCTGATCTAAGGTTCATAAGCCTAATTGAATAGCCCAAATTTGCCCAAGTACAACCTCGTTGGTGAGTCCTTTTGTATCAGTCACTTGATTCTTTTTAGTGGTTACCGTGTTTATGCTCTTGTCAGAAATCACGTCGTCAGGAATATTTGAGATAATTTTCGCACTTGAAGTTGATCGTTCCACATTAAGTTCTTTTCCTTTAGAGTTCTCGACCGTACAAAGATTATGTCCTTAGCTTGAAATTGAAAGTTTAGGTATTCTTCAACTTGGTAATTTGCCTATCGTCGCCCTGACTTACTCCTACCTCTAGTCGTTCTTAGCCTAAGCTAGGAATTGACAAAGGGAGTTGAGAATTTCCAACCTTTTGTTTCCTTCTTGGTTGCCCTTGAGTTCTCAAGAAGCGTGTTCCCAAGCTTGCACTTACTCTGGCTTAGAATGCCCTCAAGTGCTCTTGCTAGACCTGTGAAAGTCCCACGGTTAGCTCAAGACTTAGATTCAAATGACGCCATAGACCACTTCCATGCATGTAACTCACAGACCAAATTATCCTTTGATTTTATGGAAAACAATCCCAAGGATCCCTCAGTTTTCCTACCTCGGGGTATGGTCAACTTCAAAAAACCCTACCTAATAATCTTGATATTAATTTTCACATAACCAGTCGAAGTTTTGGTTGTACTCCCCACGAGCTTTCCAACAAAACAAGAATCACAGCAAACGGATTTCGTATGAGAAAGTTATGCCAGTTCAGGGTTTTGGTGCTAAAACAGGGTTCAACAGGCTAACAGGTCACATGATTTTTCTCAAAAATACATGTGTAGGGACCTCACAAATCACTAATTGCTAGACCAATATGCCCAAAAACTATCCCCAAGGCTTAGAATAAAAACCCTAATTATTATTTTTTTTGGCCGAAAAGCCTGTCAATCGCGATTGACAGAGGTGTCCGTCGGGGCCTGTCGGTCGCGATCGACACGTCAGTCGCGATTGACAGTGTCAATCGCGATCGACAGAGTCGGTCGTGAGTTCTGTCAATCGCGATTGATGGTGTCAATCGCGATCGACACTTTTTCCGGGTTTTTCGCCGTGATTTCAGTCAATCGGGGATGTGTCCATCGCGATGGACACGTGGCTACGCGTAAAAGTCAATCAATCATGGAAATTCTGTCGGTCGCGATCGACGGTGTCAATCGCGATTGACAGGGTCTGTCGGTCGCGATTGATAGGGTCCTACGTGGCAGTCAGTCGGACGTGGGTTCTGTCGGTCGCGATCGACAGGTCTGTTGGTCGCGATTGATAGGGTCTGTCGGTCGTGGCTGTCAATCGCGATCGATGGTGTCGGTCGCGATTGACAGAGAAACACGGAATTTTCCAACTGTTTTTAGTGATTTAGAATGTGCTCATCATGCTTGTGCTTGTGGTGAACTTTGTTTTACCAAATGATCGAATTTCGTGATCGACAGAGGCTGGCGACTGCGAGACAGTTTCTGAGTATTCCGTACCTGCGCAACGTGCTGGGGATGATGATTCAGCAAGAACCTACAAAATGCTCAAGAAACATGCAAAAACAGTGCAAGCAATATCGCTCTCTCGCTCTCTCTCACAAGTAGAATGAAGGAAATGAGGTGGAGATGGTGATATGATCAAAACTGAAAATTTTTGCGATGATGGAGATGGAGGTGGGAGATGGTGATGATGATGATGGTGATGAAGATGGTGAAGAAAAAACAAGAAAATAGATGAAAGTGAAGAAAATATCTACAAGTCCAACGCGTCACCTCTACGTCTTACCATCACACGCTCGTCCTCAAAGCTCGATCCCCGGCAACGGCGCCAAAATTTGGTGTAGCTCAGTGATGAGTAGCACCTCCTTTAATGTCAATCCGGGAAGACGTGAGGATGGTATGAAGACCTCGAGCAAGTGAAGGCACAAGTGCGTGAGTGAGAAGCACACTAACATGCACACACATACACACACACGCGCACACGCGGCAAGACAAAGAGTGAGAAGCAGTGGAGTTCTTCGATTACTCTCAAAAAGCTCTTACAAGTTCAAAACTATTACAATCTAACCTCAAAAATGAGCTCTCTAGCTCTATTTATAGTTTTTGACTAGGTTTTGGCCCTGTCCAGACCTAGTGTCCGGCCTAGTTAAAAATTAGGTTCCAGGGCTTATTTGAGGGCTCAAACGAGATCTAAAAAATACGAAAATTGGTAAGCAACTACTTCTAAGGCTCCTCAAGCTCGAGGACTCCTCGGCTTGCACAAAATGGAGCTACAAAAGGTGAACATGGTATTTACAGGGGTTGTTAGTGATGAGAATCACTTTTAATTGGTGTAAGGGTTTTGAAAAATTAAAGGGTTGCCTTAGTGCTAGATCTGCGTGAATGTTCGTACTTGCTTCTTCATGAAGAAAATTATTGGCCTACTTGCCAGATCGTCATTGACTCCCTTGTCTGCTTGTGCCTTCTCTCCCCTCTGACTCTCTTCTCTGACTGCCATGCCTTGTCAGTCCTTCAGTTCCTTGTCTGCTGCTAACAATTTGGATTACAAAAAATCCCTTGAGGGAGATGGGATAGGTCCAAGAAAGAACTCGAGAAGACCTCTTACTATGAGTTTAGAAGATGACAAGACAAAATGTCCAAAATACTAGACTAGACAAGACTAAAACAAGGAAAAATCCTAGAATAGGAACTGGAACTTGAAAGGTATTTACTTGGAGATCATGACTCCTTGAGCTCCCATGATTGGTATTGGCAAGACTAAAGATGTATGTGGCTAAGCCATGTTTATATAGGTGTTTAAGGGTGGTTACAAATTGATGATGTCAAGAATACAAAACATGACCCATGGATGTCAAAATCAAGCAACTAGATAGTCGTTATTAGGGTTTTGGCATGCTCCAAATGTGATGGAAGCATTAGTTTTTCCAAAATCAGAATGGATAATGATATATATAAAGTAACATGGAATCTTAGGTTTAGGATGATTTGATTTGTGTCCATGACACAAGGCTTGATGCAGACTTTGATTATGTGGATCACAAATAGCACTCTAGGTATGATTATGATGGTGGATCATGCATTGGTTGACCGAGTGACCATGTGAAGCTGAAAACTTTCCTTAGAAAGAGTTTCCAATGTTTATAAGGACAAGGATGGGGGGAATTGAAAACTCAAGTCCAACCCCCAATGGAGGAATCAATGCAAAAGCCACACACCACACATGTTTGGATGCAAAAAAGAACCATACATCATACACCACCACAAGAGTCCAAGAAGGTAGGTACATCTCATGAATGAGAAAAGCACAATCAACCTCCAAGATTGCAACAATAAAGAAAAGCTCCACTCATTAGAAGAATCAAATAGGTCCCACAAGCATGTCATCGACTCTATCAATCAATTGCGTAATATGGATTCCAAAATAACTTCTCAAAGATTAGGGTGGTCAAGCATAATTCTAGGTTCCTAAGACCTACGTAGGTACATATCTTTAGGAAAATCATCACCTAGTCAGCTATACAAAGCAAACACAAAGGAAAAAGCCCAGTCATAAGAAGTAGATATTTGCACGACATCAATGAATACAAAAGCAAGTAGAAATGGAACATGCCAAGAATCCAATATAATCCATGCATATCTAGGTCCCTAAATCCCATATATGTTCATCCAGATGGCTTTGAATACATATAGTAGCCTAAGAATATTGCCTCAACTTGACATCAAAAGAAAGCTTTCACATTGACTACTAAGGATCCCATAACTCCAAGGTACAATGCACAAATCTAGATCCCTAAGTCCCATATTTTCTTTGAAGAAGGAAATTTATACTTTTGGAGGCTTAAACAACACGAGAGAGATAAACCATGCCCAATGTTTCCAAAGCCCACCCACAATGAAGACCATCACAACATAAGGTAGATCCAAACTAGAAGCAAACTCTAAAGTGGCAACCCAAGGGCAATATCCTTGAATCTGCAACAACTCAACAAGTATGAGCTGTTAAGTCACAACCATCCACTTCAAATTTCATGATTGCAAAGCATTATCTATCCTCTTTGGAGAAGTGGCAATAGACCAGGACACACCTCTTTGTGTAGGAACTATGTGCTGATCGCACAACCCTATCTCTTGCACACATGTTGAAATCAATTGTACTTAACCTACACATTTGATTAGGGCCACACTACATGGACTTGCATCATACACTATTGTGATATCCCATGCATGCAAGAGTTATGCTTGTATTGTGAGCTCATCAATCACCTATATACTTTGCTTTGTGTTACTAATGTTTGCTTGTAGGTGATCAATAATATTTGTAGCCAGTCAAATTTCCTATGGTTGCTAATGACATTATTCAAAGTGCAAGTGGAAAGAATCTTAATCATATCGATGGTATATGACTCAAGTCACAAGAGTTAGAATCCATTGAAGGACACATAACTCAAGCTCCAAGCATGATACAAAGCTACCTTGGAACAACACTTGAAGAGTGGACTAAAGCTACTATGGTGTTTTACATCTCCACTTTTCGTATCATAAACATAAAAACATAGCTCATGGTTATTATCAAAGAATGTCAAGAAGCATCACTAGTGTGCAAACAATTTTAATTGTGTCACCAAAGTATTCTAGGCAACATGGCCTTTATGTTCAAGCTTGACACCACATGGAGCCTCCATCATCATGTCAAAGCCAACCACACCATTATCATGTGAAGTTCTTCCAATCTTTAGAATAGGATGCCTCGTCACCAACTAGCCTTGGACTACCATGCTCTAGACCCTTCTTTTATTTTTTTGTTGCCTGTGGACTATAATAAGTAGTATGACTATAATATCATTAAATGCATATTAAAAAAAAAACCAAGAATTTTCACTTTCAATGTCTATAAAATCTTCTTTGGCATGAACTTAGCAACCCCAATGTGCTTCAACATCCTCACTCCCTCAAGAACAACCACATGAAAATTGTCTATCAAGTATGAAAAACTTAAAGAGGGGGGAATGTTGGAGATGGAGACTCACCAAGGCAATTTTGAAAGCAAAAGAGAGAGGAGATGGTTGGGGTTGTGAAGAACTAAAGCAAGAAGAATGGTCGATTCACTCAAGCAATGCAATGGACTAATGGCAACCCCAAAAATCCCAAAATTATCCCTCAAATTATAAATTTTTATGTAAAAAAGCACCTTTAAAAACATGGCACGAAGACATTTCTTATAATTTACTCCATCATTTTGGAAGTTAAGAGCCTTTGAGATTGAGGAGAAAATCCCTAACCCTCAAGGATTTTACATGATTTTTTTTTTGCACTCAAATCAGACCCCAAATGAGTGCCTAGGAACTAATTTTGAACCAAGGTAGAACTAGATTGTAAAGAGGGTCACTTTTTGGAACTCACTTATAAAAGTGAACTAAATCCTCATCTTTAGGCTCTCCTTGTTTTTCTTATTCATTATCTCTTCTAATCAACTGTGAGTTTCTTGGGAGCTCTTGCGTCTTATCCATGAATGAGGTTTGATTGCATGTGTGTGCATGTATGCATATGTGCATGAGTGAGATTTGCATGATGCCTAATGTGGTGAAGGTCTTCATACCTTCAAATCATCTCTTGGATTGACATTTTGTGGGAAAGGATCCACTGCTTGGCATCAATTGGTACTTATGTTATGTGAGCGGTCTACCTCAAACATATGGTCTAAAGTCAAGCTTTACTACATAACTTTTGGCTTGAGGTTGTTATTTGTTCGACATATGTACTTAACAAATGTCCCACCAAAGCATTGCATTTTGTCACTCCATATGAGGCTTGGCATGGTCGCAAGCCATCTATTTCTCATCTACATGTTTTTTTGTTGTATGGCATATACATTAGTGCCTGAACAACAACATAAAAAATTGGATGATAAGACTATGAAAATGTTTTTTCATTGGGTACAATTTTGAAAGCAAAGGCTATTGTATGTATCATCCATAGACTAAATGAATTTTGGTTGGTCATGATGTTGTTTCTGTGGAAGATGCAGTTCAACCCTTACTTTCATGTATCAAGGAGACATTAGTTAGATCAAATGATGTGTATGACACTTTCCTACCTCTCTTTAAAGGCAAACAAGCAAATGCTTCTCTCGATGAAACAATTTCTCAACCTTTACAACTCTCAAACGATAACATAGATCATCTATTTTTTATGCAAATTTATATGATGTACTTATTGATGAGAGAGTTGACATAGAAGAGGCAAAAACTATGCCTAAATGGCTAGTGTATACTTTGGGAGATAGCAAGTTAGATGCACCTTTGGCATATCATATCGTTAAAGCTCTCATAATGCTTCTTTTGCATTAGATTGTTATGCAATGGTTGTCTCTAGTCTTTAATGAAAATGAGCCTATTTCTTTTGATGAAGCATAGAATTTAGAAAATTGGATGGCTTGTATGCAATCAAAATATGATGCTAGTATGAATAATAATACTTGGACTTTATGTGATTTGCCTCCTGGAAAAAAGGCCATTGGCACTAATTGGGTGTACAAGCTAAAACATAAGTCTTATAGAACATTTGATAGGTATAAGGATAGGCTTGTTGCCCAAGCTTATGGTCAAGAGAAAGGCATTGATTTTGATGAGTCTTTTCTTCCCACATGGCGAATGGAAATGGTTCATAATATTTGTGTACTTAGTGTTGGAAACAATGTCATATGGTACATTGTGCATGGTCATTGGTCAAATTTGCTCACAGTATACAGAATGTGTAGCTCTTCTTATTACTTTCTCTACAACCAAAAGCATGGGGCAACGTGGCTAAATCGCTGTCCTCTCATCCAACCCATGCGGGTTCAAATCTTGGCAGTGATAGCGTGGCGTGAAGGAAGTTTTTGGCATGCTTTTCTCATATAAAAATAGCAGCGGATGCGAACTGACAGACGAATTGTGATGAATAAGCTTTTCGTAGATCGTAGGCTTTTGTTTTATTGGAGGAGCTTTTGGAGGGTACTCAATACTATATAAAAACATGCTTGGCTCATTGTCTAATATCCTACACCTAGTTCAACACCAACTTTGGAGCTTTGGTACCTCAATAGAGGTGGTGCTTCTAGCACATGGGGCAGCCATGGTGCTATCTTGGAGCATGTTGAGGAGCAGTTATGCAATTCTTCTTGGAGAAGAGTGTGCTCACACTCTTGCTTATGGAGATGACTTATCTATCAGTAGCTTGGTGGTGTGGATCGGCCATTCACATGATGTATTTGAAGATTGTCTTCTACATGAAGATTTCGGGTTACTTCAAAGACATTGTATGGTGGTTAACATAAGATTTGCATCTTATGTTAAGAATTGAGGTACATATTCTCTTTATGCACATAGGTACTACTTGAAGTATATGGAAGTGGCATCCATATCAGGAGGAGTCCTATTCGACATAGATACAAGAGAATCAGTACATGTATGCTTTATGCATATTTGGATGAGGTGTTTGAGAAGGTCTGTTCATATGAGTTTGAGGATTTCTGGCAGCAAACTTGTTAGCATTCTTTGCTACTTTTGTAAGTATGTGAACTTTTCACACACGTATCTGACTTAGGGTCTTCCATAGCCTAAAGTTAGATGAGGGTTTGTTGATTATCAGTTTTAGACTGATCCTTCCTCTTTTTGTCACTCATATTCATTCTTCTATAACCTATTAGGTTACACATCTCATATATATTCAGATTTTTGTCCATACATCTGAATATATTTGTTACATTTGTACATTCACTCATCCATCTATTTCTGTTCACATAGAATGGTTGTGAGTTTTGCTCCCACATTGTAAATTGACATTTGCATATATGATAGTGTAAGTAAGCAGTGGCTTACGTAACACTTTACACATGTAGTCTAATATTTCTCTATCTTTGTCTCATCATTTGTATGATTAAGTGTGGTATGTTCATGTTTTGTAAATATTGGAAGATTGTTGGAATCTGTGTTGTTGATCCTAGACACATGGAACTTGGACCTATGGTATTAGTAATGGGCCTACCAAATTTCCAACATTTGGTGTTAGAGCATTCAGGCTCTCAGATTCCCAGGTTTCCAGACATCCAATTTTACAACATATGATTTAAGAGCATCTTCTAACATTTGACATTTGACATACACACTTAATCTAGATGAGTAGAGATTTGAGAATTAGACAATTCAATCACATGTTTATTCATCAGTGTGGAGTATGAAGTTGATGATCTGTTAGCAGCCGAATACTTTTGGAAGAGTATGAATATACTTTACAAAAGTATTGTTTGAAGAACAAGACTTGATGAAGAGAAGGGGAGCAGTTATGAAGAGATTTGAAGGATTCAAGAAGTGCTTTTAGACACTTTCATTATTTGAAAGTTAAAGGCTACATCAAAACAGGTATCTAGAGGTTTTTCTAGAGAGTTTTGAGAGATCTCTTTCATGACAAGAAAGCTTATCTAAGAAGACAAATATGGAGAGCATCAATATTGTTTTCAACCAATCTGGTTGGTTGGAAGTTTTTAGCTCACATTTTGTATCTAGAGAGGTAACTCTAGAAAGGTAATTCAACATTTAGCCAAAAGGTTGGTAAATTCATTCATATTAGTCACATTTGAAGCAGAGTTTTGATTCAAAGATATGAGGACATGGTAAAACATGATTCTATATTCACTTCCATTTGTATACCATGTTTGTTTTGTCTCTTACTCTTAGTATTAGAAGAAGAGAAAAGTTCATTTGAAGAAGTTAAGAGTGCTTGCTACTTCAAGATGAAGAGAACAAAAGGTATGGAAGAGAAATTTGAAGATGTTGACATCATCATTAGGTGGAAGAAAGATGTAGAAGAAGAAAGTCCATCATTTCAAAAAGAAAAGTAAGACTTCCTTTTCTCATATGTTTTCCATATACTTTTCTACTTTTATCCTCTAAATCCAAAGACAAGTCTATGAGAACATCTTGTGTGAAGAAGAAAGTTTAAAGAAGAAGCAATTTCTTGTTTTGCATTATACTTGGTCATGTTTTAGTAGGTTTTGACAAAGAATTGCATTGAGAGACAGAAAGGCAGCTTATATGTTTTGACTCATATGTGTATGAGTTATATTTTAGTTGAAGATTTTGAGCAAGCAGCTATATGTTCCCTCAAAGAATTCTTGGAGTATCAATTCAGAGCTTCTTGGTATATGACAAGTTGCAGAGAAGTATATTTCTTCTTATCTAACTCTTGAGGTAAAAGAGTTTTTTGTCGCAGATGTTGAAGACTTGGGTTGATTTTTTATGTTGGGAAAAGTTTCCTCATATTTAATATTTTTAGAAAACTTCAAAAAATTCAGATTTTTTATGTACTAGTTAGTTGAAGAATCTACTTTCTATGATTGTCTTGACTTTTGTATACATGCTTGTATTCAAAAAGATGTTCCATCAGATCCTATCACTTGATTGAGAAGTGCAGTTAGCCAAAAGAAAGTCAAGCAGACACTATCACATTTCACTCGGGTAGAATATGAAGATATGAAGTATCAACTTATAGCTTTTGAAGTTCCCAAGGTGAGAGTTTGTCCACTTATGTTTCAAGTAGGAGTTGCAAATTCTTGGGAAGGATTTGGTTAAAGAAAAGTTTTACAACTTTATGTGAGAACCATGGACACTTAGAGACATTCAGGTAGCAAATCAAACATTTAGTCATGAAGGTTTGATGAGAGTAGATTCTACACAGGTATTTTATTGAAAAGATCTTGATAAGATCTAGATAGATCTTGAAGATCTTGAGTAGTTATGAGTTAGATATATATCCTTTGTTTGTGAAAGTTCTTAGCATTGGAAGAAGTAAGTCAAAGATTCAGGTTCTATCAGATTTGTGTTGCAGAGAGATAGAAGAAGATACTTGTTATGTTGCAGAAGGTTATGAATCCTAAAATGCTTTCAGCAAAGGTTTTATTGGATTAGCTAACCTTATTCTAGATTTTGGGAAGCTGAGGAATGACAGAGAAAGCTATTGGCATGTGCACAATGCTAATAAAAAGGGTTCAGAAGTTTTGTTTCAGACACATGTATTAATGTTATGAAAAATCATATTTATGAAGGAAGAAGTTCCAGATTTCATAAAGTTTGATATATTTGAAGAATTTTGGATACTAGTGTTAAATCATCCAGGGGGTGATTAAACATGAAGACTTATTTTTAGCCATATGTGAAAGAATGCAGAGTCATACCTATAATAATTCCAGGTATTCCTATATTTCCTTTGTCAGCTTTTCTTTATGTTCCAGCTTTGAAAGAAGAAGGAAGATGGAGAATGTCTGGAGAAAGTTCCTGTCAGGTGTTCCTGTTCAGGAGAAAGTTCTAGAGTTCTATTGAAGAAAAGTTTTATATTTCAGAAAGGTATGTTTTCAGAAGTGCGCACATATATGTTTATACCAGGTTCTGAAGGAAAGAGGTATGAAGGACTAACAGGTATAACAAAGATGAAGACATGATGATGTCATAGATTTTTTGATGAGACTCATGAGTTGAGTTGAGTTGAGTTGACTTGAGTACAATCAGAGGTGAACTAGCTAGTGTTCATAATACACTAAGTTGTGAGTTGTTAGTCACAAGTCCTAGGATTCAGTTCTTGATTATGTTTAGTGCATTTACATGACACAACATAAGTACGTTGAGAAACCTTTCGTAAGTTAAATGCAAATATGTGGATTCTAGTGTATGTTTTCAAGTTTGAGAAGGAAGGAGATAGCAAGTTCAGAGTCAGTACATGCTACATTTGTTGTCAAGCAAGTGATTGCTTGATGAGTACACTATTGGATATCTAGTTTGCATATTTTCTCAAGTATTATGGTTCATATTCAGCAAGTTTGAAGGAAAGTCAAATTGAAGAAGACTTTTGAAGAAAAGGTTTGAAGATCAATTTTGGGAGTACAAGTTTGAAGCTTATGACAGTTTGCAGATGAATGAAGTTACATGTTTAGTTCATTTAGTACCAATATGACATTGCAGGGGGGATCATTGGAAACAATGTCATATCGTACATTGTGCATGATCATTGGTCAAATTTGCTCACAGTATACAAAATGTGTAGTTTGGGGCGATGTGGCTAAATCATTGTCCTCTCATCCAACCCACATGGGTTCAAATCCTGGCAGTGGCAGTGCGATGCGAAGGAAGTTTTTGGCATGCTTTTCTCATATAAAAACAACAGTGGACGCAAACTGATAGATGAATTGCGATGAATAAGATTTTCGTAGATCGTAGTGCTTTTGTTTTATCGGAGGAGATTTTGTAGGGTACACAATACTATATAAGAACATGCTTGGCTCATTGTCTAATATCCTACACCTAGTTCAACTCTAGCTTTGGAGCTTTGGTACCACAATAGAGGTGGTGCTTTTAGCACATGGGGCAACCATGGTGCTCTCTTGGAACATGTTGAGGAGTGGTTATGGAGTTCTTCTTGGAGAAGAGTGTGCTCACACTCTTGCTTATGGAGAGGATATATCTATCAGCAGCTTGGTGGTGTGGATCAACCATTCACATGATGTATTTGAAGATTGTTTTCTACATGAAGATTTCGGGTTACTTCAAAGACATTGGATGGTGGTTAACATAAGATTTGCATCTTATGTTAAGAATTCAGGTACATATTCTCTTTATGCACATAGGTACTACTTGAAGTATATGGAAGTGGCATCCATATCAGGAGGAGTCCTATTCGGCATAGGTACAAGAGAATCAGTACATGTATGCTTTATGCATATTTGGATGAGGTGTTCGAGAAGGTATGTTCATATGAGTTTGAGGATTTCTAGCAGCAAACTTGTTAGCATTCTTTGCCACTTTTGTCAGTATGTGATCTTTTCACACACATATCTAACTTAGGGTCTTCCATAGCCTAAAGTTAGATGAGGGTTTGTTGATTATTAGTTTTAGACTGATCCTTCCTCTTTCTGTCACTCATATTCACTCTTCTACAACCTATTAGGTTACACATCTCATATATATTCAGATTTCTATCCATACATGTGAATATATTTGTTACATTTGTACATTCACTCATCCATCTATTTCCGTTCACATAGAATGGTTGAGAGTTTTGCTCCCGCATTGTAAAATGATATTTGTATCTATGATAATGTAAGTAAGCAATGGCTTACGTAACACTTTACACATGTTGTCTAATCTTTCTCTATTTTTGTCTCATCATTTGTATGATTAAGTGTGGTATGTTCATGTTTTGTCGATATTGGAAGATTGCTGGAATCTGTGTTGTTGATCTCGGACATATGGAACTTGAACCTGTAGTATTAGTTATGGGCCTACTAAATTTCCAACACTTTGTAGCTCATCTTGGTTGGAATGTACATTAGTTGGACATTAAAAACATATTTTTGAATCGTGATTTACATGAAGAAGTGTATGTATTTCAACCCCATGTTTTGTGTAGAAAGGGCATGAGAACAAAGTATGCAAGTTGAAAAAGGCATTGTATGCCTTGAAGCAAGCACCATCTGCTTGGTATGAATAGATACATGCCTACTTGATGTTACATGGATTTGAGAACAATCCAACTAAGAGAACCTTTTATGTCAAGCATGCACATGATGTACATATGATCATTGTTGTATATGTTGATGATATGTTGCTCATTAGTCTTATCGAGAAGCATATTGCTGAATTTAGCTGATTTGCATGCTTCTTTTGAGATGTCTGATTTGCGGCGTTTGCATCATTATTTGGGAATGCAATTTATGCAAGTTGATGGTGGAATAACGTTGTGTCAAATAGAATATATTGACAAATTATTGTAGTGTTTTGGCATTGAAGATTGCAAAACTATTACCACTGCCATGGAGACATGTCTATGGTTGAGTCTTCATGTTGCTCGAGATGCATTTGATGTTGTTCTCTATTAGAAGCTTGTTTGATGCTTGATTTACTTATCCATAACCCAAACTTATCTTCAATTTGTTGGCTCTCATATTATAAGTTTATGCGTAGCCCATGTATGAAACATCGACAAGTTGTTAAGTGCATCTTTTGTTATTGAGTGGAACCTGACCACTTGAATTGTTTTATCCCAAGAGAGGATCATTATCGTCAAATTTATATGTTTTTTTTTTAACTAAGATTTGGTTAGTTGTTATGACACTCGTGTGTCCACTAGTGGTTTTTGCTTCATGCTTTGTAACTCATGCATATCTTGGTTGAGGAAGAAATACCTAATTGTGAACACTTGTAGTTGTGAGGTTGAGTATGGGACAACTTTGACAACTACTCTCAAATGTGTGTGGCTTAGATGCCTTTTGATTGATTTAGGTATTGTCCATTTGTATGGAACCATCATCTTTATTGACAATCAACGCACATTGGTGGTTGCGAGGAACCCTGTGTTCTATGCTCGCACAAGCACATTGAGGTGCACTACTATTATCTCAGGGAGAGACTCTCAACTAGAGAGATCAATTTGGCTTATGTGTCCACATAAGATAACATTACAGAACTTTTCACAAAGATTTTGACTAGGGAGAAGTTTGAAGCCTTCTGCAAAGCTTTAGGCTTACTTCCTTTTGTGGATTGATTTCGTTCCGCATAGGTTGGAACTTCCTAATATATGAGTGTCAACTCCTTGTTCACCACATTCATCCATAAGAAATTTGTTGATATATGTCGATAGTGATGTGTGTGAACACACTTAAGATTGCTGGGGGCACATTTTCTCCTCTTAATAAATATTTCCCCCTTGGCTTCTATATATGGATATAACCCTAGCAAGCCACTTCACTTGGTAATACACTATGTATTGTGTTGGTCTCCAAGCTTCTTCTACTTCCATGTGTTATTTGTGTGCTTTAGCCGTCCTTGAACTCCAACATTTACGTCCGAATGCAAGAAAAATATACATAGATAATGATTGTACAAGTCTTTACTGCTTCTCTACAACTTTGGGGAAATAAATGAGCAATATTGAAGATAGTCATGACACATAAGTGCCACCTATTATTTGTCTTGTTGATCAAGGATCAAGAGAACTATCACGTATTTGTACATGAGAGATTTATTTCATTCCCATTTTCGGTCAATGAGGGAGGATAATGATACATGCTATGAGAAATAGTAGGTAATGCCACCCTGGCATGCCACCTGTGTGCCACCTATTCTTTACGTTGTGGACTTAGACTCATGCAACTTTTAGAAAAGCATATCACTACAAAAAATATTGACATGGAATCATTTTCATACATGTAAGCTTTTGTGAGATGTGTCCAAAAGACAATTATTGCCAACATATCTTGAATTTTGAACTATTCGGAAACGACTAGGCCAAGTCACACACTCACAACACAAATGGATTTGGCATCAAAGATATCTGCCTAACTAAGACAAATGGATTTCATGGATGGCCTCTACAAGGATCTATGGACCAATCTTGGAGTGTTGAATCTCGAGAGAGGTCTTTTGGGGAACGAATTAAGTGGTATAAAATATAGTGAAAATCCTCACTTTCATACCAATTTGTGTGGCTAGACGCCATGGTTCAAATTTTGAGTGTAGTATAAGGGTGAGTGATTTGGTTCCTACTATCTATTATAGATGTAGCACCATCTTTTATTATTGGATTAACCTAGCACCATTTTTGCCCTTCGATATGCCAATCTGGTCCATTCTGCTTCCTTTTTGAGGGGGTCCAAAGACATGATGGGTAAATGGTGCCCTTCAATATGCTAATCCGGTCCATTCTGGTTCCTTTTTGAGGGGGTCCAAAGACATGATGGGTAGACTTGATAGGAGTAAGATTTCGCACCATTTTTATGTTGCCATAGAGGTGCTATTGCTATGCTCATTTGATGTCCCCCTTAGAGATCTAAACCGATGTGATTGTCTAAACTAAGCTTTAAATATATACATCTACTTTTTTATTTTATATGAGGTAATGGTTTTTGGTTAAAACGGAGCGCTAAACCTAGACAAGTACAAAATGTGGATGGTAATGAAGTGTCTAAATGGATATATAAATGAAAATATTTTTGGATTAATTTTGCTAGAATTATATATCAATGGAGATATTATGTAAAATCTTTATGAGAGGTGCTTCTATCATGCCATCTGATTTCAGGGTTACTACTAACTACACTACAAGGTTGGGTGTGTTCTATTTCAGCGCTTGCTTTTGGTTTGCTTGATTGGAGATTGAAATTACAAGGAGACGCTTCATGTCCCATGGAAGAGGGGATTTAATTTACTGATCCAAGACTCCAAACTTGATTTTAGAGATAGCTTTGATGGCCTTCTATTCCTTGTGTTATTGATGAGGATGAACCAAACAATAAAAAAAAAAATTCAAAAAAAAATTCTATATGCAATGATTTTCTTAGTTTTCATTTTCTTTAAGACTTTTCAAAAGAGAAAAGATTTTCACTATATGCTTTTGCATTCAACTTTTCAAAAAGCAAAAAAGGCAAAAAAAAATCACACATAAAATGTTGCATTAGTCAAAGTGGTATGTACCTCAATCATACAATTAAAATCTTAGGGGGTTTGCTACAATATAAAATGAAACACTTGAAAACAATATACATATCATACAATAGGATAAAGAGTGCTTTCTTCTTTGGAATGGTGAGATGCTTCTTCCATGGAAAACCCATTCATATAGAAGGGTGGAGCTATGAGTTTCATTTTTCTTCCCTAATTATTCATGAACACCAAGCAGATGACATTCAAATGGCACTTGATAAAAAAATAAGGTTATACCTAGACTCATGAAAACTTTTAGGAAAGCAAATCACTAAAAAAATATTGAAAATGCAAACTTCTTTAAATTCATAAAAGATTTTGATACTGGTCAACATATCGTGCATTTTAAGCAATTAAAAAACTAGTAGGTCAAAGATACACACATCAAACATAAAGATATGGAGTAACATTGTGCCTAACTAAGACAAATGGACAAATCTTGGAATTTTGAATCTTGTGGGCACAACTCTTGTGCAAGAAATCTTTATAGTGCAAATCCTCACTTTCTTACCAACTCTCATCCTATAAAATATTGTGCAAATCCTCACTTTAATACTATTATGAGTGAGTTTGTTCCTCGGGATGAAGTAACTACTTATTAAGAGAGACTATAAAAATGACCCCCTTTATCCACTTGGGAACTCCTATTATGCTTGGTTGACATAATTTATGGTAAAAAATGGTCTAAATGTGAGGGATAAACAAAATGTTAGGCTGTTTGGTTGGGCTTTACAACTCTTGAGGCAAGGGCAAGTGTTCAACCTCTTCTTACGGCAGGATAGATATGCACCTAAGGTCATTGTATTGCCTTTGGGCATAATTAAAAACCAATTGCTTTAAGGCAATCCTTTCTAGTGTTGCCTTCGAGCAGTTTAACCCTTGCTCTGTGGGATACAAAAGGGTCCTATGGGTACTATGCTCGTTCACTTGTATAGTCGTTTTTTGAATCAATTCAAACAAGGAAGATTAAGCTTCTGTAGAACTTCCTCTTAAAAAAAAATGTGTGCATTGTTAGTGAGGGATAAAGAGGACACCTAGATGTGTGCATTGTTCTTTCAAATTTCAAGCTTAAAAAAAGTGAGTAGCTCGCGAACTCCCCCAAAAATAACCGTCTAATTCAAAAAGAGCTAAAATTAATTCCAATCGTGCTAGATCCGGCTATGTTTTTTAAACCCAAAATAGCTCATCTCCCCATGGCTTCTGTTATTCTTATCTTATGGGGAAGTGACCAACACAATTTCATTTATACACTCTTTCATCCCATCCCACTTCTACTCTTAAACTAATGTGAAGACAGCTTTCACGGATAGAGACTCGGCACCTCGTTCAGTGTGTTTCAATGTCAGTCATCCACCTAAATGTACCCCACTCCATATTTTATCATGCATCATGAGAAGAAGAGCTATGGCTGGGTGCTATCCCAACACATTGAAGTTGGAGAGGATGATGGGTCAGTCCCTCCCTTGCTGAGGGACAATTCAGGACTTGGGAACTCACAAGTTGTCATAAAGTATTGATGTTTTCTGCTATTACAATGGTGTCTACTGTGTGTCAATGCGCATTGTATGCTGACCCCCTAAATGGGCGGGAAATGGAGGATGGAGTGTTCAGAGTTCAAGTCCTATGTCCCTGCGGCTGTCTTTCCCAAGCTCATCCCCGTCCTCTCTCTTTCCTTTCCCAATTTACATCGACTCTTTTCAACTGGGGACATTCCTATACTCTCTGAGCAGTACCTTTACGCATGAATTGCCACTACTTACACTGTTATACCGATCCCTTTACCTTCTCAATTCGCTCAACACTATTGCTGTTCTCGCGATTCTGCATTCTTGCTCGCCTTCTACAATGCGGAGCTCCGAATGGGATCTGGCTCACAGCAACAGTGAGGCTGAAGCTATAGCGTAGAGTCGAGGATCTTCTAAAAAATTCTCTTATCACGGTTTTTGCCCAAATTCAGCAGGCCTGAACTTTAGTGCTGTTGTATGAACTTCTTCTCTCCCCGATAGCGCACTGCATTTCCCCTTGAGTCAATCTCTGGCATCTATGAGCTCAAATTGAATAAGCAGATTATCCCTACAGGTCTTCCGCAGAAGTAACTGAGAATTCGTAGCTGATGCACGACTGTACACTATGGATAATGCACAAGAAACTGTAAGTAAATAGTACAATTTTTGCACATGCCATCACCAAGATAAAGGCCCTGGTCTCTTTGATTTGATAGAGAGCCTTTCACTGCTCGGGGGTCCGCGTAACTGTAGTGAAGGCACAAATAGGAGGGATGCATTGTGTTAATTCGAGAGAAATCATTGGACATGATTAGGTTATCTAGACTTTGGGAGAGCTGATCGGGGATATACAGGTTCCGTACACAAGGTTAGAACGAAACGCACATCCGTTAGTATGAATATCTCTCTAGATGAAAGCTTTGAGCTTGATCTCTTGGGCCAACAGGTGAATTTTCCTGCAAATAGAAGACAGGCGTAAACTTCAATGTCAGTCCTCTGAGTGCATGGGCTCTCTTGATCGAGCTGCACGGAAAGAAGTCCAAGGTGCAAAAGAATTTAGGGTTAGGGGAACGGAAAAATCAAAGATCCAGGATTTCATGACAAACCCTAGTTATCAATTGAAATCGGTAGACCCGGAAACCAAGCTAGCCATAGAATCAGAGACAAATGCACGATTATATACAATGCTGCAATCGTCTGTGCCAACATTTTGTAAGCTGAATACAAGAACTAGGGTGCGAGTTAGTTGATCTTTTCTCTCTATATATTGCATTGCGTTACCCTGGTTGAGGTTCTCCTACGCTTTGACTTCATTGATTTGCGGGGTTCTTTTTCGTCCTACTGCATTTTCATCTTGACTCCTTTTCTTGTAGCTGGGTGTTATGGAGAGCACTGGATCAGAAGGGGAAGGCCATTCATGTAAGGTGACTGTGGAGGGTTTACAAGAGAAGGAGGGTGGCATAGCTGTTTCATCCCTGGGTGCTGCGAATGAAGAGGGATTCGACGAGGAACTGTCAGTACTCCCTCGCCACACTAAGGTGGTTGTCACTGGCAACAATAGAACTAAATCTGTTCTTGTGGGACTCCATGGCGTCGTCAAGAAGGCTGTAGGACTTGGTGGCTGGCATTGGCTGGTAAGCTGCTGTAGATCAACGCCCTAACAATGAAGCTTGCCAATTTGCACTTATCTTATTTTTCAGCATCACGTTTTGTTTGATCTTCGTGGGTTATGATCGGTCCTTTTAAGAAGATTCCAACTGTTCTTTCTCGTTTTTCATGTTAAATTTTATGGTATCCTCGAATTATCTGTAGAAAGCTCTACATGTATGTACAGTTAGTGTTCTCCAGGAATGAAACTTTTTGCAATTTTACGCTCATCTAGACTTATTCGGATGAAGTGCATATGTAGTATATGCACTTACAATGCGCTGCTCTACGCTTCTTTGGTTCTTCAAAGTTTCTCTGCTACATTACTGTAATTAAGACCATCGTTTTATGTGGAGTACACTAGGGAACGCGAAAACCCTCCTTATATTTTTCTTATCTACTTCCATAGGTCATATCTTTTAATTTTGCGTCTCAATATTTCGATTGAACGAGCTTGTAAATTTATCAGAAATCAGGACTTCTGGATGCTGTTCTTTCCGTGAAAAAGGCTGACTTAACGGCCACGCTATTAGTGGAGCGTCATTTATAATTCCTGCAGTTTTGAATCGTTCCGGAAGGTTGTTATCCAACATACGGTGCCAATATTCTCTTTCTTTAGTCTCGCTCTACCCCTGTGCCCCCTTGTATATCAGTGAGTGGGCATGGATTGCATCAGATATCTTGAGTTGAGGTACCGAGCATGGATCTCCAAGGTTACTGTCTTTACAAACCCGCTTGTTTGTGTTACTAGTCTGTAAGCTGTCTCTTCGAACACACCAGTGCTAGCTTTCGTGACCATCCTTTTTGAGGAAAGTTTTAGAATTATGCTGATTTGTTTTCTCCAGTTTTCTGTGATGTAAACTTATAGGATCATCATGTTTTTTTTTCCAACAGGTCCTCACGAATGGCCTTGAAGTCAAACTCCAGAGAAATGCACTAAGTGTTCTTGAGCCCCCAACTGGTTTAGAAGAAGATGACGATTCTGATGGGGGCAGGTCCAACGTAGGTCAGAATTTTCATTTCTTATACAATTAAAGATCACAAAATTTAGATTTTTGTCCTGTTTGTTGGAATTTTCAGGTTCAGCATCATGATTTAAATGTTTATAGATAATTTAAAAAATATCTCTGGAGATTTTATTCTGAATTCAGGGGATCTGGCAACACGTCATGGTACTTAGGGCAACTAGATACAATGCCAGTGTCCCTTTCCCTCTCACCATCACTGCCTCCACCAGCATGAAAACTTCTGGTTCTCACCATTTGCCTGCATGTACAAGCATGCGTGCTCACACACATACGCATTGTATAAAGCCTGGAAAATTTTCGAATCGTGTATTCTTCTCCACACAGATTTGAATTTGTTTTGAAGGTGGCATATTTTCAAATCCTTTCTACAATTTATATAGCCATACACAACATGTGCATGCACACATGCACACATACATAATGGAAAAGGTTGAAAGCTTTGAAAATCCTTTCTCATATCCAGACATATTGGGTCTATTTTACATATGTTGTGTTTGTACGTTATTTTTCCAACTAATAGAGCTCTACATTCACTCCCTGTCGCCATCTGTTTGACCATAACTTTTTCATGTTGGTGAACAGAGGATTATCCAAAACCTTGCAAAGTGAGGATGCGTCATCCGAAGTCCAATGGTATGACAAGGGGTGGTAGTGTCCAAAAATGGCATGTTGCTGATGCATCTTCAACAGGACCCAAAGCAAATCAGAAGCTCTTGGTCAGTTCTGAATCTGAAGTCTTATATTCCATGTCTTTTAGCTCTGAAGTCATCCAAAACCCAAAATGGACATCGTAGATCAGTGCAATAAATCTATTTGTGAGGAACAAGTACTGAATTTACAATTGCGCATAGCATAATGATTTTTCTCTCTGTTCTTTTTGTGTCTTTTTTTCTAATACAGGTATGGCTTCATGTGGTGGTTTCCCATATGGAGACATCCATTATTGAGACATACTTGTGTGTGTGCTCTTGTTGGAGCATCTATAAATGAGTACCCCTGGTATTGATGCATACTCTGTATGTGGTGGTTTTCCATATGGAGACATCCATTACCTTTGAGTGTTGTACTTGCTACATATAATATCTGATATCAGTGGAGACTTCTTAGCATTTATCACTGCCATGAGTGAAGGTTAGATTTTGGGTTAATACTTTTTAGCCTTGTGGAACGATTAGCATTAGTCTCGTTTTGCATTTACTTCTGATGTATAATTGAGCTGCTTTTGAGTTCATGGAGGCAGTAGCTAAATATACCTGGCGTCTTGGTTTGAACTTTGGCTGGGCCAGGTTTTAGACACTTGCATTTTTAGTATGGCAAACTTCTTCTCTGAAATCTTGTCTTCTCAAAGGCTGTAGTGGGAGAAGTTTGGTCATATAACTTTCCCTGAAGATGTAAATGTTGAAAATGAAGTCTCATTTGATGGAATCAGATAGAATGTTGTGCCCTTTGTCTTCATTGTGATCACCTGGAGGCTGGCATCTCAACACCTTTTCAAAAATGTATTGTGGCACTTTTCTCAATCATATGTTTTTAGGACGCTTTGCATTTCATTGTGAATTGGATCTTCCCGAGTTCATTGTGTTTTGAAGATTGCATTTCAATATTCCATATTGTAGTCTATTCAGCTCAGTCATTCGAACATGCAAATGAAGTTTAATTCGATGAATTCAGATAGAGTTGTGCCCTTTGTCTTGATTATGATCACCTGGCATCCTTCCATCTTTTCAATCGTGTGTTTTTAGGTTGCTTTGCATTTTAGTATGAATTCGATCTTCGTGAGTTCATTGTGTTCTAAGACTGCATTTTAATATTCCATATTGCAGTCTATTTAGCTCAGTCATTTGAACATTTATCACCCTTTCTCGATATATGATTGCCTGCTCTCTTTTCATGCAGAAGGTTAACTTAAGTAAATTGGAAACAGCTGCCTTGGTGCGATACCTACGGCGATTTGAGCTGGTAAGCTTTGCTTTTCCATCCCCAATTTTCAATTTGTGTGTATATCTCTTCTGAGCATGATTTTAATGGCTGGTATCTTGTATTACTGCATAGATGGAAGCAGACCCAAATTCTTCAAAGGAACAACTCCTTGATGCTGTGGAGAGGCATTTCAGTGCACAGGTATTTTGACTTTTTGCTAGTAATATCAAGCTATTGGTGGGATTCAATTTTCTAAGAGTTGTTCTACAGAGTCCCTGCACATACACCACAAGTAGATTTATTTGTAGTTGCATTTACTTTTACGAAGGGCAGGGATGAATCATTTCAATAAATGTCAACTTCCACCATAGATGGGGGATAAATGACTTCACAATTTCTTATATATGTTCTGTCTTTAACAAACTCGGCAGGACATGATTTTGAGGCTTGAGGTTGCACATTGTAAGGTAAAGTGCATATTGAGCACTCGAGGAACTAATAGATTTGCTGTTGTAATCCTTGTAGTCTCATGCAGAACGGAGTTAATGATAATAGAGTAATTTTAATCTGCAAGAGTCATCATATTTAGTCTATGTGGAGCTAGAAATAATGACCTTGTTTCTTGTGATTTCTGCAGCAACTGGATGAATTTCAAGTGATTGCCCGCTTCATGCAGGCAGCAAAGCGGCGTAAGATTGTAAATGGTTGAGTGTTCCCTCTTAGCAGCTCTCGACAGTGTCAAACCAAGAGACCACAGATCTTATGGGGTTGTTGTTTGCTTGTGTATGAAATTTAGATTCACTAACCAAATATGCTGATCAGGTCAGGATAGGTAGGAAATTTACTTTCATCTCACTGTCTATGATTGGCAACCCCTTCTGTCTAACTAATAGCCTCCTGCAACGACTTCATCCCAGAAGTTTTTTTTGTCAATGTCTCACACAAGCTAGGTTAGCTTAGTCTCTAACAGGTACTGTTGTAAATACATGTTTTGGAGTTGCCCATACTTTGTGACATGTGGGCTTCCTCCATTTTCAATGACAAAATGTCTCTTTTGTTCCCTTTTAACTGTTCCTTTTGTCAGTTCAATTTTATGTATAATTTTATCTGTTCATTAACTTCAGCAAAGTCTGAGCTCCATAAAGATATCAGCCTTAATAAACGCAGAATTATTACACAGATGCACACACACAACATAAATTCAGTTGCTTTGTTCACAGAATGTCCTTTATTTTTGGATTTACCTATTGCGTATTGTTTTTGGTACTAAGACTGTGAAGGTAATTCTTATTTTCCTTGTTGCATTTTCCTTGCCTGCTGCTTTGTGACACCATGTTGTTTGTGTTTCTTACTTCATGCTGGGGATTTATCATGTGAACACCTGCTCACTTTAGGAACCATGCTAAAGTTCAGTACCGCTCTTGAGCACCAATGACATTAGTGAAGATGCAGATCTTTGAAAAGATGCTCAATCAAAATTAGAATTAGGTGTAAACTTTATATTCTGCAAAGTGCAAGTGAGATTGTGTTGATGTTTATTTTAATGTATTTTATTCTAATTCATAGTCCTGATTCTTTTTGTTGTTAGTTAGAAAACTCTCTGCAGATGAATGTTTTTTAAAAGGGTTTTTTATCTTACTACCTACTCTACTTATAGGGTGGAAATTTGAAATGACACAACCAGGAGAGTCCCTTTATCCTCCACATCAGGGGTTCATGTGGAACCGATTGGAGGGGCTTGAACCCTGACCTTTGACCCAGCAGTTATGATGGTGTCTTCTCAATGATGTCTTCTCAATGATGTCTTCTCATTGAGAAGACACTTATGATGGTGTCTTCTCAATGATGTCCTTCATTTTTTGGTAGATACCTGCTCAGTTCCCGAGGCAATTGAAGCGCTGTCTCAGTCTTCGGAGTCACACGGAGTTCTCTCAGAACTTGTGCCGCCCAGCCGCGTGGTGTCCCTTCCTTTATTCCTCTCTAGTAATACAATTTGAGTATGACTCATGGTCCCTCACATGAGTGCCACTTGGCACTCAAGTGAGTACTCTACTCTAAAAGGCTAAGAGGTGGTTCACCCCTCTTACTAAGGACCATGAGTAATGCTCCATGTTACATCACTCCCTCTCAAAAATATTTTTTTTCTATATTTATGCATAACCACTTATGAATCATGTATCAGATATTGAGCTATGATAAATTTTGCGGAACTATTTTAATCAGTTACTGCCATACATGAAGAAGACGATGTCTGAATTATGTAATGATGAGTGCCTCAACACAAGTTATTTTTTTGTAGATGGATCCAGATTGCAATGGCAGTCATGTAGATTCGTCATATTACATCCTCCAAAATAGGTTTTAATCCCCATTGGATGTTATATGAACTATGCACCTTTTGTGCACACAACCTTTTTTGCCTGGAGTCATTGTTAAGATCCGAGTGGAGAACTGCTACCCTCTTAAATATAGTTCAAATCTGCCTACTGATTTATTAAGTTATCTCCTTATTTCTCATTGACGATGTGAAAGTAGGTGATGCTCCCTTTCATGTCCATAGAACTTGCCTCTTGGTGCAGCATGTTATACTCATAGAACAACCTTGGTTACACAGTTTAATGCAGCAAGTTTGTATTTACTGTACCATAATGGAGCACTTCATGTCAGATAACAATCTTGATTACTTAGTTTGCATGCATGTCGTGAAGACAGTACGATTCATTCTTATCATTCCACTGCACTATTTACTCATACAAGACTACTTTCGTTTCGCACAGAACTTCATAATGTTTAGCTTATCGACTTTTCAAATTCATTTACTCTTAAAGTTCTCCCTTGCAGTTCTGGAAATAGTTACTGATAAACAAGCCATTCTTGAGAAGGGCGATATTAATTATTGAGATACTTTGCGAATGTATTTATTTCACTAGAACAATTATCAGTATCCGACTCGGAGAGAATCTGGAGTCGCACATTTTAATGTAATGGTGACGTCAAAAATTTGTTGACAGACGGTTTAGTTGTTCGGCACTCTCGCTCCTTGTGTCAATCATTCTAAAATAAGCTTAAGGGGTAATGAAATCGATAAGATCATGTCTGTGTGAGAACTCATATCCATTTCTGTATGTACTATTCTTGAGAAAACCAGACAATATGGATATAATTTATAGACATATCTAATTCCCATGAGCAGACAGAATTTGCAAGGTGATGCCAAGAGTTGGCTTTGATTAGGAGATAACGTGTGGGAAAAAACACATGTACTGTGCCAAGGAGTTGTGCTTATAAACAAGCAAAAACTTCTTCTCTTCATAAACAAAGCACAATCAAGCAAATCAAGTTATCTTTGCCTACTGAAGCGGACTAAAAGGTTATCAGTCTTTTTTGTAGGTCTCCCTAACCCTATTCGCATTTCCTTAAATTTTATTAATTTAAAGTGCTTTTGTAAGAAAAAAAAAGTTATCTATACCTACTGAACACTTCAAACATAAATTGATATGAAAATGCTGTAATCATATTATCATGAGATGGAAGCACTAATCAGTATGCCTTATAAATAAATGTGTCCGAATAGGAATTTAAAACTATAAGAACATCAAACGGAAAGGTGTATAGATAGAGAGAGACACTACCCTAAGGTGGGGCAGTCTTTTCCCCTCTGATCATATGTATGGAAAATTTTGCATCGATTCTGTATGCAATAAAGGAAATATGAACATGCAATTATGGAAATTCACATTGATTTCTGTATGTATAGTTTTGGAAGCATAACCAGACAATTATAATTGAATTTAAGGGAGTTTCATACAATTCCAATGAGTGAATAGAACATGTCGCATCAGTGTAAGAGTTGGTTTTGGTTAGGTTAATGTGTGGAGGAAATCCATGTGTTGCATCAAGGGTTTAAGCAGACAAATGAGAAAAATAATTCTGTAAGTAAATCTTGTCATGTATACCCATTGAAGATGCAAACTGAAGAATGTAACAATTTATATCATGAGATGAAAACACTAGTCAGCATACTCTTGTGGACAATGCATTGATGAAAGAGAACTATGAATCACAGGAGCATCAAAGAAAATTAGTTAGATGTATGCATAGAGAGATATATTAGTTACCAAGGCAAGGTAATGCTCATTGTACAAGAGAACTTTGGGACTGTAATTGGAAGGTCATTTGCCTCCCTTTTTGTGTTGCTTCAAGGAATTTTTTATCAACTCACGTGAGTTCTAGCCAATGTTTGATGATCACATGGGGATTTGGAAAGGAACTTATCTTTATTTTATAATAATTAATGCATACACAAACTACTATGCTTAAGTACGCTTCTCTTTTTATTGTGGGAGTATGAGAAAAAATCCATCACATCATGTATTTTCCTAGTCTTAGGAGCACGGAAAAATATGTGGGAGTATGAGAATAAGAATAAATCCATTACATCATGTATTTTTCCTAGTCTTAGGGGCATGGAAAAATCTTGTATTCGTCTTTGCATACACAGCAGTGAATTTGACAAACATTCAAGGAATAGCAAAGAAGAGTTGAATATACTTTGATGTTGCTATTTCTCTTGTTGGATCACAAATCATACTTGATTTTCTTTCTTCATGCATTATCCATGATGCCTTTGTTAGTTCAATTCTTGGAATAACACTAGGAAATACTTGATTTTTTTAAAGAATTTCTGGAAGAAATTTAATATTACTAGGCAAGATAGATATCACATTATAGCATTTCATGATACATAAAAAAGCTACTGCTAAGTGATGAGGCACATGCCAAATCATTGCAAGTTGTGCTAGGAGATCCAAAGGTCCAACTGAATCTGTGTTGAATCTGTATGCTATCTGTGTAGTTCTTTTCTTTTTAAGTTGGTTGTATATGCAGACCTTCTCGTAATTTTTATCGATGGAATGAAACTCTAAAGAGCTGTGGTCTTGATCCCATAGCTCCTTGCTAAACCTCCAGGTGAGAAAAAGGAGCTCCCCTGAAGATGAGTGGCTTCAACAATAAAAAAATGGCATGCCTCCTACTAGCTCCTTCCAAAAAAAGATGCCCAAGACATTGCAGTCCATAGTCTTGCCAGTTCTCTCTCATAAGGTAGCAGCAACCTTCTATTCAAAATGACACTTGTCTCTCCACCATTTTCATTGTAGACATTAAATTCCAGAGCATATACATTGTGGAACATCTATAGGAGTAGAAAATTTGTGGCATGCAAAGATAAGTAAAAAATCCTCATATCATTGCACCATGACAACCTTGTTCCTTTTTGGTCCTCACATATGATATTGGCGAGCATCTTTAAGATTGTCCATCATGTCTTGAGGAGTGCGAATTTGAGCTGCAATATATCCTTTCGAAACCTCCATATCGGTTGACTGTTGATAAGCACCATTCTTTGAGAGAGAGAGATGTAGACCTTCACAGTTTTCATTACTTAGTGCTTCCATTCACTGCAGCTATCTTCATTGACATATGCGTTCCCCCTCACATAAAAAGAAAAAATGGAGGTTCGGCAAGTGCTTAATCCCTTGAGCCTTAACTTTGAAAGAACAACTATACAGGTGAATGGACATAGTACCCGCGGGACCCCCCGTATCCCACAAAGCAGAGGTTAAGCAAGGTTACAATTGGTTTCAACTGGTTTAAATTGGCCAAAGCCATTACATGTGCAATCCGAGGATTGAACTCTGGACCTCCACCTTAAAAGACCAAAGACTCAACCACTAGAACAAAGGGACGTGACCCTCCTCACATCTTAGCAGCCCATTCATATTGCAGACTAAACCAGAAACGTGTGCAACATCTTCTTCCTCATAGACATTAATTGTATGAATCGAAGCACATTCGTATTCCACTTAGCAAGTGCAAATGCCTTTGGCAACCCATTTCTTTGTAGAAACACTATTATGTGCTAAAATCCGAGAACACTTCCATATGTCCTATGTCCTCTTAAGCCATAGCATCTTTAGAAAGACACGAAGAAGCGAAAGTTACCATTCTCTGCTGACTTAGGCTGCCCCCTTCTCTCTAATCAAATGAGTTCCTCTCTTTAGTTCACATCACAGAGAACATCCCCCCCCCCCCCCCCCCCCAAAAAAAAAAAAAAGGGAAATTCCCAATGGAGAGAGAAGAGATACATTTCCTGTTCATAGTCCTTCTTTTAATTTTGGAATCCCCAAAATGGTGTCCTCCTCCGCACACAAACCGTACCAATCCTCCTCTCCTCCAACGTTGCTACTTCATTTCAATCCTTCTGCACTCTTCCATGAAGGTCCCACCCAGCTTCCTTGGATACCCTATTGCATAGCAGAACCGCTTCCTCTTTTCCTCTTTAAGCATCGACTTCCAACCCCAACAACTTCATATTGCTTTGAATTCCATGGCTGCCATAAGGAGCTTGCTCACAAATCTTTTTTTCCTTCCTAGCCTTTTGTACGACAACAGAGAATTCTCTCTATCCTTTGGGGAAGACTCCTATACTCCTCTTTACCCTCCTCATTTGATATCCTTTTTCCATGCACATGCACATTGGAATCTGCAATTACACACACATTAATACTCACATGCACATAGCTCACATTCGCATGCACCCAAATACACACACATAAGTGCGCTCTACACATAAGTATTTACAACACTTACATGCACATAAAAGCACATATTCACATAAATGCTAACACGTGTATATAGACGTTTCCATGCATATGCACATGCATTCGTATCTATTTAGCATTACACACATCTCCGCACATGCTCTTATGCACATTCAAACACGAACATACGTATGCACGCATATCACACATTTATACACATTTTCACATGGTCACACACACAAACGAATTCATGCAAGTACAAATGAAGAGTGTAGACAACAACCAATGATCCTTATGATATGTCATGAAAACATACAAGTGAACAATATCTAGTCATTAGTATGCAATAGAAATTCAGAGTTAAGGATAGAGTTCACTGGATAGTGTAATATTGAAATTATTTCTTCCATCTAATGCCGCTTGATGAGGATCAATTTTCTTTCAATGATTTCTCTTTATCTGGCACAAACCACCTCAACATTAATAATCTAAATTATACTCACTTTGATTAGGCTTTGAATTGATGCTTCTAATTTGACTTCCCTGTTTTGACTTCGAATCACAAGGACATCCACCCCTTAAGAACATGTCCATCCTTTGGATGCACCAACGTGCATACATAAAAACCATAAACAAGTATCAGATAGTCATAAATGGATCCAAATAGCGTTAAAAGAAAAAATAAGAACATAGTCATTCCATACAAATATATTGAATTTTGTATCAATCTAGAGAATAGAAAGATCAAGAATAATACCTCGCCTACCATGCCACAATCCACACGAACAGAATAAGAAATTTTATAAAAGTTTTGCAAGCTTTATAGATCTTTTTGTTTTGTTCAACTCATTTAGATCTACCGACCTATTCTAAACACTCGTATATGTACCAATCACTACTAACCCCAATTTTTGAACTGCAATTCTTTTCTCTCAAGACCTCCCACTACCCAATAATCTCATCAGTTCTTTTTATTTTATTTTTACTTTTGTATTTTAATTTATCTTGCTTTTTTCACTTTATTCTAGCTCAACCTATTTAGTTATTTATTTATTTGCTCACTCATTCTTTTTGTTTGTACAACCTGGCCTATGCAGAAATCGGGTGCGACTCATGGATTTGTCCACCTGCCCAAATTCACTTCATGTGTCTACTGAATCGATGTAACACATGATTCACAACACTAACTGTTGGAGTTAGACGTCTATGGAAGCACGCGAACAACACAAGGAAGAAGAAGAAGAAGCTTGGAGCACAACACACAATACTGAATGCATTACTAGAGAATGTACAAAGATAATTAGCCCGTTAGGGGAATAGGCATATATACAAGCCGGGTGAAAAAAACCTCTTAAAGAGGGAAAAAGTGCCCCGACAGTCCTAGTGTGTTCACACACATCACTACCTAAATATATAAACAAACCCCCCTTGGGAGTGATGCGGTGAACAAAGAGCTAGCACTCATGTATTAGGAAGTGCCAAGCTATGTTCCTTTATAGTACTTGCAAAACAATTTCTGCTTTTCTTCTGATTTCTTTTCATCTTTGTCTTCCCTCTTCGATTGTGCAAAATTAGCAGATCTCTGCTTACTAGTTGAAGAGCTCCATTTTCCTTTGCCCTTCTGACTAGCCATGAAAGCTTGATCTGCAACACGCATAATGGACCTGCTCTGCCTGGACTGGTCTTCTTGCAACAAAACAGAGACTAACTCCTCAAATGACAAGGCATTATGATTGCCTTTCATCATCAACCGAAGAGTAGAAGCAAAACTCTGATATGAATCAGGAAGACTATTCAGAACAGTCTGCACAAGTGAGCTATCTGGTATAACCTCATCAACAGAAATCAACTTTTCCTTCAAGTCTTTGATCTTTGTTAGAAAACTGTCCATAGAATCACCTTCATTCATGTGCTCACTCTCCAACTGTTTTCAGATATAAGCAACACGAGCCTCATTCCTAGCTTGGTACAATGTGGTAAGTGTATCCCAAGCATCCTTAGCTGTTCTGCAAGAGTGAATGTGAGGATAATGGCACGTTTGATAGACAAAGCTATCAATGCATGTGCTTGGGCATCTCTACCATCCCAACGAATTTGCTCTGTAGTAGGTGTAGTGGAAATCGCAGCACGAACATGAATATGCAGAATATCATCATCTTTGACACCTTCTGCATCAACTTCAGTACCGACAATTGTAACAGTTACAGGTGTGATGGGACGTTTTTCAACACCGTGCACAATGTTCCACAGTCCTTTTGCAACCAATACATGTCGCATCATATAAGCCCAAAATGAGTAGTTGGTATCCAACTTATCCTCAACAGCCAACATACAGAATACATCACTGCTTTTAGCCATGGCCAGTTATTAAAATACCTTGATGCAAAAAATTGACTGTATCTCAAAAAGTTGAATAGAACTGCCCATATGAATTTTGCTAGACCTGTAGTAAACTTCGAGATGCTTATATTGGCGAACCGAAACTGGTATATACCCTTTGACACAAAAAGACAAAATAGCTTGCACAAGTGCTATGATAGCGTTCGGAGGTCGAAATGAACTCAGATCGCGATTTCGGCACCACAAAGCGAAGTTGTTTTGATCTCGGAAACATGCTGAGTATGCTCACCCAAATTCGTGCAATTTTGAGATTGCAACCGGAGGAGTGTCGACGACGCCCTAGATGAAGCGATGACCTGCTCTGATACCAATTGTTGGAGTTAGACGTCTGCGGAAATATTGAATGTATTACTAGAGAATGTACAAAGATAAGTAGCCCGTTAGGGCAATAGGCGTATATACAAGCTGGGGCAAAAAAACCTCCTAAAGAGGAAAAAAATTACCCCAGTGGTCCTAGTGTGTTCGCACACATCACTTCCTAAATATGTCAACACTGTTGACACGGCAAGAGCTTGTAATTAAGCTGCGGAATTTGCCACGCCACAAGAACCAAGCTAAAGTGATGTTAGGACACCTCTATAATCATCAATAGCTTAGCAACCTTTTGAAACTGAAAACTTTATTACTGTGTTTAGTGAAATCTGGAAATTCACTTTACAGAAAACTTCGCCTTTTCTTCAGGCTTCAATTCTAATCTGATTGACTTCAATCTTTATAATTTTTTGTCGGCTTACTGTTGGATATTATTTTCGCCACTTAAATGAGCCAAAATTGTGTTTGAAACTCACCGAAATACCACCGGAACTTCACCGGACTGTCACCGTAATTGCATCATAATTGTACTGAAATGTTACAGGAATCAATTGAAATTTTGTTCGTACTTACTTCAAATGGTTGTAAATGAAGTAAGGAAATAATACCTGAGCTTCGTTCAACAAATAAACTCTATCTGAAGTTTGAGAAAAAACTTCATCAGTTCTGGATGTCTTTACGGTCAGACATTGTACCATGTGTACATGTCCCGTTTCATAAAAATACTTTGATCAGTTTGTAGTTGAGACTACTAGCTTCAAGATGAGCTGTCACTCATGAAAAACTTTACACTAAACTGTGACATCTAACTTGTAGACATACCGTAAAGACTGTGCACTGACAAAACTATAACTGTTAACTAACTTTCACAGTAACATGAAGTCACTTAGATTTCTTCAAATAAGAAGAATGCGCTTAGATCTTTCCACATGAACATGTGTTTTCTATTAGAGAAGATGTGTACAGAATGGCTTGGCCTTACTTCGCTCATAGCCACAGAAAACTCTCCTATGCTGAGTAGTTCTTCCTTACCATCTCTCTTACAGATGAATTCCTGACAGTTCAGGTTCTATTATTCATCTCTACATACACACTCTTGCGTCTACTACATGTGCGCTTCTAAGCTCTCTAAGCTCTCTTAGTTCTCTGGCTATATTTTCTCACTGTATTTCAACACTCTCTCAACTCTCTTATATACAATTTTTATCCGAGATTCAAAACTCGTAATTCTGGAAGTTTCTCTGAACTATATTACAGTTGTAAATTTGTCCCTTCACTAAGGCTTGCTTTTCTGATTGCTTTGTTTCTGCTTCTCTTTGTCTTTCTTTGTCCTTCATATGTCTTCATGTCTTTATGTCTAATTAGTGAGTGAATCTCCAACAGCTCTCCCTCAATCACTAATTAGCATCTTCTGGTCTTTCATATATTCTTCTTTTCTTTTATTCCTGCCATTTCTTTGAATCTGCTTGTCTTTACTCCATCCAAGCTCTTTGTCAAAATATCTGCAATCTGATCTTTTGTAGGAGTGAATACTATTTCAATCTCCTTCTCCATTACCTTTTCCCTTAGGAAATGATATTGAATCTCTATGTGCTTTGTTCTTGCATGAAATACAGGATTTGCTTCAAGATACAATGAACTCATATTATCTCCATGTCTGATAGGTATACCTTGATCAATACCCATGCTTTTGAACAAAGTCTGCATCCATATCACTTCTTTAGCTGCTTCCACAAGTCCTTTATACTCAACTTCAGTTGACGATAAAGCCACTGTATGCTGCTTCTTTGAACACTAGCTCACAAGCTTATCTCCTAGGTATATCATATACCCATGTGTCGATCTTCTGTCATCTTGACTTCCTGCCCAATCTGAGTCACTGTATGCTCTCAGCTGTATATCTGATGTAGAAGGATAATATAATCCTTCTTTTATAGTTCTTTTGATATATCTAAGAACTCTTTGTCCTGCAACCCAATGTTGATCCTTCGGACAATGCATAAACTGTGAGAGAACTCCTACTGCATAACTAAGATCTGGTCTTGTTAGCGTAGCATAAATCAAGCTTCCCACTAAAGATTGATACTTCCTCATATCTTTAAACTCTACACCATCATATTTGCTGAGTTTATGATTGACCTCAAGTGGTGTTGAGGCTTCTCTGCAATTCTCCATATTAAACTTCTTCAGTAAGTTTAGAAGATACCTTTCTTGCGAAACATATATACCATGATCTGTATATGTAACTTCCATTCCAAGAAAGTATGATAAATTTCCTAGATCACCGATCTTGAACTCTTTTTCAAGCAATCTCTTTACCTCCTTGATTCCTTCATCTGAGGTACCTGTGATTATAATGTCATCTACATAAATACAAATCTAGATCATACCTTCATCTGTTCTTTTAATGAGTAGATTTGCATCTCCCTTTGAGCTTTGGTATCCAAGATCATTGAGATACTTTACAAGTCTATAATTCCAAGCTCTTGGAGCTTGCTTCAATCCATAGAGTGCTCTTCTTAATCTGCAAACATGATTTGGTGGAACTTACAAACCCTTCAGGTTCTTCCATGTCAACTTCATCTGATATATATCCATTTAGAAATGCATTCTTTATATTCAATTGACTTAGCTTCCATCCTTTTGATGCTTCTATAGCAATCAGTGTCCTTATGGTTGACATCTTTGCCACCGGACTAAATGTCTCATCATAATCTATGCCATGCATCTGAGCATAACCTTTTACTACCACTCTAGCTTTGTATCTGGCTATTCTTCCACCTGCAAACTTCTTAACTTTGTAAACCCATTTATTTCCAATCACTTTCTTATCATTTGGTTGTGGAACAAGTTCCCAAGTCTTGTTCTCCTCAAGTGCATTAAACTCTTCCTTCATTGCTTCTTCCCATTTTTCCTTACCTTTTGCTTCACTGTAATTCTGAGGTTCTTCATCTTCCTTTACTAAGTAAGCATAGTTTTTCTGAGTCAAATAAGAAGTATCATAGGAATACCTTGTTGGTTGTTTCCTTACTCTGTTTGACCTTCTTGGTTCATATTCTTCATGTGTATCTGAATACACTTCTTCATCATATCTCGGTCCATCTTCATTTCTCATAGTTGATCCAATCCTAGATGTACTTGCCTGCATATGATCTTTATCTCCATTCACCTGCATATGTGATTTACCTTTTTCAATTCTTCTTACCTCTTCTTCAATTGTTTCATCATTATGCTCTTTATCTGCATACCGGCTCTTTCCTTCATCAAATGTCACATCTCTGGAAATAGTAAACTGTTTGGTTAAAGGACTCCATAACCTATAACCCATCTGCTTTTCATCATATCCGATGAACACATATTTTTCAGCTTTTGGTTCAAGCTTATGTCTAAGTTGTAATGGTACATAAGCATAAGCGACTGATCCAAACACTTTGCAATGATCAAGTGTTGGTTTCTTACCCCACCAAGCTTCATAAGGGGTCATTCCATTTAAAGCTGCACATGGTAATATGTTAACAAGATATGTGGCTATATTTACAGCCTGAGCCCAAAGATAGTTTGGACAATTCTTCTCCTTTAACATTGCTCTTGCAAACTCAACTAGAGTTCGGTTTCTCCTTTCTGCTACTCCATTTTGTTGCGGTGTATACCTGCAAGTTATTTCTCTTTTGATATCTGCATTCCACAGATAATCATTGAACTCTTGAGAAAAATATTCTCCTACTCCATCAGACCTTAGTCTTTTGAGTTTTTGTCCTGTAAGTCTTTCAGCATATGCATGAAAATGCTTGAAAGCTCCAAATACTTCTGACTTCTCTTTTAAAACATAAAGAGTTATCCATCTTGTTGCATCATCAATAAAAAGAACATAATACCTTGAGCCATTGATAGATCCTTCTTTTGTTGGCCCCCATACATCTGTATGTATGAGTTCTAGCAAACCATCATGTTTGTAACCATTTTTCTGAAATGGTAACCTGTGTGCTTTTCCCATCTGACAGGCTTTGCATTTGTGAATCATATGTTGATTTTTCATATTTGGTAATCCTCTTACGGATTGTTTTTCCACCATAGTTTTGATTCCTTTTTCATTAAAATGTCCTAACCTCTTATGCCAGAGGTCTAATTCTATAAACACTTCATCAGCATGTGTGATCAATGCTTGACCAACATTCCCTTGTACTTTAAGAGTAAAAAGTCTACCTTCCTTCTTACCATGGACAATTTGATTGTATCCATTCTCTGGATCTTCAACAAATACTCCTTCATTTGTAAACTTGACTTGAAAACCTTTTTCTACTATCTGTCCCACACTGATCAGATTCTTGGGGATTGTTGGAACATACCAAACATTTGTTAGTAGGTCAGCTCCATTCTTACACTTTACTTTTCTAATTGACCTCACATTATGTTTTGTATTATCACCTGTTTGTACTGTATGATTTGAAATACCTCCTTCCAGTTCTGATAACAATTCTATATTTCCTGACAAATGATTTGAACAACCAGAGTCAATATAGAATACCTTGAGATCTTCATTCTCCGACATGCTTATCGAATTCATCATCAGCATTGTATGATTGTCATTCTGTGTATCATTTGCATAGTTGTAGTAGGTAGTGTTGTGAGACTGATTCTGTCCCCAACTTCTTGCTCTACCTCTACCATATCCGCCTCTTTGGCTTTGTATACCTCTTTGATATCTTCCGCTTCTGCCTCTGCCATTGTTATTTTGATTCTGACTTGATCCTTGAGAATTATGCCAGCAATCATGAGCCAAATGATTGCTTAATCCACAGATCCAACAAGACTTCTTGTTGTTATTCTGATTTTCTCTTCCTTTTGTATTACCTCTACTTTTACTTCTGACATTACCTCTTCCTCTTGCATAATTTGCTTGAGTAGTCATCTCTTCTTCATCTTTTTCTTTTCCTTTATCACCTTTCTTCTTATTCTTTGCGTACATAGCAGAACTATGTCCTTTATCTCCATCTGTCTTCAAAGCTTGCTCAAATGTTAGCATTAGTCCAAGCAGCTGATTTAAATCTGGTACAAAATGATTTAATGAAAGTTTAGTTGAGAGTACGAAAGGTTTCCACCTTTCATCACCTCTCAGTCCTGCAAGCAATTGCGCTATCAACCTGTGGTCTTCGATATCTTCATCAATAGATCTAAGACTATCTGCCAAGTCCTTCATCTTAGTGACATAATCACTAATGCTTTGACTTTGCTTTTTCTTGAACGTTGTAAACTCTGACCATAAGCTAGCCTTCCTAGCTTTGGTAGTACTTTGGAAATGATCTTCCAATGCACTCTATATGTCTTCCGCTTTCTCCAGATCTCTAATATGTGGTAGTAGATGATCTGTAATGATATTGTAGATATAAGCTCTTGCCGTTGCATCTTTCTTCTGCCACAACTTCAAAGCTTCTAACTCTTCTTTCTTTGGTTGACTGTCGTCTTCAAAAGTCGGATTCTTTTCTTCTCCTGTCACATATATCATTAAGTAATTACTCATAAGTAAGGCTTCCATTCGCATTACCCATGCGGGATAATTATCTCTGTCCAATTTGTCAATAGAAATGTGATATGCCATGATCTTCTTGTTTCTGTTACTGCCGGTGAGTATAACTTTAAAAGATTTTACCTTTCATAAACCTTTACCTTTGAGAATGACTTCGGAATGCTTCTCTGATGCCGTTTGTTGTTGATCACTTCAGATTTCACCTTCATTGTGAAGAATTCTTCTCTTGTATATTTACTTCCGTTTACTCTTGAGGAACTTTCTGCTCTTCAGAACCTTTCTGCTCTGATACCACTTGTTGACATGGCAAGAGCTTGTAATTAAGCTGCGGAATTTGCCACGCCACAAGAACCAAGCTAAAGTGATGTTAGAACACCTTTATAATCATCAATAGCTTAGCAACCTTCTGAAACTGAAAACTTTATTACTGTGTTTAGTGAAATCTGGAAATTCACTTTACAAAAAACTTCGCCTTTCCTTCAGGCTTCAATTCTGATCTGATTTACTTCAATCTTTATAATTTTTTGTCTGCTTATTGTTGGATATTATTTTTGCCACTTAAATGAGCCAAAACTGTGTTTGAAACTCACCGAAATACCACTGGAACTTCACCGGACTGTTACCGGACTGTCACCGTAATTGCACCGTAATTGTACCGAAATGTTACCGGAATCAACTGCAATTTAGTTTGTAGTTACTTCAAATGGTTGTAAATGAAGTAAGGAAATAATACCTGAGCTTCGTTCAGCAAATAAACTCTATATGAAGTTTGAGAAAAAAACTTCATCAGTTCTGGATGTCTTTACGGTTAGACACTATACCGTGTGTACATGTCCCGTTTCATAAAAATACTTTGATGAGTTTGTAGTTGAGACTACTAGCTTCAAGATGCGCTATCACTCATGAAAAAATTTACACTAAACTGTGAGATCTAACTTGTAGACGTACCATAAAGACTATGCACGGACAAAACTATAATTGTTAACTAACTTTCACAGTAACATGAAGTCACTTAGATTTCTTCACACAAGAAGAATGCGCTTAGATCTTTCCACATGAACATGTGTTTTCTATTAGAGAAGATGTGTACAGAATGGCTTGGCCTTACTTCGCTCATAGCCACGAAAAACTCTCCTATGCTGAGTAGTTCTTCCTTACCATCTCTCTTATAGATGAATTCTTGACAGTTCAGGTTCTATTATTCATCTCTACATACGCACTCTTGCGTCTATTACATGTGCGCTTCTAAGCTCTCTAAGCTCTCTAAGCTCTCTTAGTTCTCTGGCTATATTTTCTCACTGTATTTCAGCACTCTCTCAACTCTCTTATATTCAATTTTTATCCGAGATTCAAAACTCATAATTCTGGAAGTTTCTGTGAAATATATTACAGTCGTAAATTTGTCCCTTCACTAAGGCTTGCTTTTCTGACTGCTTTTTTTCTGCTTCTCTTCGTCTTTCTTTGTCCTTCATATGTCTTCATGTCTTTATGTCTAATTAGTGAGGGAATCTCCAACAGACACCAACCCCATGTAAAGTCGACATCAGTTCATGGCTTTGACCACCTCACTAGAGTTAGTCGATGTAGCATATTCACATAAATGCTAACACATGTACATAGATGTTTCCATGCATATGCACATGCATTCGTATCTATTTAGCATTACACACATCTCCACACATGCTCTTATCCACATTCAAACACGAACATACATATGCACACATATCACACATTTATACACATTTTCACATGGTCACGCAGAGAAATGAATTCATGCACATTCATGTACTACCTTTTCATGCAAGTACAAATGAAGAGTGTAGACGACAACCAATGATCCTTATGATATGTCATGAAAACATACAAGTGAACCATATCTAGTCATTAGTATGCAATAGAAATTCAGAGTTAAGGATAGAGTTCACTCGATAGTGTAATATTGAAATTATTTCTTTCATCTAATGCCGCTCGATGAGGATCAATTTTCTTTCAATGATTTCTCTTTATCTGGCACAGACCACCTACATAATCTTGAGTTGATGCTTCTAATTTGACTTCCATGTTTTGACTTTGAATCACAAGGACATCCACCCCTTAAGAACATGTGCATCCTTTGGATGCACCAACGTACATACATAAAAACCATAAATAAGTATCACATAGTCATAGATGGATGCAAATAGCATTAAAAGAAAAAATAAGAACATACTCATTCCATACAGACATATTGAATTTTGTATCAATCTAGAGAATAGAAAGATTCAAGAATCATATCTTGCCTACCATGCCACAATCCACACGAACTGAACAAGAAATTATATAAAAGTTTTGCAAGCTTCATAGATCCCTTTTTTTTGTTCAACTCATTTAGATCTATCAACCTATTCTAAACACTCGTATATGTACTAATCACTACTAACCCAAATTTTTGAACTGCAATTCTTTTCTCTGTAGATCTCTCACCACCCAATAATCTCATCAGTTCTTTTTATTTTATTTTTACTTGTGTATTTTAATTTATCTTGCTTTTTTAACTTTATTCTAGCTCAACCTATTTATTTATTCACTCATTCTTTTTGTTTGTACAAGTTGGCATATGCCGAAATCGGGTGCGACTCATGGATTTGTCCACCTACCCAAGTTTACTCCATGTGTTTTTTGACTCTATGTAGCACATGACGCACAACCCCAACCCCATGTAAAATCGACATCAGTTGATGGATTTGACCACCTCACTAGAGTGACTCCACCAGCCTATTGATCCACATAGGCACATGAAAACATGTAGGTCATGCCATAGGATGAAGCTAACATCTGCTTGTGGCCCTAATCACTCATTCCATAGCTTACTTGTGCCCACACTTGTAGTGGTTGTAAGAAAAGACAACTCATACATGTTGTTACTCCTTCTGCCACTCCCAACAACGTTGTTATTACTATCGATAATCTTAACCCTTGTCTTACTCAAAGATACTTGATGATCTTGATCACTTATAGAAGCTACTGAAAGTAGATTTTCTTTTTATTTGTGGAACATACAACACATTTGAAAGGTTTCTGACATCCACATTAGAGTTCATGAAGGAAAGTGTACCATAGGGAAAGGGTTTGGCTAATCAATTTTGGGCAGAGACTTTCAACATTGCTATCTACATCGTGAATTGAAGCTACACCAAGGCACTTGATGGAAAGAGTCCACAAGAGGCCTACATTGGTAAAAAGCCATATGTTTCCCATTTCATAGTATTTGGAAGTGAATGTTATGTACATGTTCCAGATAGGGAGAGAAAAAAGATTCAACCAAAAAGCATCAAATGTATCTTCTTAGTGTACAATGAAGATATGACGGCTTATAGGCTTTATGACCCTGAGCAGGTTCGAACACCTCAACTGCTGGTTGCAACTGCTTACCCGATCGTGTCCGGACCACTGCAGCTTGTGATTCCACTGGTGAGATATAGACCATGTTGGTCATCGGATTTTGACGTTCCTTCTTCCTTTTGTCGTATTCGGTGGCATCCTTGCAAAATCTCCGGATGTGGCCAATCTCACTGCAAAAATGACATCGAGGTGGTGGCAGAGAAGTACCTTCCGCTGATGTACTCGCCTGCCATCGATTTACATTAAAATTGGTATTCCGCTATCCTCAGTAATTTTTGTATCCTTACGACTGATTGTTTCGCATCTGTGGTGGCACATAATGGGGTAGACTCAGATGTTTGGTACTTTGATAGTGGGGCAACCAAACATATTACCTAGCAACATAGTTTCTTCACTTCACTTGAGCCTTCCCCTATAGGGAATACAATCACATGTGCCAACAAATCCTCTTATCCTATCGTGGGAGTTGGTAAGATCATTTTGACTACTGCCGATGGTAGTTCTTTTAGATTGCTATATGCTTTATTTGTACCAAGGATCAAGAAGAATCTATTATGAGTTTCAGCTTTAGCCAAGATTGTCTTGGTTGTAAAATTTGTTGATGATAGATGTACAATTCATGATCTGTCAAATGGTAATGTCATTATTGCTTCTGGCATTTTATGTCATGGGTTGTATAAGCTCATAGACTATGAAAGATCTATGAATGATTCAACATGTGCAGTACATGATTCTCAGGCTATGTTAGATGCAAAACTTCACCATGTACACTTTGGTCATCTGAATTTGCTAGTTTGCTATATCTGCAAAAATATGAAATGGTGTCCTGTCTACCCAAACTCGAGGCACCTGGTAAACATGTTTATGAAGGCTATATTTTGGGAAAAATGCAGCATTCATCATTCCCAAAAGATGGGTCAATTCGAGCTACTCAGAAATTGTAGCTTGTTCATATTGATGTCTGTGGTCCTACACAGACACCTTCTTTTGGGAACTATCTTTAGTTTGTGACTTTCATGGATGATTTTTCCATGCATACATGGGTATATCCATTGAAAGCAAAGTCCAAAGTGTTTATGTGCTTCAAACAGTTTTTGGTTTTGACTGAAAATCTGTCAGCATGTAAAATGGGCATCCTCCATTCTGATCAAGGGGGGGAATATATGTCTTCTAACGTTAATACATTTTTGGCTGAATGTGGGATAAAATGTCAATGTACAATGCAATATAAACCTCAACAGAATGGAGTTGCTGAATAGAAGGAGGTCACTCATGGAGATGGTGAGGTGTATGGTCAAGAGTCAGTCTTTACCACATAGTTTCTGGCTTGAGGCTGTCATGTGTGCAACATATGTACTTAACAAGTGTCCCACTAAAGCATTGCAATCTATCACTCCATATGATGCTTTCCATGGCCGCAAGCCATATATTTCTCACTTGCGTGTTTTTCGTTGTCTGGCATATGCATTAGTGCTTGAACAACAATGTAGGAAATTAGATGATAAAGTAGTGAAATGTATTTTTTTTGGGTACATTTCTAAAAGCAAAGGCTATCATCTGTATCATTCATAGAATAAATGCATTTTGGTTAGCCATGATGTTGTTTTTGCGAAAGATGCTATTCAATCATTACTTTCATGTACTAAGGAGACATCTGTTAGCTCCAAAGTCATGTATGTCACTTTGTTACCTCTTTTTACAAGTGGACAGTCTAATGTTGGTCCTAATGAGGCAACGTCTCAGCCTTTACAGGTTTCATGTGATAATGCAGATCATTCCATTTTTGATGCACTTATTGATGAGAGAAGTAATATTGAGGAGGCAAAAACTATGCCAAAAGGGCTGGTGTAGACTTTGCGTGATAGCAAATTAGATGCACCTCTATCATAGCATACTCGTTCAGGCTCTCATAGTGCCTCTTTTGCATTAGATTGCTATGCTATGGCTATGTATAGTCTCTGTGATGAGAATGAGCCTATTTTTTTGATGAAGCACAAAATTCAGAAAATTGGATGGCTGCTATGCAATTAGAATATGATGCTATCATGAAAAATGGTACCTGGTCTTTATGCGACTTGCCTCTTGGCAAGAAGGCCATTGGCACTGAGTGGGTATACAAGCTGAAGTGTAAGAGTGATGGAATAGTTGACAGGTATAAGGCTAAGCTTGTCACAAACAGTTATGCGTAGGAAAGAGGCATTGGTTTTGATGAGACCTTTGTACCTACATGCCAAATGACTACTATTTGTAGCATATGTGCACTTGCAGCTCATCATGGTTGGAATGTACATCAGTTGGACATTAAAACTTCATTTCTAAATGGTGACTTGCATGAAGAAGTGTATGTTTTTTAGCCCCGTGGCTTTGTGTAGAAAGGGCATGAAAACCAGGTGTGCAAGTTAAAGAAGGCTTTATATGGTTTAAAGCAAGCACCATGTGCTTGGCATGAAAAGATACATGCCTATTTGATTGCACATGGTTTTGAGAATAGTCCAGCTGAGAGCACCTTATATGTTAAGCGTGCAAATGATGTGCTTCTGATCATTGTTGTGTATGTTGATGACATGTTGCTCACTGGACCTCATGAGAAGCATATTTCTGATTTCAAGGCCGATTTTCATGCCTCATTTGAAATGTCTGATTTGGCACATTTGCATCATTATTTGGGCATTCAACTTATGCAAGTTGATGGCGGAATAGCTTTGTTTCAACAAAATATATTGACACATTATTGCACCATTTTGGCCTTGAAGATTGCAAACCTATTGCCACTCCTATGGAGACATGTCTATGATTGAGTCTTCATGATGCTGGAGATGCATTTGATGCTATTCTCTATCAGTAGGCTGTTGGATGCTTGATTTACTTATGCATTACTTGACCGGATATTCAGTTTGCTATCTCACAGATGAGCACGTTTATGCATTGCCCAGGAGTCAAGCATTGACAGGCGGTTAAGCGCATCTTTCGCTACTTGAGTTGTACTCGGCTACTTGGATTGTTTTATCCCAAGGGGATCACTACCGCCAAATTTACATGCTTTTTTTGACTCTGATTGGGCTGGTTGCTATGACACTCCTCTATCCACTAGTGGCTTTTGCTTCATGCTTGGTAGCTCATATATATCTTGGGTGAGCAAGAAGCAACCTACTTTGGCCACTTCCAACTGTGAGGTTGAGTATAGGGCAACTTTCATAGCGACTGTTGAGTGTGTGTGGCTTAGATGCCTTATGGTTGATTTGGGTGTTGGTCAGTCTTTTACCACCACCATCTTCACTAATAGTTAGAGTGCATTGGTAGTTGCGAGGAACCCTGTGTTCCATGCTTGCACTAAGCACATTGAGGTGCATTATCATTATGTCAGGGAGAGGTTCTTTGCTGGAGAGATTAGCTTGGCATATGTGCCCACACAGGAGAATATTGCATACCTCTTCACATAGGCTCTGCCTAGGGAGAAGTTTGAAGCTTTCGGGAAAGATTTGGGCTTACTTCCTTTTGTGGATTGATTCCACATAGCTTGGAACTTCCTTATACATGAGTGCCAGCTCCTTGTTCACAACATCATTCCTAGGGGCAATTTGTTGATATATTTAGGTAGTGATGTGTATGAACACATCAGGGCCACCGTGGCACTTTTTTCCCTCTTTAGGAGGTTTTTTTCCACGGCTTGTATATATGCCTATTTCCCTAACGGGTTATTTATCTTTGTACATTCTATTGGCAATACATTTAGTATTGTGTGTTGTGCTCCAAGCTTCTTCTCCTTCCTCGTGCTGTTCGCGTGCTTCCACAGACCTCAAACTCCAACAAGCAATGGCTAGTCTATCACATGGATGCCAAATCAGCGTTCGTGAATGGAGACCTCAAGGGTGAGGTATATTTGTCTGGGTTTGAGGTTCCTATTCAAAGAACAAGGTATGTAAGCTGAAGAAGGCATTATATGGACTGAAACAAGCCCCTAGAGCATGATACAAGTGGATAAATAAGTATCTCTTTGACCTAGGTTTAAAAAGATGTGCTTTTGATGCTAACTTGTATATTCTAAAGAGAGGAGGGAAGACAAGTGTGCTTGTACTCTATGTAGATGACCTTGTGACTATAGGAAATGATGATTCTCTTCTTCAACAAGTGAAAGATGCCTTGAGTTTAGAATTTCAAATGAGAGACTTGGGCTTAATGCATTATTGCTTAGGCCTTGAAGTTTGGCAAGATCTAGGGAAGATTTTCATCTCTCAACAAAAGTATGCAAGATAGATATTGAAGGCATTCAACATGGAGGATTGCAAGGAAATTTCTACACCTACAGAGGTCAACACAAAATTATCTATTGAAGGTACACACCTCCAGTGGATATTGCAAGATACATGGATTTAGTTGGAAGTCTCATCTACTTATGCAATAGTAGACTAGATATCTCTTATGTTGTTAGAGTAGTAAGAAGGTTCTCTAATAAGCCTTTCCAAACTCATTGGAAGGCATGCATGCAGATACTCAAGTATGTGAAAGGAACCTCTAATTATGGTACTCTTTATGAAGAAGGATCATCTCTAGTTGGATACCATGACTCAGATTGGGAAGGAGATATTGATACCAAAAATCAATTTCTGGATATTGCCTTTCTTTGGGATCAAGGATTTTCTCTTGGATCAGTAAGAAGCAACCTACTGTAGCATTATCTTCTACTGAAGTTGAGTACAAAGCATCATGTGTTGTAGCATGTGAAGCAATATGGTTGAGGAGGATCCTATGGCATATAGGAATATAAGGATAGGCATTCCAAAGCTTGGCATTGGATCAAGGAGATAGTTCACCGCAAGGTGGACATTGAGGGGGGTGTTAGATATACTCAATACGCCACCCTCGAGTGACAAAAAATGATCTATTGTGCTCTACATTATGAGGCCCCCATTATGAGGAGAAGCCATTGTGAGAGCCAGACATTTTTGGAGCCCTAAATTCCAAGTTAGATAAGATCTATGTGTGATCATTGATGGTAATAGATGATCTTTGTGAGCCTAGCCATTAGCTTAGTTAGGGCATAAACCTCCGGGCCATTGAGTTGCCATTCAAGGTGAAAATAGAGGCTTTGTGGTGCCACATGGTTTCCCCATAGGAGCTTGATGGAAGGAGTGCAGAGGAGGCTTGCCCCCTTCTCTGGGGTCTAGGGGGCCTATCCCTTTTTCTTGTAGAGCTGAGATGGTAGGACTTTTGGTCGTGAAGGTATTGTCAGATTATATATTTTGTTGACTATTTCGTATACTATTTTGTATCTCCCAACTATGTTTGTCTATACTGACTCCCCTTGTGAAAGCTATTAAGCATGTCCCATGTTGAACTTTACAGAGCATTGCACAATAGTAAGCCCTTCATCTAGAGCTTGTCTAGATCACCATCCAAGCTCCACGTTGGGAGTGAATGGGTGGAAAGCACCATTCTTGTAGCTCAATACTCTTGGCAATTTGAGAATTTGAGTTCTCTATCTCTTAGTTTATGCCTATCTTTATCCATGTTCTCTCAAGTTTGTCTACTTGTCTATTCTATTGTGTTGCTATTTTCTTACAACAAGTACATCCAAACACTCTTAAGTGTGATACATCTAGTTTTATTTGTACGAAGCTTCATAGTGTGTTTTAGGATGTATACGTGATATGCGTGCTGTGTTCATGATGTATATTGTATTGGTTGCTACATGAGCTCAATAGCAATTAGGCATTCCCGTCTCCTACATCATAGCCCTTGCACATTCTGGAATTTACCTATTCTTCCTTTTTGATACACCATTTTTTGTGGTGTGTACCTACATGTGATCTATCTCTTGATGTCATTTGACTCCAAGAAATCAGAGAACTCATGAGAGACATATTCTCCCCCTCCATCTAAACTTAGACATTTGATTTACCTATCCCATTCTTTTTCTACAATAGCTTTGAACTTACTGAAATAATAAAAGAAACTTTTGGTTCATGTGCTAATGTCAAGTCATCCTTGTACAATCATCAATGAAAGTTCCAAAGTATCTATTATCTTGAATTGAGTTTGTTGCAAGTTTTGTATTTCAAGCTCGAGAGTGTGGGAACATGCCCCAAATTGAACCTTCCACATCATCCACAATCAAAGGAGGATGATTCCATGTGTTGGAGGCATCAAATCATGTTTATAATGGAAAGAAGTTGATTAGACAAGATTTGTTGGAGATATACGTCTACGGAAGCACGCGAACAACACAAGGAAGGAGAAGAAGCTTGGAGCACAACACACAATACTGAATATATTACTAGAGAATGTACAAAGATAAGTAGCCCATTAGGGCAATAGGCATATATACAAGTTTGGGGAAAAAAACCTCCTAAAGAGGGAAAAAAGTGCCCCGATGGTCCTAGTGTGTTCAAACACATCACTACCTAAATATATCAACAAATCCCCCCTGGGAGTGATGTGGTGAACAAAGAGCTGACACTCATGTATAAGGAAGTGCCAAGCTATGTGGAAATCACTCCACAAAAGGAACTAAGCCCAAAGCTTTGGGAAAAGCTTCAAACTTCTCCCTAGGTAGAGCCTTCGTGAAAAGGTCTGCAATTTTCTCCTGCGTGGGCACATATGCCAAGCTGATCTCCCCAGCAGAGAACCTCTCCCTGACATAGTGATAATGCACCTCAATGTGCTTAGTGCGAGCATGGAACATAGGGTGCCTCGCAACTGTCAATGCACTTTGACTGTCAGTGAAGATGGTGGTGGTAGAAGACTAACCAACACCCAAATCAACCATAAGGCATCTAAGCCACACACACTCAATAGTCACTGTGAAAGCTGCCCTATACTCAACCTCACAACTGGAAGTGGCCATAGTAGGCTACTTCTTGCTCAACCAAGATATATAGGAGCTACCAAGCATGAAGCAAAAGCCACTAGTGGACACACGAGTGTCATAGCAACCAGCCCAATCAGAGTCAAAAAAAGCATGAAAATCTGGCGGTAGTGATCTCCCCTTGGGATAAAACAACCCAAGCAGCCAAGTACCACTCAAGTAGCAAAAGATGCACTTAACCGCCTACCAATGCTTGACTCCTAGGCAATGCATTAATCTGCTCATATGTGAGACAACAAATTGAATATCTGGCCGAGTAATGGATAAGTAAATCAAGCATCCAACAGCTTCCTGATAGAGAAAAACATCAAATGCATCTCCAACATCATGAAGACTCAATCGTAAACCTGTCTCCATAGGAGTGGCAATAGACTTACAATCTTCAAGGCCAAAATGCTACAATAATGTGTCAATATATTTCATTTTACATAAATCCATTCCACCATCAACTTGCACAAATTGAATGCCCAAATAGTGATGCAAATGCCCCAAATCAGACATCTCAAATGAGGCATGCAAATAAGCCTTAAAATCAGCAATATGTTTCTCAATAGTACCAGTGAGCAACATGTCGTCAACATAGACAACAATGATCAGAAGCACATCATTAGCACGCTTAACATATAAGGTGCTTTCAGTTGGACTTTTCTCAAAACCATGTGCAAATAGATAGGCATGTATCTTCTCATACCAAGCACGTGGTGCTTGCTTTAAACCATATAATGCCTTCTTTAACCTGCACACCTGGTTTTCATGCCCTTTTTGCACAAAGCCATGGGGTTGAAAAACATACACTTCTTCATGCAAGTCACCTTTTCAGAAATGCTGTTCTAATATCCAACTGATGTACATTCCAACCATGGTGAGCTACAAGTGCACAGATGCTACGAACTGTAGTCATTCGGCACAATAGCCATCCAATTTTTTGAATTTTGTGCTTCATTAAACGAAACATGCTTATTCTCATCACAGAGACTAAATGTAGCCATAGCATAGCAATCTAAAGCAAAAGAGGGACTATGAGAGCTTGAATGAGTACGATATGATAGAGGTGCATCTAATTTGCTGTCACGCAAAGTCTGCACCAACCATTTTGGCATAGTTTTTGCATGCTCAATATCAACTCTCTCTCATCAACTAGTGCATCATATAAATCTGCATTAGAAATCGAATGATCTACATCATCACATGAAACGTGCAAAGGCTGAGAAGTTGCCTCATTGGGACAAACACTAGACTGTCCACCTATAAAAAGAGGCAACAAAGTATCATACATGTCTTTGGAGCTAACAGATGTCTCCTTAGTACATGAAAGCAATGAGTGAATAACATCTTCCACAAAAACAACAACATGGCTAACCAGAATGCGTTTAGTCTGTGGATGATACAAATGATAGCCTTTACTTTCAGAACTGTACCCAACAAAAATACATTTTACTGCTTTATCATCCAATTTTTTGCGATGTTGTTTAGGCACTAATGCATATGCCAAACAACCAAAAACACGCAGATGAGCAACAGATGGCTTGCAATCATGCCAAGCCTCATATGGAGTGGTAGATTGCAGCGCTTTAGTGGGACACCTATTAAGAACATATGCTACACACATGACAACCTCAAGCGAGAAAGTATGTAGTAAAGCTTGACTCTTGACCATACATTTCACCATCTCCATGAGTGACCTGTTCTTTCGTTCAGCAACACCATTCTATTGAGGTGTATACGACACTGTACATTGGTGTTTTATCCCATGTTCAACCAAAAATGCATTAAAATCAGAAGACATATATTCCCCCCCTCGATCTGAATGGAGGGTGCCCATTTTACATGCTGACAGATTTTCAGCCAAAACCAAAAACTATTTGAAGCACATGAACACTTCGGACTTTGCCTTCAATGGATATACCCATACATGCCTAGAATAATCATCAATGAAAGTCACGAAGTAAAGATTATTTCCAAAAGAGTGTGTCTGCATAGGACCACAAACATCACTATGTACAAGTTGCAATTTCTGAGTAGCCCGAACTGAACCATCTTTTGGAAATGAGGAATGCTGCATTTTGCCCAAAATATAGCCTTCACAAACATGTTTTCCAAGTGCCTCAAGTTTGGGCAAAGAGGACACCGTTTCAGATTTCTGCAAGCGTAGCAAACTAGCAAAATTCAGATGACTAAAGCGTGCATGCCAAAGCTTTGCATCTGACATAGCCTGAGAATCATGTACTGCACATGCCAAATCATTCAAAGATCTTTCATAGTATATGAGCTTATACAACCCACAACATAAAATGCCAAAAGCAATAATCACATCGCCATTTGACAGATCATGAACTGTACACCTGTCATCAATAAATTTCACAACCAAGCCAATCTTGGCTAATGCAAAAATTGATAACAAGTTCTTCTTGATCCCTGGCACAAATAAATCATCTGACAAAGTGAAAGAACTACCATCACCAATAGTCAAAATGATCTTACCAACTCCCATAACAGGATAAGAGGAGTTGTTGGCACATGTAACAGTACTCCCTGTAGGGGCAGGCTCGAGTGAAGAGAAGAAACTGCGCTGCGAGGTAATATGTTTGGTCGCCCCACTGCCAAAATACCAAACATCTGAATCTACTGCAGACATTCACTGTTCATGAGAAGATGGGTCAAAATTGCAGACAATAGTAAACACCCATTCTTCTTCGTGCACAAGATTAGCAGACTCTATTTTTGGTGTAAAGGCCTCTGCAACAACCATTCGAACCTCTTTCTTCTTTGCCTCTTTAGCAGCCAATTTTGGATAGTTCTTTATGACATGATCATTCTTTTCACAGTACTTGCAAAACAATTTCTGCTTTTTTGATTTCTTCTCATCTTTATCTTCCTTCGAATGTGCAGCATTTGCAGATTTCTGCTTATTAATTGAAGAGCTCCATTTTCCTTTGCCCTTCTGACTAGCCAGGAAAGCTTGATCTGCAACATGCGTAATGGACCTGTTCTGCCTGGACTGATCTTCCTGCAACAGAATTGAGACTAACTTCTCAAATGACAAGGCATTTGGATCGCCTTTCATCATGAACCGAAGAGTAGAAGCAAAACTCTGATATGAATCAAGAAGACCATTCAGAATGGTCTGCACAAGTGAGCTATCTGGTATAACCTCATCAACAAAAATCAACTATTCCTTCAAGTCTTTGATCTTTGTTAGAAAACTGTCCATAGAATCACCTTCATTCATGTGCTCACTCTCCAATTGTTTTTGGAGGTAAGCAATACGAGCCTCATTCCTAGCTTGGTACAATGTGGTAAGTGTATCCCAAGCATCCTTAGCTATTCTACAAGATCGAATGTGAGGAATAATGGCATGTTTGACAGACAAAGCTATCAATGCATGTACCTGGGCATCTGTGCCATCCCAACAAATTTGCTCTATAGTAGGTGCAGTAGAAACTATAGCAGGAACATGAATATGCAGAATATCATCATCTTCGACACCTTCTGCCTCAGCTTCTATACCTGTAGTTGTAATAGTTGCAGGTGTGATAGGATGTTTTTCAATACCCTGCACAATGTTCCATAGTCCTTTTGCAACCAATACATGTCACATCATATAAGCCCATAACGGGTAGTTGGTACAATCCAACTTATCCTCAACAACCAACATACGAAATACATCAATACTTTCAACCATGGCCAGTGAATAAAATACCTTGATGCAAAAAATTGATTGTATTTCAAAAAGTTGAACATAACTGCCCAGACAAATTCTGCTAGACCTGTAGCAGACTTCGAGATGCTTATAGTGGTGAACAGAAACTGGTATATACCTTTGGCACAAAAAGACGAAATAGCCTGCACAAGCACTGTGATAGTGTGTTCGGAGGCCAAAACAAGCTCAGATCGTGATCTCGACACCACATATGAAGCTGTTTTGATCTCGAAAACATGTTGAGTATGCTTACCAAAATTTGTGCAATTCTGAGACTGCAACCGGAGGAGTGTCGACGGCACCCTAGATGAAGCGACGACGTGCTCTGATACCAATTATTGGAGATAGATGTCTGCGGATGCACGCAAACAGCACAAGGAAGGAGAAGAAGCTTGGAGCACAACACACAATACTGAATGTATTACTAGAGAATGTACATAGATAAGTAGCCCATTAGGGCAATAGGCATATATACAAGCCGGGGGAAAAAAACCTCCTAAAGAGGGAAAAAAGTGCCCCGACGGTCCTAGTGTGTTCACACACATCACTACCTAAATATATCAACAAGATTTAGGTCACCTCTTGATGTGATTGAACCTCACTTTTTGACATGTATATGCTTTTGATTGGTTAAAGAGGTTTGCATGTGATCTTTAGCCTCTAATGAATTGTATTATGACTTAGAGACATGGAAATATGTGCCCAAGCTGCCCCCTTGCTTAAGCACACACCCTACTAGCAATTCTTTATATATTTTGCAGAGATTTCACTTTTATATACTCTATCTCTCTATATGATCTTAGCAGCCCCCTGATCTTGTAATTGTTGTTTCCCCTTCATCCTGAATTCATTTGCAATCTTTTTTGTCTTGTTGAAAAGCTTATGTTTTACTTTAATTAGTATAAATCTTGAGATTAATGCCTACACATTGTCAGGGAAATGTCTAGAATAGTGTGTATGTAGTTAGCTACTACTATGTGAAGAGATCAAGTTGTCTATTTTGATTCAGTTGGTTAAGGCATCATCTAGTATCCAAATGGTGTTATTTTAGTCTCATTGGAAAGCTCTCTAAGTCTAGTTTTAGTTAAAAGCTTGTATGCTGAATCCATACCAAATTAAATCACATCAAATGATCAAGTATGCACTGAGAACCAAGTCTAAGAAGTTCATTTTGAGTTGAACATGACAAAGAAGTGAAGTAGAGATGTGATCAATGTATATGTATTAAATCACATAGAATTACAATGACATTGGAAATGTATAATTGCATAATGTGAGGGTAGTGATGGAGCTATAGAATGAGCTCATTAAGCACTGAAAATCCCTCTCAAATGATCTTCAAGTTGGGCTCACTTAACGCGAGATTTTGATCCATCTTTTATAGCTAGAGTTGGAGCCACTATGTGAATTCAAATTCAAAATCTTACCATAAAGTGAATCCTAAACTTTAGGACTCGATTTCCCATCAATCACGTATCAAATAATTCATGATTTGATTCCTCCTAATTCCATGTGAGAGTAAGTGCTATAACATATGCACTTTTACAAGCATAAAAGTAAATGCTTTTTACAAGAGAAAAGTCATTTGTGACTTTATGAAGTGAATGCTGATTGTCCAAGTATGTAGGCTTGGACTCGTTTGCACCAATAGCTCCCCGTCAAGCCTATCATGCTTGGTCTTCCTTGATTTCCTGCAATCCAATCATCAACTTGAATGTGTTCATCTTAGTTCCATCCAAAGATTTGGTTAGCATATCTGCACATTGCAAATTGGTTGATATATAGGACAATTGTATGTCCTTGCTAAGTAGCTTCTATCTCACATAATGATAATGTACTTCAATGTGATTAGTCCTTGCATGATATACAAGATTAGCAGCCAAATGAAGTCAGGTAGTGTTATCTCCAAAGATCATTGGAGTACGTATGTATCCCCAATGCTGAGTAGAGTAACTTTAACCACATTGCTTCTTGTGCTGCATTTTCTAAGCCTCTATATTCAGCTTCACTTGATGATAATGCCATAGTTGGTTGTTTCTTTGATGACCATGAAATCAACTTCGAACATGCAAAAGATAAGTAGCTACAAGTGCTCCTCCTATCATCTTTTGAGCCAGTCCAATCTGCATCAGAATATAGCTTGATATCCAAGTCAGATGTGAATGGATAAAATAGCCCTTCATTTATGGTACCCTTTAGATATTTTAAGATCCTCTTGGCAGCTTCCATGTGAGGTTTTCTTGGTGTATGCATAAATTGACTTAATGTACTTACTCCATAGCATATGTCCACTCTTATTAGGGTGCATAATTGAGACTCCCAACAAGCCTTTGATATTCTGTAATGTCTTCAAGTAGTTCTCCCTCATGAGACCTATGTTTGTGATTCAATTCCATAGCTGTACCTGTAATTTTCGCATTCTCCATCTTGAAATTAACAAGCATATCATGAATATACTTTCTTTGGGTAATAAAAACACCCGATTTTGAATACACAATTTCTAAGCCAAGAAAATATGTAAGCAATCCAAGATCATTGATATTGAATTCTTCCTTCATCTGAGCTTTGATCTTCTTGATGCCATTGGCATCATCTCTTGTAAGGATAATGTCATCCACATAAACACATAGGTGGATAATCTCTGAATTAGTTTTCTTAACAAATAATGAAGAATCTTCTTTGCTTATAACAAAGCCTTGGTCTTGCAAGTATGTGACAAGCCTATGGTTCCAAGCTCTAGGAGCTTGCTTTAATCCATACAATGCCTTCCTCAATTTACACACAAAATAAGGTCTGTCCTTGTCTTCATATCCTGGCCATTGAACCATGTAGACCTCTTTAGAGATCCATCCATTAAGGAATGCATTTTTAACATCTAACTAATACAAGTTCCAATTCTTTGAAGCAGTAATACTTACTAAAAACTCTGATTGTTGGCATCTTAGCCATAGGTGAGAAGGTCTCCTCATAATCCACTCCATGGGTTTGAGCAAACCCCTTTGCTAGTTGCCTTGCTTTATACCTGTTGATTGAACCGTCTGAATTCTTCTTTACTTTGTAAATCCATCTGGATCCTGTTTTCATGCATGGTTTCTTGGGAATCAAATCCCAAGTGTTGTTCTCTTGAAGTGCTTCAATTTCTTCCTGCATAGCTTCTCTCCATTCTTCCTTCTTATTGGATTCTTCAAATGAAGAAGGCTCTGCTGACATATCTTTAGCCATGTATATAGAATGCTTGGTGACTAGTGATGTGTCATAGCCATACCTTATGGTTTTCTTGCTCTAGAATGACTCTGGAATGTCTTCCAATTGTTTGAATTTTGTCTTGCCCTTGGACTTCTTTGAAATCAATCTGTTCTTCATCTTCTGAGTTGACATCTTTTGATATTTGTGGTTCTTCTTGAGCCACACTTGGAAAATAATTTTCCAAGCATAGGGTAGCTTTATTTTCTTGCAATCATCTTCAAACCAAGAGTTATTTTCATCAAAAACCACATCCCTACTAACTCTAAATAGTTTGTTAGTGGGATTATAAAACCTATATCCTTTCTGATTTTGGTCATAGCCAATGAATATGCATCTTTCAGCCTTTGGATAAAGCTTTCCTCTAATCTGTGAGGGTATATATGCATAAGCAATGCTCCCAAAGATTTTACAATGATATAGGGAAGGTCTCCTTCCATTCCATGCCTCATAAGGTGTCATTCCATCAAGGGACTTGGATGGAAGCCTATTAATTAGGTATGTGGCAATGGAAATAACCTCTGCCCATAAATAATTTGCAAGTTTATTTTCATTCAACATTGATCTTACAACCTCTACTATTAGTCTGTTTCTTCTCTCTACCACTCCATTTTGTTCAAGAGTGTACCTTGTTGTAATCTCTCTCTTCATGCCTTTGTCCTGTAAGAATGAGTCAAATTCATGGGAGAAATACTCACCACCTCCATCAGATCTGAGCCTTTTCAAGCTTCTACCTGTTTAATTCTCAAGCAATGCCAAATACTTACTGAAACAAGTGAAGACTTCATCTTTATGCTTCATAAAGTAAAGTATTGTCCATGTACTATAGTCATCTATGAATGAAACATAATACCTTGACCGTGAGATTGATGGCTCTCTGCTAGGATCCCACACATCCGTGTGTACAAGCTCCAAGTAGTCTTCATACATGTATCCTCTTCTGTTGAATGGTTGCTTGTGTGATTTCCCAAATTGGCATGCTTCACATTTGTAAATCATGTGTTGCTTGGACACATTTGTAATGCCAAGCACACTCTGATCCTTGCATATTTGCTTTAGTGTGCTTTCACCTACATGACTCTTGTGCCATATCTCTAATTCAGATAGATTTTGATCTTTGTAATTGAAGAGAGGAATATTCCTTGTATCTTCAACTTCAAATGTAAAACGTCCACCAGATTTCTCACCTCTTGCAATCCTTTTGAAGCCTTGTTGAGGGTCCTCCACATATGCTCCATGCCTTGTGAATCTAACTTGTAAGCCCTTCTCAACAATTTGCCCAACACTTATTAGGTTTTTTGTTATTGTTGGCACATATAATACTTTAGTTAAGAGGTTCATGTTACCATCAGATGTTTTAACATTTCCAATCTTGTTAACAGAGTGCCTAGTGTCATCACCTGTCTCGACTTCATGCTTTCCTTTAGGTTCTTCAAGATCAGATAACAATGCCACATTTGCAACCACATGATTGGAACAACCAGAATCAATATAGAATAGGTACTCATCATCTTTACCTTGCTTGGCTGTCATATTCATGAGTAGTATAGAATCTTCTTGATCATCTGTATAGTTGCTGTAGTCTCTTCTACCTCTGAAGCCTCCTTGATAGTTGTTGTTGTTGCTGCCTTGGTTGTAATTGTGATCGTAGTTGCTTCCTCCATTATTGAACCTGCTTCTGGATTGTCCATAGCCTCCTCTATGGAAGGCGTTTCCTCTCTGATTCTTTGTGTTCTTAAAGCACTCATCTCTGGTATGATTTGTCAAGCCACAAATGTTTCAAGGTGAAGAGTTGTATGTTCTCCCCCTACATTGCTTTCCTCCTTTGACCCTTCCTCTAGTACCTCTTCCTCTATGTGTGAAATTCACCTGAGAGGTACTTGCCTCTTCTTCATTCTTTTTACCTTTGCCTTTATCTTTAATCTTATTGATATCTATGTAAAGGGCAAAAGATTGATCGCCTCTAGAAATATCTCCATTCTTGTTGAGCTTTGTCTCATGTGTGAAGAGTTGCCCCATCAATGTGTTGAGGTCAGGTATCTGGATGTCCATATATAGGTCCATTGCTATGGTAAAAGGCTCCCATTTATCATCAGCTTTAGCTTCCTAGCCCTTGTATTTGATGAGAAGTATGAAGAGAGTACTTCCCAAGTCTCTTGGGAGGTCTTGCAATTTGTAATGTGAGGTAATAAGAAATCAGATATTGAGTTAAGTACATAAGACCTGGCTAGAGCATCCTTTGCACACCATGTTGCTAGTCTTTCTTGCTCCTCTCTTGTAGGTTGTTTGCTTATGAATGTTGGCATTTCTTCATCTCCAGAGATGTATCCATACAGGATTCTTCCTTGGAGGTAAGTCTTCATCCTTAGAGACCATGCTCAATAATTTCCACTATCCAATTTTTCAATGAATGATGGAAATCCATCTCCCATTTTACCTTAATGTTGCTCTGATACCACTGTTGGAGGAGCTGGTGGATGGATTTTGGAAATGAGATGGTGCTGCAAATCCCCACTTCACACCAGCCAAGAACAAGTTGAGAAGTGTAAAGTATACCTCTTGAGGTTCCCAGAATCCACAAATAATCACCTAAGTGCTTGGAGTATGATCCTCTAATCAATGGACCAAAATAGATGACTTGGAATATTCATAGTGAAGAAAACTTACTATTTTGGTCACTACACCTCCTTAGTAAATTGAACAATACTCTTTACCTGCTAGCAATTGATCAAATTCCTTTTGGGAGTATCACGTTAACTTAGATAGCTACCAATCAAAAGTTATTTCACTTGAAATGATCAAGTGTACTTAGAGAGTTATGCTTAACAACTTAGGGGTACATCCCGACAATTTTGGGCTCCAATAGTATGCATACCAATGAGTAGAGTTTTGAAGATATCTCAAGATTGACTAAAGCAATGACAATGAAACTTTGTAAGAAGAAAATAGATAGTATAGGAAATCTATATTAACTTAAATCACATCAAATGATCAAGTATGCACTGAGAACCAAGTCTGAGAAGTTCAGTGTTCTGAGTTGAACATGATAGAGAAGTGAAGTAGAGATGTGATCATTGATGTATATGTATTAAATCACATAGAATTACAATGACATTGGCAATGTATAATTGCACAATGTGAGGTTAGTGATGGATCTATAGAATGATCTCACTAAGCACTAAAAATGCCTCTCAAATGATCTTCAAATCGGGCTCACTTGACGCGAGATTCTGATCCATCTTTTATAGCTAGAGTTAGAGCCACTTTTTGAATTCAAATTCAAACTCTTACCATAAAGTGAATCTTAAAGTTTAGGACTTTCTTTCCCATCAATCATCTGCCAAATACTTCATGATTTGATTCCTCTTAATTCCATGTGAGAGCAAGTGCTATAACATATGCACTTTTACAAGGATTAAAGTAAATGCTTTTTATAAGAGAATAGTCATATGTGACTTTATGAAGTGAATGCTAATTGTCCAAGTATGTAGGCTTGGACTCATTTGCACAAACACTCCACTTCCACAAAAGCTAGAAAAATTCAACCCAAGAATGAACTAAATAACTGCAGGAAATGCCCCTCACAAGGTGCTAATGATTACATATTAAAGGTTAAAGAGCTTTCATATGCACTAGGGTCAATCGGTTGTGCCCTAGATGAAGACGATCTTGTAGCTCACACCCTAAATGGACTTAGGGATGATGAAAAATGCAGGGCCTTCATAACTTCAATGTATGTAAAGGACTCTCTTCCTAATTTTGATCAACTAATTGTTGGAGTTAGATGTTTGCCGAAGCACGCGAACAACACAAGGAAGAAGAAGAAGCTTGGAGCACAACACACAATACTGATTTGTACAACCACAATAACGTACAAAGATAATTAACCCTAGGGATATATGCCTACATTCAAGCTAGGGGAAAAAAACCTCCTAAAGAGGGAAAAAAGTGCCCCGATAGTCCTAGTGCGTTCACACACATCACTACCTAAATATGTCAACAAATCCCCCCTAGGAGTGATGCAGTGAAAAAGGAGTTGGAACTCATGTATAAGGAAGTTCCAAGCTATGCACAATCAATCCACAAAAGGAAGTAAGCCCAAAGCTTTGCCGAAAGCTTCAAACTTCTCCCGAGGTAGAGCCTTTGTCAAAAGGTCTGCAATGTTCTCCTGCATGGGCACATATGCCAAGCTGATCTCTCCAGTAGAGAACCTCTCCCTGACATAATGATAATGCACCTCATGTGCTTAGTGCAAGCATGGAGCACAGGGTTCCTCGCAACTGTCAATGTGCTCTGACTGTTAGTGAAGATGGTGGTGGCAGAAGACTGACCAACACCCAAATCAGCTATAAGGCGTCTAAGCCACACACACTTAACAATCACTGTGAATCTGCCCTATACTCAGACTCACAACTGGAAGTGGCCATAGTAGGCTACTTCATGCTTAGCCAAGATATGCATGAGCTACCAAGCATGAAGCAAAAACCACTAGTGGACACACAAGTGTCATAGCAACCAGCCCAATTAGAGTTAGAAAGAGCATGCAAATCTGGCGATAGGGATCCCCCCCTTGGGATAAAACAACCCAAGTAGCTGGGTACCACTCAAGTAGTGAAAGATGTGCTTAACTGCCTGCCAATGCTTGACACATGGGCAATGCATAAACCTGCTCATCTGTGAGACAACAAACCGAATATCCCATCGAGTAACACATAAGTAAATCAAGCATCCAATAGCTTGCTAGTAGACAACAACATCAAGTGCATCTCCAACATCATGAAGACTCAATCATAAACCTGTCTCCATAGAGTGGCAATAAGTTTATAGTCTTCAAGGCCAAAACACTTCAATAATGTGTCAATATGTTTCATTTGACACAAAGCCATTCCACCATCAACATGCATAAATTGAATGCCCAAATAATGATGCAAATGCCCCAAATCAGACATCTTTAATTAGGCATGCAAATCAACCTTAAAATCAGCAATATGTGCCTCATGAGGACCAGTGAGCAGCATGTCATCAACGTACACCACAATGATTAGAAGTACATCATTAGCATCCTTAACATATAAGGTGCTTTTAGTTGGACTATTCTCAAAACCATGTGCAATTAGATAGGCATGTATCTTTTCATACCAACCACATGATCCTTGTTTCAAACCATATAAATCCTTTCTTAACCTGCACACCTTGTTTTCATGCCCTTTTTGCACAAATCCATGAGGCTAAAAAACATACACTTCTTCATGCAACTCACCATTCAAAAATGCTTTAATGTCCAACTGATGTACATTCCAACCATGATGAGCTACAAGTGCACATATGCTACGAACAATAGTCATATGGCATGTAGGTGCAAAGGTCTCATCAAAATCAATGCCTCTTTCCTTTGCATAACCCTTTGCAACAAGCCTAGCCTTATACCTATCAACTATTCCATCAGGCTTATGCTTCAACTTGTAAACCCACTTAGTGCCAATAACCTTCTTGCCAGAGGCAAGTCATATAAAGACCAAGTACCATTCTTCATTATAACATCATATTCACACTGCATAGCAACCATCCGATTTGACTTTTGTGCTTCATCAAACAAAGCAGGCTCATTCTCATCACAGAGACTAGACACAGCCATAGCATAGCAATCTGATGCAAAAAAGGCACTATGAGAGCTTGACCGAGTATGATATGATAGAGGTCCATCTAACTTGTGACCATGCCAAGCCTCATATAGAGTGATAGACTGCAACGCTTTAGTGGGACACCTATTAAGTACATATGTTGCACACATAACAACCTCAAGCCAAAAATTATGTGGTAAAGCCTGACTCTTGACCATACACCTCGCCATCTCCATGAGTGACCTATTCTTCCATTCAACAACTCCATTTTGTTGAGGTATATATGGCACTATACACTGATGTTTTATCCCACAAGCCAAAAATGCATTAGAATCAGAAGACATATATTCCTCCCCTCAATCAGAATGGATGGTGCCCATTTTACATGCTGACATATTTTTAGCCAAAACCAAAAACTGTTTGAAGCACATGAACACTTCAAAATTTGCTTTCAATGGATATACCCATGCATGCTTGGAAAAATCATCAATGAAAGTCACAAAGTAAAGATAATTTCCAAAAGAGGGAGTGTGCATAGGACCACAGACATCACTATGAACAAGCTGCAATTTTTGCATAGCTCGAACTGAACCATCTTTTGGAAATGAGGAATGCTGCATTTGCCCAAAATACAGCCTTCACATACATGGTTATCGGGTGCCTCAAGTTTGGGCAAAGAGGACACCATTTCAGATTTTTGTAGGCATAGCAAATTAGTAAAATTCAGATGACCAAAGCATGCATGCCAAAGCTTTGCATCTGACATAGCCTGAGAATCATGTACTACACATGCTAAATCAATCACAAAATTTTCATAACCTATGAGCTTATACAACCCATGAGATAAAATGCCAGAAGCAATAATCACATGGCCGTTTGACAGATCATGAACTGTACATTTGTCATCAACAAATTTCAAAACCAAGACAATCTTGGGTAAAGCCAAAACTGATAACATATTCTTCTTGATCCCTGGAACAAATAAATCATTTGACAAAGTGAAAGAACTACCATCAGTAGTAGTCAAAATGATCTTACCGACTCCCATGATAGAAAGGGTTAGGGGGCCAAGTTCTTGGAGGGAAACAATATTTATGGGGAGTATGAGGTATAAAATCTCATCTAGAGTCAAGGATTCCCTCAAGTTGCAAGAAAGCACAAGATTTATGTATCTTCAAAGTAGCCCTGGTCATAACATCTACATAATTTTTAGGTGCTTTTTGATAAGTAGTCATTTGGGGAAAGGGAAATGAAGAGGGAATTTCCATACATTGGTGGGGAAAATCAGGCATACATATAGGGGATGGAATTTCATATAGAATCTAGAAATTCAAAAAAGGTCCAACAAGATGGGAGTTTGAAGCTCCACAAGAACCCCTTCCATCACTTTTTGAGAAAAATTATAGCACCTAAATTTAATAAATTTCCATTTGAAGGAGGGAAATAGAGGTACATTAAGTATAGATTGATGAGAAAAAGTATACATAATGAAAGTATTTCATATGGAATTATCTATGGAATCATTAGATTCATGAAAACAATAAGTTAAGGAGGAATTTTACATCCTCAAAAACCCCCTTTCAACTCTTGTTGGAAAAAAATTCAGGTGCTAATTTTAGCAAATCTCCACTTTTGGGAGAAAGAAAAGATAATTTATGAGACTTCCCATGGAATAATGCATACATACATGAACTATCGTATATATGTTGCCATAGGGAATAAGAAAAGCCAAGAAAAAACACCAGGAATGGATTAGAAGCATGCTAAAATCTCCCATCTAACTTTTTACAAGAAAGTAAAAATCTTGGTTTATGCCTCTTTTGGGGAGAAAATTAGCATGCAAGAAGGGAGGATTAAGAAATGTGAGAATATGAACAAGTATCTTTATATATTACTCTCTTAGGTTATGGAGAGAAATCTATGATTTACTTGATGTCCGAAGAATGCGTTTGGGCACTTCAAAAATCACATTTCCACACTTTTTTCCAGCACCTCCACCAGTCCACTAGTTTGGCATGTCATACTTGTATAGGCCATATCTTAGTCTAGGAATCTCCAAGTTGGATTTCTATGGCTTATTTTGAAGAGCAAAAGGGCTAGTTTTATTTTATGAAAAGAAATAATGGAAATTGTAAGTTTTTCCAACTCTGTGCAGGTCTACCAAGTCTGAACAATTTCCAAAAGCTACCTTCTAGAAGACATATCTTGCAATCTAGGAAGGTTTTTGAGGTAATTTTACTTTGAGAGACTTGCACATGATATATATATATATTCCATTTTATGATTATTTTCTAGTCCTACAAAAAGTTTTTATAGGATAGAGATGGATTACATATGCATTTTTTGGTATATTTTATTATGGTAATCATTTGACCATGATTGATGTTTTGGGAAGTGATCTGATGCCATTGGACACTTCAAAGTTTTTTTATGACCTAGAAAGGAAAGTTTAGAGGCCTTTAAGATCTTAAAAATTGCTTGGATGCATGCAATTCTGACATCAAACCATTCAAGGAAGTATGGCTTATGTTCTTAAGCATTATGATTTATGTTTTGGCATATTTGGTATATACATGCATGAGTATATGATTGGAATGAATACATCAAAGTTTTTCATGAACAAATTGTTAGAAATATACCTTTTTGATGGTTTACAAGAAAAATGATTACAGGACGTACAAGGTTATGCAACACAGATCTTGTTGCTAGCATTTTATGTTTTTGTAGGTTATGGAGCTCATACTTGAGTATATGTCTTGTATGCCATGGGCTTGCCAAGCCCTATGCTATAGTGAATGTTTTGTGTGCCATTGGATTGCAAGGCCTTATGATTCATGTTATGGTTAAATTTTTTTGGAACTCCATTTCCTTGGGGAAATGCTATAAATTTTTTTTGCACCTCATGGCATTATATATGCACTTACCTTTCGGGAAGAATTTTATGGCATAGTAACATGCCTTCTCTGCAAAAATCACTAAGGTGTAAGCATGCTTGTAAGCATGTAGTGGATGGACTTATGACCATCAAAATATCATAGATAAGGAAACTTCAGTAGTAATTGGATACCTACACATATTCCTTATGGATTTAGATAATAGGATTGATAATGGGAAAGAGATACACCTTCACTAGTAGGAATGTGCAAAAGCAATGCTATAGGTTTTAGGAAGTTGCATAGAGGATCACAAGATATATATGTATCATTATCTCCAGTACAGTGAAGCATTACTTACCTTCAAAAGAGTTTCATAGAATGATTAAGAGACTATGGGGGAGATAGGGATATATCTAACCTATTGGGGTACAAAACTCTTAGTTGGTGTAAGATCATGAGCATGATGTGTGAGCATCAATTAGGAGGATGGGTACTTATGGATTATCTGAATCTCCAAGTGAATGCTTTTGCATTCATATGGAAAAATAAAGGGAAGAGAAAATTTCAGAGTTTGCACTAGTGCCAATAGATGCTCTTCCAATAGAACTTAGTCCAAGGGTAATGGATGACAAACCAAAGGCTTCTTGGTTAGTGGAATTTAGATATTTCAATTTACTACCAAGGAATTCTTATATGTGAGCTAGATGATGGTTTGACATAGATCACAAGGTAGTTTATATTAAACTATTTCTTGTGAGTACACTCAAGGTTAAGATGTAGAGTGGTATGAGGCCAAATCTATCATCTAGTACTATATGGGTTTGGAGTTACTTTTATGCGATTTTGATCTATATTTCCTAGGATTCTATGGTTTATTATCTCCATTATGGTATGGTAAAGCTAATAAGCTTAGAACTTTACACTTGCTTTTCATACTATTTCTCCATAGAGGAGACATCATATGGAATTATTTTATTATGATGATGTTATATGTCTTGGGAGTCATAGTTTGGAAGTTGTGTATATATGGGAGATAGTAGACACCACTGAGATGGTTTTCCACCTTTGAGATGATCTCATATGAGGCTAATAATGGGAAGGATATGGGGAAACAACCCATAGAGAGATGACCATTTACATAGAGTACATGAGGTTCAAGGGAGGCCGAGCACTCTCTTCTACCATTACAAACAATTCATCTACATTTTTGAGGACAAAATGCTTTCAAGGGGAAGGAAATGTCACATTATGGATGCAAACTGATACATCGTGCTCCCTTTTTGATACAACCTATGGTCACATACGGCCTGTCAATACACAGAGAGATCTTCTGGTTCACCGCCTAGCCGCGTCCGACCACACTTATGTTCTCTTGAGAGATAGTGAGAGAGCCCTCATAACTACTACTAAGTGTAGTGTTAATAATCTCTCTAATAGAGATTGCTCTCTCCCCCTTCTACCAAATGGGCATAAGGCCCTTAGTGATGCCATGTGGCATCTATGCCACCTCACTCAAGAGTGTGCATCCATAATATGACATTTCCTTCCCCTCGAAAGCATTTTAGTCCTCGAAAATGTAAAGGAAACATCCGTAATGGTAGAAGAAAGTGCTCGGACTCCCCTGAACCCCATGTATTCTATGTACATGGTCATCTCTGTTTGTTGTTTCCCCATATCCTTCCCCTCAAGAAGCCTCATGTGGGATCATCTCAAAGGTGGGAAACCGTCTGAGTGGAACCTACTATCTCCCATGTACACTGCAGCTCCAAACTATCACTCCCATAATATACAACATCATCCAAATGACCTAAGTCCATATGATGTATCCTCCTTGGAGCAATAGCATGTGAAGTAAGTGTAAAAGTGCCAAGCTTATAGGCTTGACCATATCATGATGGAGATAATAAACCATAGCATCCTATGAAACATAGAACAAAATCCCATCAGAAGTGACTCCAAACCCATCTAATTCTAAATGATAGATTGCACTCATACCACTCTAGGTCTTCCTAACCTTGAGTGTAATCACCAGTAATAGTTTAATCTAAACTATCGTGTGAACTATGCAAATCCATCATCCAGCTCATATATAAGAATTTCTTGATAGTAAAATGCAATCTCTACATTTTACCAATCGAGAAGTCTATGGTTTGTCATCCTTTACTATTGGACTAAGTTCTATTGGAAGAGCATCTATTGACACTAGTGCAAATTTTGAAACATTCTCTTCCCTATAGTTTGCCATATGAATGTAGAAGCATTCCCTTTGAGATTCAGATAATCCCTTAGTACCCATCCTCCTAACTGATGTTTACTCATCATACTCATGATGTAACACCAACTAAGAGTTTGGTACCCTAATAGGTTAGATATCTCCATATCTCCTAGAAGTCTTAAAGAGAAGAGTCATACTCAACTCCTAGTCTCACTAATGCCAATAACTAGATCATCTCATCTAGTCAAAGAGCATCACTGGAAGTAAAAATAACTACTTCTCTCAAAAGTCTCCATGTGAGAATTAATCTAACCATCATGATTAACTGATCTCCCTCTTGTCTAAGATAGAAGAGTGCCACTCCTATCTAGACAATCTAATCTATAAAAAGTGAAAAAAACTCTCTAATCTCATCTAAGGAAAAGAGCTCTGGTAGTGGAATCTATTCTACTTTCCCTTTAACTTTTGGAAGAGGCTCTATTGAATCCATTTACTCTGCTCATAATTGAGAATATGTACATAAGTTCTCCATGTTTTCGTTCAAAACTAGTGGAGAAAGATACTCCCATGTGAAGGAAAATTACATTGAAACGTAGAGTAAATGAATTCCTTCTAAAATAAAGACTAAGAGATGTCTCTTTAACACCCCTTCTCTCTAAAGGAAAACATAATCTATTCTTCTCCTATGAAGACCATAACACTCTTACCTAAAAGCAAGTGCGTATATAACGCCATGCGGTAGGAAAAATTTTGACAGCATTTCCCCAGGAAATGGAATCCCAAAAAAATTTAACCATAAGCTCAGTGGCACACAGACCACCCAACAACATACGGCTTGACAGGCCCATGGCATGCATGCATAAACTCATATATGGACTCCATAACCTGCAAAAACATAAAAGCAAATGCTAGCAACAATTCTCTATGTTGCATAGCCATATAATTTCTACAATCCTCTTTCCTACAAAAAATAAAAAAGTGTACTTCTCCCCTATTGATCCATACTTTTAGAATTTAAACAATCATCAACATTTGATGTATGCAATCCAATCTATGCATGTAGATACAGAACATGCCATAACATAAAGTAAAATGCCTGAAGCATAAATCATACGTCCCTGAATAGTTTTGGTTTTGGAATTGCATGCATCCAATCCTTCTCCATGAGCTTTGAGACCTCTGCACCTTCCTCCTTAGATCCTAATATAAGCTTTGAGGTGTCCGAAAACATTGGATCACTTCCCAAAACATAAAGCATGGTCAGGTGATTACCAAAATAATGCAAATTTAGTCAAAAAATGCACTATTAATCCTTCTTTAGACCTACAAATGTTCATAAAATGAAATATATAGCATGTGCAAAGAGCTCTAAGTGAAATTACTCAAATCGCCTTCCCGGTTTGAAAGATATGGCTCTCGGAATGTATTTGCCAAAAACTTTCAGACTTTGCAGAGCTGTACAGACCTACAAAAATATATATGTTCCAAAATTTCTTCTCATAAACTGAAAATAGACATTGTGCTCTTCAAAACGAGCCATAGCATATCCAATTCGGAGTTTCCTAGCCCAAGATATGGCCTTTCCAAGTGGGACATGCCAAACTAGTCGACTGTTGGAGGGGCTGGAAAAAGTGTGAAAATGTGATTTTTAGGGTGCCCAAAAGCATTCTTCCATCAAGCAAATGCTAAAATTCTCTCCATAATCTCAGAAAGGAATATTTGAAGATGCTTAAGCCTATTTTCACCTTCCCAAATCCTCCCTTAGTGCATGTTAATTTGCTCCCCAAAAGAGGCCTAAATCAAGATTTTTGCTTTTATGCAAAAACTTAAATGGGAGCTTTTAGCAAGCTTCTAATCCATTCCAAATGTGAATTTTTCTTGATATTTCTCTTCTCCATGGTAATACATACAGCATACTTCATGTATAGTATGCTCTAATCCATGGGAAGCCTTTGAAATGATCTCTTTTCTTACTCCCAAAATTGGAGTTCAACTAAAACTAACACCTGAAATTTTTTCCAAAAAGTGCGGGAAGGGGGTCTTTGAGGAAGTAAAATTCCTCCTTAACTTATTATTATGATGAATCTAATGATTTTACTATGAAGTCCATACAACATACTCTCAGTATATATACTTTTTCCCATCCATTCATAGCTAGTGCACCTCTTTTTTCCTCTTCCAAAAAGGGAATTTCTTAGATTCAGGTGCTGAAATTTTTTCTCAAACTGTGATGGAAGGGGGTTTTGTGGAGCTTCCAACTCCCATCATACTGAGGTATCTTTTGTATTTCTTGATTGTATATGGAATTCAATAGACTATACTACAGGTATGCATGGTTTTTACTACCAATCTATAAAAAGTACCTCTTCTTTTGCCCTTCCCAAAATGGCTACTTATCCAAAATAGCTCCTGAAATTTATATAAAAATCATAAAAATAGGCTACTTTGGAGGTATCTAAAGCTTAAGTTTTGTTGTATTTTGAGGGAATCCTTGACTCTAGGTGAGATTACATATCTCATAATCTCCATACATGTGATTTCCCTCAAAAAACTTGGCCCCCCTAATGCTTCATTATCATTCTCAAAAATGAAAATTCTTACAGGAATGCAAAAATACTCAAACCTGGAACTTGAAGTCATAACTCCTTGTTGTCTTGTTAATCATCCCATCCCTCTCACATCCATGTGTGGGGCATCTAATGTGTAGACCTCCAATGAAGCAAAGTGGGGATCGTAGCCCAACCTTCTCATGAGTGATCCAATTTTTATCAGGAGCATACGGATGTATCTTCAATGACTTCCATAGAATCCATAATATTGCTTCTCCACACTTTGTATTCTTATGAAGAGCATGGTCAATTGGATAACTTAAATTCTTCTCTGAACATCCTCACGGATGAGGCTATGCACATCTGTCCATGTCCCATATGAAGGGAACTAGTCATGCGTGGTGGGAGGGAAGCCGCTTTTTGTCTTACCTTGTAGAGTAAGAGAACAAATTCATAAGCTCCAAATGGCATGTCGGTTAAGCCACCTGCCTCCCTTCCTCCTGATTTGGGTTCGATCCCCAATTCATGCACGTGCGAAAGCGGACGATATATCGGCTCTAATACCAGTGATACATCGTGCTCCCTTTTTGATATAGCCTACGGTCACGTACGACCCGTCAACACACAGAGAGATCTTCTGGTTCACCGCCCAGCCGCGTCCAACCACACTTATGTTCTCTTGAGAGATAGTGAGAGAGCCCTCATAACTACTACTAAGTGTAGTGTTAATAATCTCTCTAATAGAGATTGCTCTCTCCCCCTTCTACCAAATGGGTATAAGGCCCTTAGTGATGCCATGTGGCATCTATGCCACCTCACTCAAGAGTGTGCATCCATAATATGACACAAACCATCTTGGGTGAGGTGGCACAAATGCCACATGGCATAACTAGGGGAATTAAGCACATTTGGTAGAAGGGACGAGACAATCCAAGAGAGATTATTATCACACTACATTCATGTGTGAGGAGTCTCTCTCATGAGGATCTAACGAGCTCGGTGGTGAACCAAAGGAAGAGTTGAAATCTTTGTGTGTAAGATGGAGTCCCACGATGGAAGCCATGGCAAAAGGAAAAGATGGAAATATCACAACTTAGCCTTATGTATTGGATGTCACTTAGTCTTGAGTCAAAGTACTATGTATGTGTAAGTCTTATTTGACTAATTTCCAAGATTAAAGTGAGATATTACTTTTTCCAAAGGTAAAAGAGTGACTAAAAGAGAATCTTGTGGATGCATAGGGAGAAATCCCATGATCTATTTGAATTGAAAATTCAAAAGTGACTCCTAAACGCATGGTAGAATATTAGGTAGATTCAACCAATAGTCATTTGAGAAAATGTATATATACACTGCTTATTTAAACACGGGTACTAAAGCTGAATATCATAGTCATTTGAGTGGATGTTGTGCTTACAAAAAAATGTATATATAAACTACTTATTTAAACACGAGTACTAAAGCTGATTATCATAGTCATTTGAGTGGATATTGTGCTTACAAAAAAGCTTCTGAAGAGATCCAAAACCTCTATGTATAAGGTCTTACTTAGCAATACATTTACCTTGAGTTTCATAAACTACTTTGTTCATTGTTCATTGTTGTAGTACATTTCTCTTAGTCTATGAATTTTCTTGAGTCGTTCAACATGTATATGGTCTCAATATTCTATTTATTGATTATATTATGAAGGAAAACATCTCATGAGTTTGTTTACAAAGTTTTATGGTCACTTGAGTTATGTACACTGAGATATGATTTGAATATTTATTGTTTATTTTTGAGCTCTCCTCCTTTGTATGATAATCTACATTGATCACAATCCATAAGTCTTCATCTTCTTCTATTTTTATGATTTTGGCTTTGCCTTTGCTCCTTGCATCCCTAAGTCAACTTAATCTAGGATTTCCTTCACTCAAAGATGCATTTTTACTCGAGTTCTGTGGTCCACTAAGAACCATAACTTGCAGTTCTTCATTTTCTCTTGAAGTCTTCCCTTCCCCATCTTCATTTGCTTGAATAGGTACATTTGAAGAATACCAAGGTAAGAGCGCATCAAACGTGACATCCCTTGACACCTTTAGCTCCTTACTTGTTGGATTCTAGCATCTATACCCCTTTTGTTCACTTTGATATCCTATAAACACACAACTTTTTGATATATCATCAAGTTTTCTCTTCAATTCACTTGGAATTAACACATAACAATTACATCCAAACACTCTCAAGTGTGATACATCTGGTTTTCTATTGTACCGAGCTTCATAGGGTGCTGTATCATGTATACTTGATATGGATGCTATGTTCATGATGTATATTGTAGTGGTTACTGCATAAGCCCAATAGCAATTAGGCATTCCCATCTCCTTCATCATAGCCCTAGCACATTGTGGAATGTACCTATTCTTCCTTTCTAATACACCATTTTGTCGTGATGTGTATCTGCATGTGATCTATCCCTTGATCCCATTTGACTCCAAGAAATAAGAGAAATGATGAGAGAAGTATTATCCCCCTCCATCTAACCTTAGACATTTGATCCATTTGATCCTCTTCGTTGCCTTCTTGTGCCTCTACCTTGATTTTTTTCTTCTACTTTTTCATTTACGTGCATAAAATACTTGGGCTTCATTGAACTTTGTCTTTGAGCCTCCAATGTTCACCTCTTGAGTGACCATTTCGACTAGTTGCTCAAAGTCAAAAGATTATCTCAAACATTTCGACTTCTCATCATCTTAAGTCCATTCAATGTATATGCAACTATGTCATTATCAACTATGTGAGAACCTATGGATCCCAATGCATCACTTACTTCTTTGATCTTTAGAATAGAGTCATTGATGTTGTTGCTAGGTTTCTTCCTCAAGTATCGAGTTCATTCTTCAATTTAATCTTCCCAACTTTGGTTGAAGTAGAGCATAGTCTCTCTAGGGTTTCCACACTTTCATTGAAGTGTATAGATCTTGACTATGCTCTATCATTACATTGATAATATGATGAGATAAGATGAAGATAGTACTCTTATCTTTCTCAACCCCTTCTCTAAAAGATCCTCAATTGATCGAGAGTTGGATTCTTTCCCAATATAGGCCTAACTTCTGTTCCATTGACATGCCTCCATAGGCCCTTGGCCATGAGAAAGTTAGAGATTCTAAAGTTCCATGGATTATAGTTGTTTTTATCTAACATTTTAGTGTGAGTGCTATATTTTTACATGATGTACTCTAATGTACTCTTTTAAGGCTCGTTGATGCAAGAAGATTTATGAATATCAAGATCTTTACCCCTATGCTTCAAAAGTACCAAAACAAATGGGGTAGATGCCTTGCTTCTCTAGTAGTAGACTTCCCTTGAGTTTGTCCATGAACTTGAATCAAAAGCTCATCTTCTTCCAAGTCCTTCAATGGCTCTTTTTTTCCTCTTCGAGTATATTTGTGTGTTGAAATGTTCTGATGCCATTGATGGGAGAATGTACACTCTCCCTATGTATCTTGAAGCATAAATTGCATCACAGGTATGTTTAGAGATACATTTGTTCAATCAAAATAATGATACTCTAAGATCCTATGAAATAATCCCGAGAGTTCTACCAAACTTAAGCTAGACTATGAGTCCTTCCTAATGCAAGTTATCTCACTCAAAGTACTTGCTCCTACTCTTAGAGAGAATGCCTCCAAAATAACTTTGAAACAATTCCCTAAATGATAGAGAGCTCTTTTCCTAGAATATAAGCTTTATGACACCTAAGTCCGATAGGTGATTGATTTGAGAGTTATGAGGGGAATTCGAATTCAAATTTGAACACAAATGCTTTTTCTTGGTTTCTTGATTCACATTGCTCCAAGTGTCATCAATGCAAGATGTTCATATGCTCGTAAGGTTGGAGCTTGATTTTCAACAAGGGTTTCACTCATGAAAGCCCTACTCCGCTAGCTAAATCTATTCATATAATTCCCTTGCCCTTCATGTTTATCTCATGTGGTAAATCATATATTTACTTGTTTATAATTAATTTTTCTCTTATTTTTTTTAAATTCCAATATTTCAATCACACATAAGATGTGATGCATATCTGCATACAAATGAAAAGAAAAATAAGTTAGAATGGAAGCATTTCACATATTTTTTGATGAGTAGTTTGATTGGAATTATTTGCACTCATCATCATAAGCGTTTCCACTTCCACTCTTTATTCTATTTCCTATATTTATCTTGAAATCAAAATATAAAAATTAAGTATTTATACATTTATATTCACAAAATTGCTTTTTAGATTGCAAATTCCTTGTCAATCAAGGGTTTTTGTTGCAATAAATCTCCATCATGTTGGTACATATAGCAAGCCTAATTTCTTAGCCTTATGTATTGGACTTCACCAAGTACTTGAGTCAATATATTATGTAGACATAAGTCTTATTTGACTAATTTCTGATGTTAAAGTGAGATATTACTTTCCCCAAAAGTAAATGATTGACTAAAAGAGAATCTGGTGGATGCATAGAGATTCAAATGCCATGACCATATTTGAATTCTAAATTCAAAAGTAACTCCTAAAAGCATGGTAGAGTATTGGGTAGACTCAATCCACATTCATTTGAAAAAGTGTATATATACACTAGTCATTTAAACGTAGGTAGTAAAGCTGAAGATCATATTCATTGTAGTGGATATTGTACTTAAAACAAAGCTTGTGAAGTCCTCCAACATCTCTATGTACCATGTCTTACTTAGCAATATATCTACATTGAGTTTCATCATCTACTTTGTTCATTGTTCACTGTTGTAGTACACTGCTCTTAGTCTATCAATTTTTTTGAGTCATTCAACATGTATGTAATCTCATTATCTTATTTATCGATTAGAGTATGAAGATAACCTCTTTTTAGTATGTCTACAGAGTTTTAGGGTCACTTGAATTATGTAGACTGAGATATGATCAAATCTTTATGACCGTGTCTATGCATCTTCATCCTTTTGGAATTTTGGGATCACCTCTTTGACTTCTTATACATATTGCTCTTAGTATAGTCATTTTAAATTCATTACTCTAAGTAAAACTCTGAGTACCTTCTTCCATAAATAGATGGTTTTCTCTACATGAGAAGCACTCAGAAGTTATCTGTCTTGACATAGACTTTTAAGATTCGTGTTCCAAAGTGCCATAGTGGTATTATTGCATATATTGGAAGCTTAGGGAGTCTACTATAGAGTCCATGTTACTTAGGATGGTTAAAATCAAGTTGTTTCCAGGATCCTCTCATCTCTACATATTATCCTTCACTCCTCATAGTGGCATCAGAGTATAATCACAATTTTGACATTATGGGTGGTGGTGGATTCCCCTTATCAATTGATAAATTGGATCAAAGAAACTACTCAAGATGGTCTTTAAGGATGGGGGCTTAATTTCAAGGGAGAAACTAGTATGGATACGTCTCAAGAGAGGATCTGATGCCTATACTAAAAAATAAAGGGCAAACATTTCAAGAGGAATAAAAAAGGTTAAACTCATGGTGTGCAAAGATGCTTTGGAAACGTCATATATTCTAAATTGTATATCTAATTTCTTACTTCCTCATGTCAAGAGTTGTAAAACATCACAAGAGACATGGAATTATTGGAAGCATTGTTCTCTTCAAGCACCAAGGCTAAGAAGAACCCATTGTGGATGGAGTTCGCATCACTCAAGAAGCAAACCAATCAAAGTATCACTGACTTTATCACCAAAATGAAGGACATTGGAGACCAATTAGGAAGAATTGGAGAGATCATTGATGAGGGGTAGATTGTGAGGCAATTCATAAATGGAATCAAGGCTAATGACAAGTGGGAAGCTTTCAGACTTCCATACACCTGTACATGGATATGCAGGTGCCAAAATTCAATACTCTCATGGAACTACTCTTCACTCATGAGGCCAAACTTATGAAGAATGGTGAGAATAAAAAACATAATCAATTCTCTACCATTTACATAGATAAAAGAAAAGGTAAAGATAACAAAGCAAGAGACAAAAAGTCTGATGATGAAGGAAGCACTTGCCAAGCTAAATTTGCAAGTAGAGCTAGAAGCTCAAGAGGAAGAGGCAAAGGATGTAGACAAGGTAAGGGGAGATTTCAAAGCTCCTCATCTTATGCCATATGTGAATTATCCAACCAAATTAGATAGGACCGTTTCAAGAATCCAAAGAGCGAAAGAGGAAGAGGATACAACAAACATGGATATGGAGCTCCTAGAGAAAGATACAATAATTCATATGGATACAAAAAAAATAACTACAACAAAACCTACCAATGAGGATACAACAGAAGAAGAGATTAGAACTACACAAATGATCAGTAACCCACTCCTACTTATGAATATGACAATGAAGGAAGATAAATCAAATGAGCATGTGTTTTATATTGAGTTAAACCACATAATAAGAAATGTAGACTTTCTTTTTTATTGGAAAAGCCAAGAAATAAGAATGAATTCCAAACAAGTGATGACACAAAACACCTTGTGGAGAAGATAGTGAATGTAAAGACCTGCAATGGTAATATGAATTCGTTGAGTAGAGTTTTCTATGTACAATATTACTAAAAATGTAATAAGTGTAGGTCTGATTGTGGAGAAAAACTTGCAGGTGAGGTTCACAAAGCATATTTATCATTGAATTTTCAGCATTTGAGTCTTCTTACATGTTTCTTGGAAGGCTTTCAATTAGCACTGCAAGTTTATATAGGTTTTTGGGGTCTAAAGAACAAGGTTGAAAAACACTTGCAAGTGTTGTTAGCTAGTGTTTGGGCTGTAATTCAGCCTTTCAATGTCATTTTATTGTATATACTGAGCACATACACACTATGTAAACTTTTGTGGATATTGCTTATGTATATCCATGTGGTCATTGATATAGCTGTTATGTTTTTGCATAAAGCATTTGATGTTGATAAAGAGGGTCATGCTGAGGTTGGCTTAACTAGGAGACACCCAAATATTAGGGTCTCTTTGGTGATGTATGTGGAAGACTTACCCAATGTCGCCATAGGAGATGTATGCTAGTTGTTCATAGGTGTTTGATAAGCCTAGTTGGATTCTTTTAGTTAAGTGCTCAAAAGAAGTGGAAGTAGTGATTCACTATGTAGATTTACATGTTACTACCCATTGTTTTACGATTTTTTTGGGAATTGATAATATGCTCATTTTTTAGAGGATACTCTTGCAAAATTTCCCTAGATTTTAGGTTTTCAACTATAAGATGTTTGATTTTACTCTTTGGCACACTTATTGGTGTGAGCACATACATTCTCGCATAATACTTTTGGTTGGTCATTGATGTTCATTGATCCATTTTTCTTTTGTTGATTTTTTCCTAGAATCTGACATTTGGTCAACCTTTTGAGCCTTAGTGGTATTTGGAGTTTTCCGGTTCTAGTATAATTCTAGTGAGTTCTCTATCATCATGGCATCAGATCTCAGGCACATCTAGTGGATCAAATTCTAGTGCCAGTGTTCCCAAGAGGAGCTATAACTGACAAGGCAAAGATTGTTTTGAGATTCAAAAATTTGATGGCACAAACTTTGCTCTATGGAAGAATAAGATTAAAGATGTGTCGATTCAAACTAGTGAAGCAAGTAAATGGAATCTCAAAGAAGCTTGTTGATATGGATGATGATGATTGGGATGATTTGGATGAATTGGATAGGTCTACCATTCGATTGCACCTGGCAGATAATATTTAGTTTACTGTATTGGACTTTGAAAGTGCAGAGGAGCATTGCAAGAATTTATGCAATACATATGAAAAAGAAATGACATCAAATAAAGTGTATATGATGAAAGTTATATGAACTTTGCATGAAGAACACAAATAGTTTTGCTGCTCATATAAATGACTTTAATGCTATATTCTCTCTATTATAGGCTCAAAAAATGGAGATGGATGTTGAAATGAAAGCATCTTGTTGCCATGCGCCTTGCCATCATCATGGAATATGTTTTTGATAACTATTTGCAATGGTACACATGGTGGTAAAATAGTCTATGAGGACATGTGTGGAGCATGATCGAGTGAGGATATCCATAGAAAGTCTATGATTGGCGCTTAGATGGGGATGCATACAATGTTCATGATTCTTACAAGGAAAGAATTAGCAACATGGCAAGTGCAAGAACAAGAAAAAGAATGATCAACCGAATAAGAGTAGAAGTAAATAAGGAAGAGGGATATCAAGTGCCATTATTTTCATAAGAAAAAAAGATTGCTATGCATTAAAGAATGCTAAAGGTAAATGATAGAATGTTGATGGCCATGTTAAATAATTTCCTGCACCATCTGCTTTGACTGTGTAGATAGAAGAAATTAATGCTATTTTTGATGATGCCAATGTGCTGATACTTGAGAGTACTGTGCCCACTTAGGCTCTTATGTCCGATTCTCTTTCCCACACATGGATGCTAGATTTTGGTGCTTTTTTCCATGTGACGCCACATAGAGAATGATTCTCTACTTATGTAACTAAGTTTCTTGGTACCATGAGACTTGGTGACTCTTTCCAGTGTGAGGTTGTCAAGATCGAAGACGTGGTTGTGCGGTTCATTGATGGTTCAAAATTCACTATGCATAATGTATGACATGTGCCTTCGCTATCAAACAACTGGATGTTAGTTGGTCAACTTGAAGACCTTGGTTACAAAGTGGTTTTCTATGATTAGTCACTTCACATATAAAAAGGCAATATGACTATTGCAAAAGGAAGCAAAGTTGGCTCACATTATCCTTTATTTGTATCACAAAAGGAACAATTTAGATATTACTAAACAACCTATGGCTTGCATTTGGCATGGCTTTTTGGGCCACATATCTTGTGGTGGGATGGAAAACCTTTCTTGTTCTCGATACTTACCTATTTTACCTTTCTTTGATTTTTCATTTTATGAGCATTGTTAATATGGAAAGCAAACTAGGAATGTGCATACGGCACACATTGACCCTTCAATTTAGCCTTTAGATCTCGTTCATATAGATGTGTGTGGCCTTATGTCCACAAGGTAATTAGGTGGTTCTGTTTAGTTTGTCACTTTCATAGATGATGCTACCAGAAAAGTATAGATATATCCTATCAAATCAAAGGATGAGGTATTCCCTACTTTCAAAAAATGGCTTGCTTTAGTTGATATAAAAAAAGGAACTAAGCTTAGGGCTTTACATTTAGATAATGGGGTGAGTATACCTCACATGAATTCAACCTGTTTTTTTCAGTCTAGAGGAATTCATAGAGATTTTACAACTCCTTATACCCTAGTACATAATGTTGTAGCTAAAATGATGAATATGACTTTTCAAGATAGAGTAGTTTCTATGTTGCATCATGCAAACCTTTCACAAGGGTTCTGGACATAAGCAATATTGAATGAAGTTCATATGATTAACCTTTCACCTAATATTGCCAAAATTTTGAAAGTGGAATAAGAGTTATGGACAGGGAAGCCACCATATTATTATCATCTTTGAGTTTTTGGGTGCGAAGCATATGTTCAAAAGCTATACCATAAGTCAAAGAAATGCATTTTTCTTGGATATGCTCTAGAAGGCCAATTTGAGTATCGCTTATGCAATCTTGAAGCACGATCCGTGATTAGAAGTAGTGATGTCATTTTCAATGTGTCTAAAATGCATAAACAACCCATTAAGGAGGTTGAAGTGAGAAGAGTGGTGTTTGAAGATGCTAGTAATCTAGTTAGCATGCATAAGAATGATATTCATAAGCATGTTAAGGATAATTTATAGTCCAATCAGTCTACAATTCTCCTATTCAACAACCATCGAAAAGTTTTGCACATGCCTCATATCCACCTGATAGATATGTTCTAGGTTTGGATATTGTTATGATAATAGGTGCTAGTGAACCTTCTTGCTACAAAGAGGCTATGGAGACAAAGGATCATGTCAAGTGGGAGCATGCCATGAAGAGTGAATTGGATTCTATTATAAGAATGGTACATGGGATTTGGTACCTTTTCCAAAGGGTTGGAAAGCCTTACCATGTAAGTGGGTATATAAGTTGAAATTCATGTCAAATAGTGCCTCTCCAAAGTATAAGCATGATTGGTTGCAAATGGTTTTAAGGAAAAATATGGTATCTATTTTGAGTAAATATTCTCTCTAGTAGTCAAGATGACTACAATGTGCATGTTTCTTGGATTCATTGCAATGGAGGACTTAGATCTAGTCAAAATGGATGTGAATATTTCTTTCATGCATGGAGGTGTTATAAAAGAGATCGATATGGAAGAACCTAAGGGTTATGTAGTTCTTGGAAAATAAAGTCTAGTTTGTGAGCTAAAGAAGAGATTATATGCACTTAAAAATTCCCCTAGACAATGGTACCAAAATTTTGATACTTTTATGAAGTCTCAAGGCTATTCTCGAAGTAGTGAGGATCATAGTCTCTACACAAAGAGATGCTCAGATGGAAGCTTGATATGTTTGATACTTTATGTTGATGATATGTTGATTGCTGGGAAGTCCTATAATGATTTGTGATTGGTAAAAAAAGAAGTTGAGTGAGAAATTTGCTATGAAGGATTTGGGGGATGCCAAACATAGTCTTGGCATGCACATTAATCATGATAGGATTGGGAGATGCATATACTTTTCTCAAACTGAGTACATATCCAGAGTACTTTGCAAGTTTGATATGCAAGGTGGAAAAGCATTGAGTACACCTTTACCTACATATGTTAAATTGAGAATGGATGATTGTCCCAAATTAGATGAGGAAAAGGAATTCAAGATTAGAATTCCTTATGAATCTGTTGTTCGTAGATTCATGTATGATGTGGTAGCTACAAGTCTAGACATTGAATCTGCAATGGGAGTTGTGAGAAGATATATGTATAATCTTGGAAAAAAGCATCGGGTAGTGGTCAAGATGATTTTGAGATATCTGAGTGGCACTAAGGACAAGTTCTATGCTTGGGTAGAGGAAAGACATCCATTACCGGTTACAAAGATTCTAATTATGTTGGTTGTGTAAACATCAAAAGTCTACATTAGGGTATATTTTTCACTTTGCTAGAGGTGCTTTCTCTTGGAGATCTTGTCTTCAAGAATGTAAGGTTGTTTCCACTATAGAAGTAGAGTATATTGCTGCTAATGAGGCATGTAAGGAAGCATTGTGGCTTTCTCATCTTTCTTGTGATATGGGTCTTCCTTAGCATGTACCTCATTTGCTCAGTGATAGTCAGAGTGCCATTGCTTTGGATAAGAATTTGGTCTATCATGCAAAGAACAAGTTCATTGAGGTGAGTCATCACTTCATTAGAGTCTGCTTAGCAACTCAATGCATTATTCTTGAGAAGGTAAATACTAGATTTAATGCTGTAGATGCTTTGACTAAAGCTCTTGGGGGTTACTTGATTCATGATCTTGCAAAGTTACTTGTACATTAGGTAACATGTCCATTAGGTGGGAGGTATAGTTTGTATGATTAAATTCATGTATCCTTTATCATTCTTTATTATTTTGCATAGTTTAATTTGGACATATTGTACTTTAGTGGGAGATTTTTATCGTTCGAGTCCATGTGAAAAGCCTAGTGGGCTTTGCACACTTTTGTATATGTTTTGTAATGAAACACATAGTGGCCTAGTCAGCCAGAAGCTATAAGTTTTGTTAGTGCATGGAAAAAGCCTAAATTCTTGATCAATGCTCATAAGAATTTTCTCTATTATTAAGCATAAATGTAAATCCATTAGAACATATGCCTTGGAGTTTTTCAAAGGTTAAACCTTCATATTACTTCAGTCAAAGATATACATGATGGAGAGAATCCCCTGACTTAATGGAAGAAAAAAGGCCACAACTTAGTTTTGAATTAAAATTCAAATTATCCTAGAAGTTAGCATCACTTTTTAGGTTGAGTCTCGAACTACCATCAATTAAAAAAGGTATGTATATACACCATCATTTGAGACACGAGTGTCACAGAGCTTAGAGCTGATTTTTACACTATGCTTGAGTGGATTATGTACTATGTCAAAGTTTGATAATTCCTCCACCTATCCTTTGTATCATATTTCCATTAGCAATACATATTATACTTCATTTATATTGATTTGTGAATCTCTATCTACTATTACAACGCTTTGGGCAACTATGTCAACTTCTAAGAGTCATTTCTCTCTGTGTGTAAGTACTCGTTGTCCATTCTATTGATTGGATCTCTTAGATAACATTATGTTAAGCATGCTTACAATTTTTTATCACCATGCATGCATAGATCTTGAAATATAAGTGATTATATGTGAGAGGGTGTGTGTATCACCTTCTTTTTGAAAAAGTCCAATTTAACCCCCATAATTCTTAAATACATTGCTCAACGTATGGGCATCCTAAATTCATGAAGTTTCTTGCTATAGATTTCTTAACACTTCATTTGAATCTATGAAAAGGCTCTCTGGAAAATTGCTACTAGGCTATGATTAGTGAGCAAAACAATGAGAGATTTCTTCCATATTTAAAAAGTTTCTCAAAGTTTTTGAACTCACAACTTATCTGTTTTGACACAAAAGTTTGAGAATGATGCTCCTAAGTAATTTGGTGGTTTAACTGAATATTTTGGAAGCTCAAAAATTTTACTAAATGAGTCTAAAGTTAAAAGGGCTAGACTTGAGCAAGGTTTTTCCAAGAGGATCTCATCTCTACACTATACACATCACGTATTCACAGTGGTATCAAAGCAAATTCAAAGAGAAAACATTATGGGTGACAGATTCCCATCATACTTTGAAATGTTGGATCAAAGAATATACTTAGCATGGTCTCTAAGAATGGAGGATTATCTAAAGTGAATGGATATATCTCAAAAGATGAGATAATGCTAGTACTTAGAAGTAATTTCCAACCAACTGAAGAGGGGCAGGAAAGGTTGAATGCATGGAGTTTAAAGGTTCCTTTGGAAAGGTCATACATTCTCAACTCTATCTCTGATTTTTTACTTCCTCAGATTACCTCTCAAGAGACATGGAATTCTTTGGAAGCATTCTTCTCCTCAAGTACCAAAGCTAGGAAGAATCATCTATGCATGGAGTTTACAACACTAAAGAAGATGCCTAAGCAAAGTGTAATTGATTTTTTTACCAAGATGGACATTGCACATTGGGAACATTGGAAAGATCATTGATGAAGAGAAAATTGTGAGGAAATTCATCAATGGGATCAAAGCTGATGAAAAATGGGAAGCTTTCACCAAAACCATGAATCTCTACATGGACATGCAAGTAGCTGACTTTAGCACAATCATGGGGCAACTCGTCACACATGAAGCAAAACTTATGAAGAATGGTGAGAATAAAAAAGTAATCAGTCCTCTACCCTCTATATAGATAAGAGAAAATGCAAGGAAAAAAAAGGAAAAGGTAAGAAATATGATGATGAAAGAAGTACCTCTCAAGTCAATCACAGAGGAGGTAGACAAGGCAAGGGGAGAGCTCAAAGCTCATCACCTTGTGCCATATGTGGTTTATCAAATCATAACACAGAGAACTACTTTAGGAACCCAAAGAATAAGAGAACAAGAGGATACAATAGAGGAGGCTATGGAATTTCAAGAGGCAGATTCAATAACTCTTATGGATACAACAACAATTCATACAACACTCTCAAGGAAGATACAACGGTAGGAAAGACTAAAACAACTAGACAGATGGTCAAGCTCAAGAGGATTCACCTCTACTCATGAACATGACAATGGAGGATGGTAAGTTTGATGAGCATGTGTCCTATATGGATTTTGGATGCTCAAATCATGTGGTAGGAAATGTAGCTCTACTCTCAGATTAGGAAGATCCAAAGAACAAACATGATGTCCAAATAGGAGGTGACACAAGACATCCAGCTAAGAAGATAGGAAATGTGAAGACATCTAATGGTAACATGAACCTATTAAGCAAATTCCTTTATGTGAAAAACATTAGAAATAATCTTATAAGTGTAGGTTAGATTGTTGCAAAAGGTTTGCAAGTGAGATTGACCAAGCATGGAGCCTATGTTGAGGACCCATATCAAGGTTACAAGAAGATAGAAAAGGGAGAGAAGACAGGTAAGATGTTCACATTTGAGCTCCAAGACAAGAACATTTCCTTATTCAACTTTGACACTTGAATCCTATCAGAACTAGATGTCCGGCATAAGAGGCTAGCTCACATTAGAGAAAGAGCCCTCAAACAAATCAATAGAGATCAAAGTGTGCTTGAAGTACCCAATATCTCAAAGAAACACATGATATAAAAGTATAGTGCATGCCAATTTGGTAAGCCACATAGACAACCATTCACTAAGAAAGGATACATACATGGAGATCTTCTGGAGCTTTTCCAAACATATGTTTGGGCACCAATCAAAGAACCTTTAATCTCAAGATGAAGGTATTATGTGTCATTTATAGATGGTTGTAGTAGATTTACTATTTTGTACTTCATAAAGCATAAAGATGAAGTGTTTTCATGCTTTAAGAAATATTTAACTATTGTGGGGAATCAAAAAGGTAAAATCCTAAAAAGAATGAGGTCAAATGGAGGTGGACAGTACTTCTCCCATGAATATGAATCCTATCTTCAAGATAGAGGAATCAAAAGGGAAACCGCTACCACATGCACTTTTGATCAGAATGGAGTTGAAGGGAGAAGGAATAGGACCATTGTGGAGGCTGCAAGGTCCATGCTCAATGAGAAGAAGTTACCCAACTACTTGTGGGTAGAGGCAGTATCTACTACCACCTATTTGATAAATAGACTACCATCAAAGGCTATGGATGGTATGACTCCATATGAAGCATGGAATGGAAGAAGACCTAGCTTGGACCATTACAACATCTTTGGGTGCATTGCATATGTACACATATCTTCACATAAATCCTTTATCCTACAAATAAGTGACTAATCTATGATTCCAAGCTCTAGGAGCTTTGCTATGACCTTAATAAAAAAGGTTATAGATTATATAATCCCAAAAATAAAGGCTTTATAGTAAGTTGAGATGTTGCATTTGATGAGAACAAATAATGGTTTGTGTTGATGTATGAAACACCATAAGAAATGAATTAATGTGACACTAGAACACCTCTATGGTCACCATTAACTCATTGCCACTCCAAACTTTGAGAAATGATAGCCGAAACCAAGAACTTTGCTTCTTCAGATTTTTCTAGTCATTGAAATGACATACCTTCAGTATTTTGCTAATTTCTCTTAGCTCAAATATTATTTCTCCAAGATCCTTTATAGGCTAAAACTAGAAGAGTAGATCTTTCCAACAAGCTATCATATGCATGAAATGAATCTCTAGAACTCAAGTTATGGCCTTCACATGATGACTATGTATAACTGCCAAAATTGGAAATTCTTCCTGTTTTAGTAAAAAGCGCCTGTCTAAGAATGGAATTCGATGCCTGGCATCGACTTGCAACAAGAATTCGATGCGGGGCATCGACTTGGGGTGTTTTTAGCCACTTTTGAGCAGGGATTCAATGCCAGGCATCGAATTCCCGCATAAAACCTTGACCTTTTGGATACCAAAACAATAGGTGATTTCATGCACACTTAGAATATGACTTATCAACTGGAATTCGATGCCAGGCATCGAGTTGCTCCAACAACGTCATGATTTGCAAACACTTCAGCACTGAATGAAAAAGATAAATGAAAAATATGACTTATCAGCAGAGATTCGATGCCAGGCATCGAGTTGCTTATAAAACTTGAACTTTTAAACTCATCACAGAGTAGACAAACATGGAGATGATGGAGAGAGTCTCATACACAGAACTTTAACTATTTCTTCTCATAGCTATGAAAAACTCAGAAGTTTTATAGGTGCTTTCTCACTCAAAGAAGCCCGACTATACTCAGTCGTACAAAATGAACTCCTTCTCACATTCTATCACTCTCTTCCACTTCTTCTCTCTCATTGCGTCAGTTGATACAAACTAACTTATATAGATTTTCTCATTCTCGTGATTTTTAAAAAACTTCTAGAACTAAAGTGAACTAACTTTACAAATATAATACACTTGTGAATTTGTCCCTTCACATAGACATGTGGTTTTCTTCTGAAGCTTTGACCCTCAAATATATGTCCAATTAGTGATTGTTTCTCCAACAGCTCCCCCTCAATCACTATTTGACATTCTCTGTTTCTTCATATCATCTTCTTTTCTTTTACTCGTGCCATGCTCTTTGCCATTATGTCTGCTATCTGATCCTTTGTAGAAATGTACTCCACTTCAATCTCCTTCTCCATTACCTTTTCTATGAGAAAATGATACTGTATCTCTATGTGCTTTGTCCTTGCATGGAAAACTGGATTTGCTGCAAGATAAAGTGAACTCATATTATCTCCATGTATTGTAGGTGTACCTTGATCAATGCCCAAGCTTTTGAACAATGTCTGCATCCATATGACCTCCTTAGCTGCTTCCACAAGTCCTTTGTACTCAGCTTCAGTTGATGATAATGCTACTGTATGTTGTTTCTTTGAACACCAACTTACAAGCTTATCACCAATGTATATCATGTAGCCATGAGTTGATCTCCTGTCATCTTGATTATCTACCCAGTCTGAGTCACTATAGGCTCTCAACTTCAAATCTGATGTAAAAGGATAATATAATCCTTCCTTTATAGTTCCTTTGATATATCTAAGAACTCTTTGACCTGCAATCCAATGTGGGTTCTTTGGACAATGCATGAATTGTGACAAAACTCCCACTGCATAACTAAGATCAGGTCTTGTTAGTGTAGCATAAATCAAACTACCCACAAGAGATTGATACTTCCTCATATTTTTGTATTCTGCACCATCATATTTACTGAGCTTGTGATTAACTTCAAGTGGAGTTCAAGCTTCTCTGCAATTTTCCATATCAAACTTCTTCAATAAATTCAAAAGATACCTTTCTTGTGATACATATATGCCATGATCTGTATAAGTGACTTCCATTCCAAGAAAGTATGACAACTTTCCTAGATCACTGATCTTGAATTCTTTTTCAAGTACTCTCTTTACCTCCTTGATTCCTTCATCTGAAGTACCTGTGATTATAATGTCATCTACATAAATACAAATGTAGATTGTACCTTCCTCTATTCTTTTGATGAGTAGACTTGGATCTGCTTTTGAACTTTGATATCCAAGGTCATTCAGATACTTCACCAGTCTATAGTTCCATGCTCTTGGAGCTTGCTTCAATCCATACAATGCTCTTCTCAACCTGCAAACAAAATTTGGATACCTGGAATCTATAAACCCTTGAGGTTGTTCCATGTATACCTCATCTGATATGTATCCATTCAAGAATGCATTCTTTATATCCAATTGACTTAGGTTCCATCCTTTTGAAGCTACAATAGCAATGATTGTCCTAATAGTTGACATCTTAGCTACAGGACTGAATGTCTCATCATAATCTATGCCATAGGTTTGGGCATAGCCTTTCACCACAAGTCTAGCTTTGTATCTGGCTATACTTCCATCTGCAAGCTTCTTCACTTTATAAACCCATTTATTTCCAATTACTTTCTTACCATTTGGTTTAGGAACAAGTTCCCATGTCTTGTTCTCCTCGAGTGCATTGAACTCTTCCTTCATTTCTTCTTCCCATTGTTTCTTACCTTTAGCTTCATCAAAGTTATGAGGTTCTTCATCATCTTTGACCATATATGCATAGTTCTTCTGAGTTATGTAAGAAGTATCATAAGAATACCTTTCTCGTTGTCTTCTAGTCCTGCTTGACCTTCTTGGTTCACATTCTTCATAAGTATCTGGATACACCTCTTCATCAAATATAGGAGCTTCTTCATTCCTTCTTGTTAATCCACTTCTGGATGTACTTGCTTGCATATAGTCTTCATCTCTATTCACCTGCACAATTGATTTTCCTTTCTCACATCTTCTTACCTCTTCTTCAAATTCTTCAGCTGTATGACTTTGATTAGCAAACCAACTTTTCTGTTCATCAAATGTAACATTTCTAGAAACAATAAATCGTTTGGTTAGAGGATTCCACAATCTGTAACCCATCTGCTTTTCATCATAACCAATGAACACATATTTTTCTGCCTTTGGTTCAAGTTTATGTCTAAGTTGTGATGGCACATAAGCATATGCAATTGATCCAAACACTCTACAATGATCTAGTGTTGGTTTCTTACCCCACCAAGCTTCATATGGAGTCATTCCATTTAGAGCTGCACATGGTAATCTATTCACAAGATATGTAGCTGTATTTACAGCCTCAACCCAAAGATAATTTGGACAAGTCTTCTCCTTCAGCATAGCTCTAGCAAACTCAACCAAAGTCCTGTTCCTTCTTTTTGCTACACCATTGTGTTGTGGTGTATACCTACAAGTTATTTCTCTCTTAATACATGCATTCCAAAGATAATCATTGAACTCTTGGGAGAAGTATTCTCCCCCTCCATCAGACCTCAGTCTTTTAAGCTTTTGACCTGTGACTCTCTCTACATATGCATGAAAATGCTTGAAGGCTTCAAACACTTCTGATCTTTCCTTCAAAACATATAATGTTATCCATCTTGTAGCATCATTAATGAAAAGAACATAATACCTTGAGCCACTGATAGATCCTTATTTTGTTGGTCCCCATACATCTGTATGAATGAGCTCTAGTAATCCATCATGTTTGAATCCTTTCCTTTGAAATGGTAACCTGTGTGCTTTTCCCATTTGACATGCTTCACATTTATAAACCATATGTTGACTTTGCACATTTGGTAATCCTAGTACAGACTGATTAGCAACCATAGCTTTAATTCCTCTTTCATTGAAGTGTCCTAATCTCTTATGCCAGAGATCAAGTTCTATAATCACTCCTTCACCATGTGTGAGCAAAGCTTGACCAGTGTTCCCTTGTACTCTTAAAGTAAAGAGTCTACCTTCTTTCTTACCAGAGACAATCTGATTATATCCATTCTCTGGATCTTCCACAAATACTCCTTCATTTGTAAACCTGACTTGAAAACCTTTTTCAACTATCTGTCCAACACTAATCAAGTTTTTAGGTATTGTAGGAACATACAAAACATTGGTTAGCAAATTTGCTCCATTCTTGCATTTCACTTTTCCAATTGAATGTACACTATGTCTGGTATTATCACCTGTTTGAACACTATGGCTAGAAATGCCTTTTTCCAATTCTGACATCAATTCTATGTTTCCTGACAAATGATTAGAACATCCAGAGTCAATGTAAAATACCTTTAGATCTTCTTTATCTGAAGTGCTGATTGAATTCATCATCAATGATGTATGACCTTTATTCTGTGTATCATTTGCATAATTGTAGTAGGTGGTGTTGTAGGATTGATTCTGTCCCCAACTTCTTCCTCCACCTCTACCATAGCCTCCTCTTTGACTTTGTCTACCTCTCTGAAAATTACTTTGATATCTTCCACCTTGACCTCTGCTATTGTTGTTTTTATTTGGTTTGATCCTTGTTGGTTGTGCCAATAGTCATGAGCCAAATGATTACAAAATCCACAGATCCAGCAAGCCTTCTTGTTGTTATTTTGATTACCTCTTCCTCTTCCAAAACCTCTTGGTCTTCCTCTGCCAGTGCCTTTACCTCTTGCATAATAAACTTGAGAAGTTGACTCTTCTTCATCCTTTGCTTTACCTTTATCTCCTTTGTTCTTGTTCTTCATGTACATTGCAGAACTTTGTCCTTTATCTCCATCTCCCTTCAAGTCTTGCTCAAATGTTAGCATCAAACCAAGCAATTGATTCAAATCTGGAACATAATGATTTAATGAAAGTTTTGTTGATAAGACAAAAGGTTTCCACCTTTCATCCCCTCTCAAACCTGTAAGTAATTGAGCAATCAACTTGTGATCCTCAATATCTTCATCTATGGATCCAAGACTATCTGCTAGATCCTTCATCTTAGTGACATAATCACTAATACTTTGACTTGGCTTCTTCTTGAATGTTGTAAACTCTGACCATAGACTTGCTTTCCGTGCTTTAGTAGTGCTTTAGAAATGATACTCCAATGCATTCCATATATCTTCAGATGATTCCAATCCTCTGATATTGTTGGAATTTGGGCCCCAGGATCGTTCCAATACTAAAACCTCTTGAGCATACACAACTTAATTGACAAGATGATAAGTGAGATAGAGAAAGAAAGAGATCTTGAGACAAGGATAGGGAACGTAAGCTAGATGCTTACTTCACTAAAAATAATAGATGTCCAAATTACAACATGTGAGTACTACTCAACCATATAAAGTGGTGCACTCACTAATGGAAGAATAAGAAGATGGTGATACAAAATTTAGATTATGTCGAAATAATCTAAGTGTGTGTGAAGAGAATGAAGCAACGAAGCTAACAAAATAGTGTAACAAAATTGTAAATCAACCACAAGGTTAACTCACAAAAGATAGTTACCACCACCTCGTAGAAGACTTCCTGCTACAATGAGAGTAGCCTCTCCTTCACCACAACTTCACCTCCTTCAAGAGTGTGAGAACACTCTGTCTTCAAGAAGATCTCCAAGCTCTAGATCTTTGAGTGAGTGATTTACACAATGAGCCAAGGGCCTTATTATATAGTTGTCGAGTATCCATGAAAAGCTGTACTAAAAGCTACGATCGCTAAAGAAAAGCTTATCAAATAAATCTACGAAAAAACTTCCGTCCGTATGCGTTTCCTAAAAGCAAAATCAAATCGCGAACGGCGCCAGGACCTGAACTCAGGTGGATCAGTGAACGCTTTTGGAGATTTTATCTAGACCACTCTGCCCACGGCGACTTGTTGAAGGAATATGTAATAAAATCTATATTTATATGTTGCGCCCGCCTGGAAGAATATAGAGAAAGCTTCTTATGAAGTTATTTGTTGGACCAATATAAACATTGACTTCCAACAATCCCTCCTTCAATGTCATATTAGGACAAGATTCAGTAACCTGCAAATCTTCTCATGACTATCTCTAGTCAATGCTTTGGTAAATATATCTGCAACATTCTCACTAGAAGGAATATAAACTAGCTCAATGTGCTTCTTAGCTATCTGCTCTCGAATATAGTGGTAGTGTACCTCTATATATTTTGTCCTTGCATGATGCACTGGATTCTTAGCTATAGCTATAGCACTCTGGCTATCTGAAAATATCTGAATGGGTTGATGTACTCTTACATCAAGATAACTGAAAATCTTCTGCAACCATACTGACTCTAGAGTAGCTGTAAATGCTGCACGATATTTAGCTTCACATGATGAAGTGGCAATAGTGGGTTGTCTCTTTGAATACCATGAGATAAGACAATCTCCAAGATAAAAACAAAATCCACTAGTACTTCTTCTTGTGTCTCTATCACCTGCCCAATCAGAATCTGAAAATCCTTTTAGTAACAAATGTGTAGATTTCGAAAATACCATAGCAAAATTTGAAGTTCCCTTCAAATAACGAAAGATCCGCTTTACTGCTTTCCAATGTAACATTGTCGGATTCTGCATGAACCTTGATACTTGAGAAACTGCAAACTGTATATCAGGACGTGTATTACAAAGATATATCAAGCAACCTATTGCTTGACTATATAGAGTAGCATCAAATGGCTCTGCATCTGCTACCATTTGTAAAGATATGTTCTGATCCATAGGTGTTTGCATAGGTTTCTGAAACCTTTCCAAAAGTTTCTCAATGTACTTCTGTTGTGTCATGTAGATACACTTGTCTCGAAACAGAAATTGAATCCCAAGATAATAATGTAGAATGCCTAAATCATTCACATCAAATGTTTGCTTCAATTCTTCTTTGAACATCTGCAAATCTTCATCTTTGGGACTTGTGACTATAATATCATCCACATAAATGATTGCTATAATCATCATACCTGTTTCAACTTTGACATAAAGAGTTGGAGCTGCATCTGAGTTATGGAAACCAATGGATAAAAGATATGTATGTATCTTTTCATACCAGGCTCTAGGTGCCTCTTTTAAACCATACAAAGCTTTTATAAGCTTACACACTGAGTGTTTTTTACGTGTCTCTTCAAAACCTTCTGGCTGCTGAATATACACATCTTAGTGTAAATCACCATTTAGAAAAGTAGTCTTAATGTCAAGTTAATATATATGCCAACCAAAATGTGCTGCTAGAGCAAGTACTGACCTAATAATAGTCATCCTAGACGTAGGAGCAAATGTCTCATCATAATCAATACCTTTTTGTTGTGCATATCCTTTGACAACCAGCCTGGCCTTGTATCTATCAATAGTACCATCTGCTTTCCTTTTGATTTTGAAGATCCATTTTACACCTATAGCCTTCTTTCCTTCTGGTAACATAGCTGCCAAGTTTGATTCTTATGAATAGAATCAATCTCTTCTTGCATAGCTTTTCTCCAAATAGGAATGTTAAGTGCATCTTTAACACACGCAGGTTCATCTTCAACAGTCGTAAGTGCCAAAATATCATGAATCTCGAAGTCTTCAGCAAAACTTACATGATCTTTTTGCTGTCTAGTTTGACTTCTGGTTCTTACATGATCTTGTTGTTGTTGTCTAGTCTGACTCCTTGTTCTTCCAGTAAAAGTCTTTATACCACTATCTTTCCAAGTCTGATATAACCATGTAGGTGTATCCTTGAATAGTGGTGAAACTCTTTCTGAACTTTCAGCTTCCACAGGTTCTGGAACTTATCCTGCTGAGGTACTAGGACTTTCTGGAACTTTAACTTCTTCTATTTTTGGAATCAAAGTCTCTTGTGGAACTGACTCTGTAGAAGGTTGTGAAATTCCTGTTTCTTCAACATTTTCTTGAATACTAGGAATTTGAGTTTTAACTCCCTCTTGATATGGCTGAACATGTACATCCAGAATCTTTCTAAAAATTTCATAGTCATTTTCACTAATGAACTCCGGAATTTCTGCTTCTTTATCATAAACCTTATCTTCAACAATATAAGCATTACGTGAAAGAATAACTTCACCTGTCTCTGGAACATAAAACCTGTATCCTTTGCTTTCAACAGGATATCCAATAAAAATAGCTTTCTTTGCCTTTACATCTAGTTTGCCTCGGTCCTTTTTCTCAACATGTACATAAGAAAGTGATCCAAACACTTTGAAGTAACTCACATTAGGTTTTCTACCATAATAAGCCTCATACGGTGTGATTACCTTTAAAGCTTTTGTAGATGACCTGTTCAAAATGTGATTAGCTGTATGTACTGCATCAAACCAGAACTTTGGTGAAAGCCTCTTGGACGCCATCATGCTCCGCATCATTTCAACAAGTACTCTATTCTTTCTTTCTGCAACACCATTTTGTTGAGGAGTATAAGCAATAGTAAGGTGTCGAGTAATACCTTTCTCATCGAGAAATGTCTGGAACTCATTTGACAAGTATTCTCCACCTCTATCACTTTTGAGAATCTGGACAGTTTCCTGACTTTCATTTTCAACCATAGCTACAAACTTCTTGAACATAGGAAAGACTTCTGACTTTGACTTAAGACCATAGATCCATGAGTATCTTGTAAAATCATCCACAAATAGGACAAAATACCTGAAACCCTGAATAGAGTCTGCTCTCATAGGTCCATTCACATTCGAATGAATAATCTGCAATTTCCTGGTAGCTGTAATATGACCATGTTTCTTGAAAGGTAGTTTATGCATCTTACCTTCAAGACAACCTTCACATATATCTGAATCATCAGGTAGCTTGAATGAGGGTAAACTCTCAACCATACCTCTATCTTTGATATTCTTGAGAGCTCCAAAACTGATATGTCCAAATCTTTCATGCCATAGCTTCATATCTTCCACCGGTGATGAAGATTTCACTACATATGCCTGACTGATTTTTGACAAAACAAAGATCCCTCCTTGTTGCTTACCTTGTAAAAGACACTTGTCTTCTTTATGTGATAAGATCTTACAAAGATCTTTCTCAAATACAACTTTAAAACCATCACTTAAAAATGCAGATATAGATAGCAAATTTATCTTCATTTCAGGTACATAAAGGACATCTGTAATTTGAAAAACACCACCTTCTCTTGACTTTAGGGTTACTGTACCTATTCCCACAACATCCAAATCATTGCCATCTGCAATAGTAACTCTTCTACCTGAAGAATAGGAAAGAGAAGAAAATACATCTCTGCAACCTGTCATATGATTAGTAGCACCTGAGTCGAATATCCAAGGACTTGCTGAAAGAACTTGTAAAGCTGCTTGATCATAAGCTACTTCCTCAATGGTGATACAGGCATAAGAATCACCTTGAGATTTCCCTTTTTTATCATCTTCTGCAACATTACCTGATGCCTTTTTCTTTTCTGCTGCAATCCTTCTATAACATTTTGACTGAATATGTCCACGTTTCTTACAAAAAGAACATATTTTTACCTTCTTCTTAGAAGAATTCACTTTAGATGTCGTAGATACAAAATCTGAAGTAGAAGGTGAGAGGGACCTACTTTCCTTCTTGGATTGTTTTTCCTCTTCTTATCCTTCTTCTTCTTACCCTTTGATGAAGATGAAAGCGCTTCTTCATTCTCTTCCATTCCCTTCAACTGATCTTCATCTTGAAGCAACAAGAACTCTAACTCTTCAAATGTAACCTCTCTATCTCTTGTGGTAAGGGTAAGAGTGGTTATGAAAGATCGATATGAAATAGGAAGTGAATTAATCAGTGTATTTACCATTTCTTCATCTGATATCTCAACTCCTACATTTAGAAGTTGATCTCTCAAGTCAACGAGTCTCGTAATGTGGGTTTGTATTGACTCACCAGCTTTCATCCTTGTATTTGCTAGTTGTCTCCTCAAGTGAGCTTTTCTAGCAGGATTTCTGCTCTGAAAAAGATTCTCAAGCTTTAACCAAGCTTGATTAGAACTTCTGCAAGATCTGATCTGTGGTAGAATATTCTTTTTAACACTCATTGCTATGAATGAAAGTGCTAAAGCATCTCTAGCATCCCATCTTGCCTGATCTTCAGTAGGAGGAACTCTAGGTAAAGACCTAGCAGTGACTCTAGATGTCGAAGTGGTTACCTCTTCTTCAATTGGTTCTGTAGTAGTAATTCCAGTACCTGTTGAAGCTGTTGTAGACCCTTCTTCGCCTTCTCGTCTTGGTCTTGTTAAGGATCCATTGACAATACTCCATAAATCCTTTGTCACTAACAAGTTCATCATCATGAAACTCCACATGGGATAATTAGAAGATCCATCCAACTTGTCTTCAATCTCAATTCTAATCTCACTCATCTTATCTTAAGTGTGTATGTCAATTATGTAGCTCTGATACCAAGACCCTAAATCTCTGATACCAAGTGTTGGAATTTGGGCCCCAGGATCGTTCCAATACTAAAACCTCTTGAGCATACACAACTTAATTGACAAGATGATAAGTGAGATAGAGAAAGAAAGAGATCTTGAGACAAGGATAGGGAACGTAAGCTAGATGCTTACTTCACTAAAAATAATAGATGTCCAAATTACATGTGAGTACTACTCAACCATATAAAGTGGTGCACTCACTAATGGAAGAATAAGAAGATGATGATACAAAATTTAGATTATGTCGAAATAATCTAAGTGTGTGTGAAGAGAATGAAGCAACGAAGCTAACAAAATAGTGTAACAAAATTGTAAATCAACCACAAGGTTAACTCACAAAAGATAGTTACCACCACCTTGTAGAAGACTTCCTGCTGCAATGAGAGTAGCCTCTCCTTCACCACAACTTCACCTCCTTCAAGAGTGTGAGAACACTCTGTCTTCAAGAAGATCTCCAAGCTCTAGATCTTTGAGTGAGTGATTTACACAATGAGCCAAGGGCCTTATTATATAGTTGTTGAGTATCCATGAAAAGCTGTACTAAAAGCTACGATCGCTAAAGAAAAGCTTATCGAATAAATCTACGAAAAAACTTCCGTCCGTATGCGTTTCCTAAAAGCAAAATCAAATCGCGAACGACGCCAGGACTTGAACTCAGGTGGATCAGCGAACGCTTTTGGAGATTTTATCTAGACCACTCTACCCACGTCGACTTGTTGAAGGAATATATTAATAAAATCTATATTTATATGTTGCGCCCGCCTGGAAGAATATAGAGAAAGCTTCTTATGAAGTTATTTGTTGGAACAACATAAACATTGACTTCCAACAGATATGTGGTAGCAAATGATATGAGATTGTGTTGTAAATGTATGCCTTTGCACTTGCATCCTTCTTCTGCCAATGCTTTAAAGCATCTAGTTCTTCTTTCTTTGGTCGGCTTTCATCTTCAAATATTGGCTTCTCTTCTTCACCTGTTACATATACCATGAGATCCTTACTCATAAGTAAGGCTTCCATTCTCATTACCCATGCGGGATAATTATCTCTGTCTAGTTTGTCAATGGAGATATGATATGCCATACTCCTTCCCTTCTGCTGCAACCTGTGAGCTTAAAGGATAAAGTATAATACCTTTTGAAGTTCTTTGTGTATGAAGATAATTTTGAAGTAATCTTTTGATGCCTTGTGTCTTCAAATGCTTCACCTTTCAAACTTTAATGGAAAACTTTCCAAAATTTCTCGTACCTTTGCCGCCTTCTGCTCTTTAGGACCTTTCTGCTCTGATACCACTTGTTGATGTATGAAACACCACAAGAACTGAATTAATGTGACACTAGAACAGCTCTATAGTCACCATTAACTCATTGCCACTCCAAACTTTGAGAAATGATAGCCGAAACCAAGAACTTTGCTTCTTCAGATTTTTCTAGTCACTCATATGACATACCTTCAGTATTTTGCTAATTTCTCTTAGCTCAAACACTATTTCTCCAAGATCTTTTATAGGTTGAAACTAGAAGAGTAGAGCTTTCCAACAAGCTATGATATGCATGAAATGAATCTCTAGAACTCAAGTTATGGCCTTCACAAGATTACTATGTATAACTGCCAAAATTGAAAATTCTTCCTGTTTTAGTAAAAAGCGCATGTCTAAAAATGGAACTTGATGTCTGGCATTGACTTGCAACGAGAATTCGATGCCGAGCATCAACTTGGGGTGTTTTTAGCCACTTTTCAACAGGGATTCGATGCCAGGCATCGACTTCCCGCATAAAACCTTGACCTTTTGGATACCAAAACAATAGGTGATTTCATGCACACTTAGAATATGACTTATCAACTGGAATTCGATGCTAGGCATCAAGTTGCTCCAACAATGTCATGATTTGCAAACACTTCAGCACTGAATGAAAAAGATAAATGAAAAATATGACTTATCAGCAGAGATTCGATGCCAGGCATCGAGTTGCTTATAAAACTTGAACTTTTAAACTCATCAGAGAGTAGACAAACATGGAGATGATGGAGAGAGTCTCATACACATAACTTTAACTATTTCTTCTCATAGCTATGAAAAACTCAAAAGTTTTACAGGTGCTTTCTCACTCAGAGAAGCCCGACTATACTCAGTCGTACAAATGAATTCCTTCTCACATTCTATCACTCTCTTCCACTTCTTCTCTCTCATCGCGTTAGTTGATACAAACTAACTTATATAGATTTCCTCATTCTCGTGATTTTTAAAAAACTTCTAGAACTAAAGTGAACTAACTTTACAAATATAATACACTTGTGAATTTTGTCCCTTCACATAGGCATGTGGTTTTCTTCTGAAGCTTTGACCCTCAAATATATGTCCAATTAGTGATTGTTTCTCCAATAGTTTGAAGATGATTGCAAGAAGGTCAAGCTACCATATGATATAGAGGAAGACTTTCCAACTATTTGAAGCAAGAATGCACACACACTGGAAGCATCTCCAAGGAGAGAAATCAACTCATGGAAATGCAAAGGAAAAATTAAGGTGCAAGAGTTAAGAGATATAGCAGAATCCCCCCAACAAACCATTAGGAGATCTATTAGAGAGAAGAAGAAGAAGATAAAGAGGTATGGATTTGATACAATATTGGTTACTAAACACTCTATCTATTTAGCACAGGATTCAAACTCTGAGTAGCCCTCATCTTATGAGGAGGAAAATAAGAAACCAGAATGAGTGGATAACATAAAGGAAGATATTGAAGCATTAAAGGAAAATCATACTTGGGTGTTAGTACTCAAGACTATGAATATCATTGGATCTAGTTGGATATACAAAGTGAAGAAGAACTCTGATGGAACCATCAACAGGTATAAAGTAAGACTTGTGTCCAAGGTGTATGCAAACACACAAGGAATTGACTATGAAGAAACCTTTTCACCTGTGGCAAAGATGACAATAATAAGAGTGCTTATGAGCATTGTAACTTTTAAGGATCAAAAGATTTACCAAATGGATGTCAAGAATGCATTTCTAAATGGATGGATATCTGAAGAGGTATATATGGCTCAACCTCCTAGGTTTGAAGATTCATCATGTACTAAACATGTATGCAAGTTAAGGAAAACCCTATATGGTCTGAAGCAAGCCCTAAGGACTTGGAATAATAGGCTCATCACCTATATTTATGACAAAGTACATGGTTAGCAAACTAGATCCTTCACTCTTCATTAAGAGGAATCAATATGAAGTCATATGCCTTTGTGTACATGTTGATGATATGATACTCACAGGTAATGATGCTAAAGGCATTAGGAGGATCAAGCTTCAATTGAAGGAGGAATTCAAGATCAGTAACCTAGGGAAACTCACATACTTCCTAGGATTGGAAGTTTTATATACAAAAAAGGGTAAATATCTCACTCAAAGGAAATACATTAAGAATATGCTTGCTAAGTTCAAGATGGAGAATACCAAGATTGCAGGCACATCCATGGAGATAAATTTGAGGCTAAGTGCATTAAGAATATGCTTGCTAAGTTCAAGATGGAGAATACCAAGATTGTAGGCACCTCCATGAAGAGAGCCAATTGAAGACATAACAAGTTATCAGAGTTTTGTCGGTATTCTGAACTATGCCACATTGAATAGAGTGGACATTTGCTATAGTGTGAGTTTCCTAAGTCAATTTATGCAAACTCCTAAAATCCTTGTTGGAACATCAAGCTTACACTATGCTTGAGGTGGATTTGATCTACATCAGGCTATCGCGTCGAAAGAATATCCGTTGGAGAGTTCTTTTTCTTATGCTCATTTATTGTATTTTTTGAGAAATTTTTGATGGTTCTTTTACCGTTGTAAAATCCTTTAGCTTTACACATGTAAAGGTAGAAAGATAGAGCCCAAATCCCACGAATTTGTGGTGGTTGAAGTTGCATTCAATCAAGCAATCAATCACCTAAAAGTAGATCAAACTAGATCTTCACTTTTCCTAGATTGTAGGGAAGTGAATTGAGTCCCTCCAACAACCATTCCCACCTTCATTTGAATTCAAATTAAACTTGTAAAAGTCGTGGAACACTCATAGATGCTATATAAGGACTTTAGATCACTTGGACATTACATGGAAGCAATATACATACATTTGTGACCATCATTGTGTTGCTCCTTCAATTCTCTGCATCATCTTCTTCACCAATAGTAATCTTGCAGAGGCTGTTTCTCTCTCTCCATAGCTCCAAATTGAGTGCAAGAGGAATCCTTAGAAAGATATTAGTGTCTAGTTTATGCCTATAAAGTTTCAAAGCATTTCGGTCAGTAGGTTTGGAGAAATCTGCATTTTTCTGTCTCGGGGTCAATCTCTACGTATTCCTGAAAAATAGGAAGTACCACCGGTGAATGTCGCATTCATTCCTATAGCATATTTTGCTTATTCCTTATACTTTTGTGCATTCCATACACTCAACCCTATGTGTATCACTTCCATAAAAGGAGTTTTTCTGATTGTAATCACGCTGGTCGCTATGGGCATTTGAGGTTCATTGTCTCTTCCATAGATAGTAAGTTTTTTGAGCTAGTCGACCCACGAACCTATCTGTTTTGTATCGACTCATTCTCCTTGATGCTCCAAGGTACATAGTGTGTTTCTTTGCACTTATCACATGCCTATAAGGTCTATTTGAGTCTCCATAAGTTCAAGGGCTGGTCTTGTGCCGGTTGGCATGACCAAACTTCATCGCCTCGAAACGCACTTTTCTACCTCCTACAAGCTTCTCCAAGTTCTTGCAGTGGTATCAGAGCTGGATCAAGATGGGTGATGGCTTTCCCTCAATGATCGAGAAGCTTGATCGACAAAACTATGCGGCTTGGCAAATCAGAATGGAGGCCTACTTGCAAGGTAGCAATCTTTATGGAATTGTAGGAGGTGATGAAGCTATGCCTATTCCAAGATCCAAAGGAGGACCTACACAAGAGGAGACATATAAGCTCACACTTTGGTGCGCAAGGGATGCTCAAGCAAGGTCATACATACTGAAGTCTATCTCTGACTTTCTATTACCACATATTAGAGGATGCAAGACATCTCAAGAGACTTGGGATGCCCTCGAGACTTTCTTTTTTGCTAGTACCAAAGCAAGAAAGAATCATCTTTGGAACGAGTTCAACCAAATGAAGAAGAAACCTAAACAAACCATTACAGAGTTTGTTACCAAGGTCAAGGAGGTTGCGGATTAGTTAGCATCCATTGGAGAGCTGATTGAAGAAGAGGTCATCATGAGGCAAATTCTCAACGGCATTCGAAGTGATAAGGAATGGCAGTCCTTCACGACGGCTTATGATCTCATCATGGATGTGCAAACTCCAGACTTCAATATCTTTCTTGGACAACTCTTCAATCAAGAAGCCAACAATAGCATAAAGGAAGGTAACTCTTATCATGGAAATTCAACTAGTGCTCTATATGCAGATAAGAAGGATAAGAAGCAGAAAGGCAAGAAGAAGGAAGAAGATGAAGAAGAGACTTCCCAAGCCAACTTTGCAAGCAAGAGCAAGTGGAAAGGGAAGAAGAAAGGACCAAAGCAAGACAAAGCGAAAGGTTAGAATGTTCAACCTTGTGCCATATGCGATAAGATCAACCACACCACTCAGAATTGCTAGTTCAATGGGAAGACCCAGAAAGGAAGTGGAAGAGGTGGATATGGCAGCAATAGAGGAAGAGGTGGACACAACTTCAACAATAACAATAGAAGCTATAATAGAAGGGACTACAACAATTATTCAGAAGATCAACCACATGAAGACTCATTGCTTCTAATGAATCTAAGCCACAAAGAAGGTAAAGAAGATGATCATTTGTTCTGCATAGATTCAGGATGTTCGAATCATGTTGCAGGCAATATTGCTCTTCTATCTGACTTGGAAAGTCCAAAGCATAGACATGAAGTGCAAACAGGGGATGACACAAAGCACAATGTGGAGAAGATTGGTAATGTCAAAGCTTCCAATGGTAGGACAAACATTCGGAGTAAGGTTCTCTATGTACCCACTATCACTAAAAACCTAATAAGTGTAGGCCAAATAGTTGAAAAAGGCTTGCAAGTTAAGTTCACCCAACATGGAGCTTTTGTGGAAGATCCATGTCAAGGCTTCAAGAAGATAGCCCGAGGTGAGAAGCATGGTAGGCTCTTTACTTTTGAAGTAGGAGAAACCAGGAACATAGCTCTATTCAACTTTGGGTCTCAAACCCTAAGTGAGCTTGAAGTGTGGCATAAGAGACTTGCTCATGTGAATGAAAGAACCTTGAAGGATATATGCAGGGATCAAAGTGTTCTAGGACTGCCGAACATATCAAAGCAACACATGATCAACAGGTGTGATGCATGTCAGATTGGGAAGGCACAAAGACAAGCATTCAACCACAAAGGCTACATCCACAATAACTTATTGGACTTAGTACATACAGATGTATGGGGACCAAGTCAAGAACCTTCATTGGCAGGATCAAGGTATTATGTCTCATTTATTGACGACCATAGTAGATGGACTGTTCTATACTTTATCAAGAGTAAGAATGAAGTGTTTGATTGCTTCAAAAAGTATCTTGCACATGTGGAGAATCATACAGGTAGATCACTAAAGAAGCTCAGATCTGATGGAGGGGGAGAATACTTCTCCAAAGAGTTTGATTGATTGGATCAGCCCGAACAATGCTTGAAGAGAAGAAGTTGCCACATTATCTATGGGCATAAGCTATTTCAACTGCTGTGTGTACCTTGTCAATCGACTACCATCCAAATCACTTCAAGATATGACTCCTTATGAAGTATGGCATGGAAGAAAACCTAGTCTTGGACATTGCAAGGTTTTTGGTTGTCTAGCTTATGTTCATGTACCATCACAAATAAGAGGGAAGCTAGATGAAAGGGCAACAAAGGCAATGTTTATTGGATATGATTCAACTCAGATGGGTTACAGGTTCTTCAATCCTTCAACCAAGCAATTCACTACAAGTAGAGATGTTGTGTTTGAAGAACAGAGGTCTTGGTATGATGAAGACAAACAAAAGGTAACACTACCATATGATCTTGATTCTGACTCTCATCAGTTAGGAAGCAAGCATGATACATAGGTCCATGATCCAAGAAGTGATACAGACGATGACCAAGATGAAAGGGAAAAGGATTACAAGCTATTGAAGTCAAGAGGCAAAGCAAAGATGCAAGAGGTTGGAGAAAGCTCCAAACAAGCACCTAGAAGATCAACAAGGGAGAAGAAACAACCAGAAAGGTATGGATATGATTCCACATTTGTTACAAAGCATTCAATCTACCTTGTAAAAGACTCTATTTCAGAGGAGCCCTCAACCTATGCAGAGGCAAAGGGAAGCCATAATTGGGAAAAGGCCATGAACGAAGAGATAGATGCATTGAAAGAGATGGACACTTGGGATTTGGTTCCAATGTCGCCAAATCAAAAGGTAATTGGTTGCAGATGGGTATATAAAGTTAAAAGAAATTCAGATGGATGAGTTTGCAGGTACAAGGCAAGATTAGTTGCCAAATGATGCTCACAAACTCATGGTATAGAATACGAGGAAACATTCTCACCGGTTGCAAAGATGACTACAATCAGGACATTGATAAGTGTAGCTGCTGCAAGGAATTGGAGACTCCTCCAACTTGATGTGAAAAATGCATTCTTAAATGGTTGGATAAGTGAAGAGGTATACATGTCACAACCACCAGGTTTTGAAAACCCTAATCATCCATCTTGTGTTTGCAGACTTAAGAAAGCATTGTATGGATTGAAACAAGCTCCTAGAGCTTGGAATTACAGGTTGGTTACATATCTTCAAGATCAAGGGTTCAAAGCTAGCAGCTCAGATCCTTCTCTATTCATCAAAAGGGATCACAATGAGGTTATCTATCTATGTGTATATGTAGATGATATTATTGTGACAGGTGATGATCTAAATGGCATTCAAAGGATCAAGAGACATGCAAGAGGAGTTCAAAATTAGTGACCTAGGTGAGCTCACATATTTCCTAGGTATGCAGGTGATATATACATATGAAGGAATGTATTTGACTCAAAGAAGATACATTTAGGATCTTGTTCTCAAGTTCAAAATGGAGAACACTAAACCTGCAGGTACACCTTTGGAGATGAATCATAAACTTAGTGTTTATGAAGGTGAGAAAATTGAAGACATTAAAGAGTATCAAAGCTTGGTAGGTAGCTTGATATATGCTACTCATACAAGGGAAGACATCTCATATAGTGTGGGAGTGCTTATTTAGTTCATGCACTCACCGAGAAGACCACACATGGATGCGGCTAAGAGAGTACTTAAGTTTCTCAAAGGTACAATCAACAAAGGTATATTCTATCCTTACTCTTCAGATTTGGATATCAAAATCTATTCAGATGCAGATTGGGCAGGAGCTAAGGATGATAGAAAAAGTACATCTGGTTATTTAGCATTTGCAGGTTCGAAGCTAGTGTCATGGAGTTCCAAGAAGCAACCAACAGTTGCTTTATCTTCAACTGAAGCAGAGTACTGAGGCTTGACCATAGCAACTCAAGAGGCAATATGGTTAAAAGCATTGTATACAGATTTGGGACTTGTGAGTTCCAAACCTCACATATTTGGAGATAATGTAAGTTCCATGCATCTAGCGGCAAATCCTATTTTCCATTCGAGAAACAAGCACATAGAAGTCCATTACCACTTCATCAGGGAGAAGCTCATGGCAAGGGAGATTGACATTTCTTTTGTTCCTACTGAAAAGCAAGTAGCAGAGATAATGACGAAGGCACTTGATGGAGTAAAGCTTTGTAGATTCAAAGCTATGGCAGGTATTCAACCTATTAGAGAATGAAGACTCAAGCATACTTTAGCTTGAGGGGGAGCTATTGGAACATCAAGCTTACACTATGCTTGAGGTGGATTTGATCTACATCAAAGGCTATCGCGTCGAAAGAATATCCGTTGGAGAGTTCTTTTTCTTATGCTCATTTATTGTATTTTTTGAGAAATTTTTGATGGTTCTTTTGTAAAAGCCTTGAGCTTTACACATGTAAAGGTAGAAAGATAGAGCCCAAATCCCACGAATTTGTGGTGGTTGAAGTTGCATTCAATCAAGCAATCAATCACCTAGAAGTAGATCAAACTAGATCTTCACTTTTCCTAGATTGTAGGGAAGTGAATTGATTCCCTCCAACAACCATTTCCACCTTCATTTGAATTCAAATTCAACTTGTAAAAGTCTTGGAACACTCCTAGAGGCTATATAAGGACTTTAAATCACTTGTACATTACATGGAAGCAATATACATACACTTGTGACCATCATTGTCTTGCTCCTTCAATTCTCTGCATCATCTTCTTCGCCAACAGTAATCTTGCAGAGGCTGCTGCTCTCTCTCCAGAGCTCCAAATTGAGTGAAAGAGGACTCATTGGAAAGGTATTAGTGTCTAGTTTATGCGTATAATTATTCAAAGCATTTGGTTCAGTAGATTTGGAGAAATCTGCATGTTTCTGTCTCGGGGTCAATCTTTGCGTATTCCTTAAAAATAGGAAGTACCACCGGTAAATGTCGCATTCATTCCTATAGCATATTTTGCTTATTCCTTATACTTTTGTGCATTCCATACACTCAACCCTATATGTATCACTCACATAAAAGGAGTTTTTCTAATTGTAATCACGCTGGTCGCTATGGGCATTTGAAGTTCATTGTCTCTTCCATAGATAGTAAGTTTTTTGAGCTAGTCGACCCGTGAACCTATTTGTTTTGTATTGACTCATTCTCCTTGATGCTTCAAGGTACATAGTGTGTTTTTTTGCACTTATCACATGCCTATAAGGTCTATTTGAGTCTCCATAAGTTCAAGGGCTGGTCTTGTGCCGGTTGGCGTGACCAAACTTCATCGCCTCGAAACACGTTTTTCTACCTCCTACAAGCTTCTCCAAGTTCTTTCAATCCTCACATGGAAGTGGCTACGAGGATACTCAAATACTTGAAGGGAACCATTAATGAAGGCCTATACTATCCATATACATCTGATATAGACATAGAACTCTTCTTTGACACAGATTGAGTAGGTTCTAAAGATGATAGGAGGAGTACTGGCTATCTCACCTTTGCAAATCGAAGAATTATCTCATCAACTGAAGCTAAACATAGAGGATTACCCAATGCAACTCAGGAAGTAGTGTGGATCAAAACCTTGTACTTTGATTTAGGTCTCAAGTCCTCTACTCCTCACATTTTTGGAGACAACATTAGTTCACTCCACCTTGGAGTCAATATAATGTACCATGGTAGGACACTATGTCAGAGAAAAGATCACAAGTAAGGAGATTGAATTTTCATATGTATCTACTCACCAACAATGTGCAGATATGATGACGAAGACATTGTATGGAGTAAAGTTAAATAGATTCAAGGTTATGATTGGAATATAAGAAGTATTGAAGGATTGAAGAATCAAGCATCTAAGGCTTGATGGGGAGTTTTTGGCGCATGGAGCAAGCCTAAGTGCTTGATCAATGCTCATTGGACTTCTTTCTAATTACTAGGCAGTTTCATCATTTATTTTGTTCACTATTCACTATTGGAGTACATTGCCCTTAGTTTGTAAATGTTTTGAGTCATTGTAGCATGTATATGGTCTCGTTATCTATTTATAGATTGTAGAATAAAGATAGTCATCTTGTGAGTTTTTCTACAAAGTTTTTTGGTTACTTGATTTATGTACACTAAGATATGGTAAAATCTCTGTGCTTGTGTCTCTACATCTTCATCCTCCTAAAAAGTCAAGACCATCCCGTGACTTATGCATTGTTTTGTTGGAACATCAAGCTTACACTATGCTCGAGGTGGATTTGATCTACATCAAAGGCTATCGCGCCGAAAGAATATCCGTTGGAGAGTTCTTTTTCTTATGCTCATTTATTGTATTTTTTTGAGAGAATTTTGATTGATCATTTACCGTTGTAAAAGCCTTGAGCTTTAACATGTAAAGGTAGAAAGATAGAGCCAAAATCCCACGAATTTGTGGTGGTTGAAGTTGCATTCAATCAAGTAATCAAATCACCTAAAAGTAGACCAAACTAGATCTTCATTTTTCCTAGAATGTAGGAAAGTGAATTGATTCCCTCCACATGGAAGCAATATACATACACTTGTGACCATCATTGTCTTGCTCCTTCAATTCTCTGCATCATCTTCTTCGCCAAATGTAATCTTGCAGAGACTGCTGCTCTCTCTCTAGAGCTCCAAATTGAGTGCAAGATGTCTCATTGAAAGGTATTGGTGTCTAATGTATGCCTATAAATTTTCAAAGAATTTGCTTCATTAGATTGGGAGAAATCTGGGTTTTTCTGTCTCAGGGTCAATCTCTGCATATTTCCTGAATAATAGGAAGTACCACCGGTGAATGTCGCGTTCATTCCTATAGCATATTTTGCTTATTCCTTATACTTTTGTGCATTCTATATACTCAACCCTATTTTTATCACTCCCATAAAAGGATTTTTTCTAATTGTAATCACGCTGGTGGCTATGGGCATTTGAAGTTCATTGTCTCTTCCATAGATAGTAAGTTTTTTGAGCTATTCGACCCGCGGACGTATCTGTTTTGTATCGACTCATTCTTCTTGATGCTCCAAAGTACATAGTGTGTTTCTTTGCACTTATTGCATGCCTATAAGGTCTATTTGAGTCTCCATAAGCTCAAGGGCTGGTCTTGTGCCGGTTGGCTTGACCAAACTTCATCGCTTCAAAACACACTTTTCTACCTTCTACAAGCTTCTCCAAGTTCTTTCAGTGGTATCAGAGCTAGATCAAGATGGGTGATGGCGTTTCCTCAATGACCGAGAAACTTGATCAACACAACTATGCGGCTTGGCAAATCAAGATGGAGGCCTATTTGCAAGGTAGAAATCTTTATGGAATTGTAGCAGGTGATGAAGCTATGCCTATTCTAAGATCCAAAGGAGGACCAACACAAGAGGAGACAGATAAGCTCATACTTTGGTGCACAAGGGATGCTCAAGCAAGGTCGTACATACCAAACTCTATCTCTGACTTTCTATTACCACATATTAGAGGATGCAAGACATCTCAAGAGACTTGGGATGCCCTCGAGACTTTCTTTTCTGCTAGTACCAAAGCAAGAAAGAATCATCTTTGGAACGAGTTCAACCAAATGAAGAAGACACCTAAACAAACCATCACAGAGTTTGTTACCAAGGTCAAGGAGGTTGCGGATCAGTTAGCCTCCATTGGAGAGCTGATTGAAGAAGACATCATCATGAGGAAAATTCGCAACGGCATTCGAAGTGATAAGCAATGGAAATCCTTCACGACGGCTTATGATCTCATCATGTGTATGTGTATGTGTATGTGTATGTGTATGTGTATGTGTATGTGTATGTGTATGTGTATGTGTATGTGTATGTGTATGTGTATGTGTATGTGTATGTGTATGTGTATGTGTATGTGTGTATGTATATGTGTGTATATCTATATGTGTGTATGCATGTGTATATATATGTGTATGTGACTATGTGTGTCTGTGTATGAGTATGTATGTGTATGTATGTATATGTGTGCGTATGTGTATATATGTGTATGTGTATATGTGTGTATGTACATGCGTGTGTATGTGTGTCTATGTGTGTGTATACATTCTCTTTTGTGTGTGTATATATGCATGTAAGTATATGTGTGCCCATATGTGTATGTATGTGCATGTATGTATATGTGTGTGCATGCATGTGTGTGTATGTATGGATGCATATGCATGTCTGTATGTATATGTGTGTGTATGTACATGTTTGTATGTATATGTGTGTATGTATGCATGAATATGCATGAGTGTGTATGTATGCATGTGAGTGTGTGTGTCTATATGTGTATGTACATGTGTGTGTATGTGACACTTGCATTAGAAGGCACATCATTTTATGCACATTTCTACAATTGAATTGATTAGGAATATTGCAAGTCACCTTAATTGAATTAAATCCTAAAAAATATACAAAATCAAACAACAAATGAACTTTAAAATTTGAAAACAAATATCCTAAAAAGAAAAGTGTAGCATGAAAGAAGACAACTATTCAAACAAAGCAAAAGAAAACATAAGTTTTAAAGAGAAATCAAAGGAACTAGAAAAATTGATTGCATATTCAAACATAAAGGTTGAAATCGTTTCACTCTGAAGTCAAACAAAAGGAACAACAATCAATCTCAAGATTCAAACCTAGGACCTAGGAGCTTTAACTAAAGGCCTAGATATTGGCATCAAAACTCCTCACTAGTAACTTCATTACATTTAACAATCAATCTCAAGATTCAAACCTAGGACCTATGAGCTTTAACTAAAGGCCTAGATATTGGCATCAAAACTCCTCACTAGTAACTTCATTACATTTCTTGCTCGATTAAGAACTCAACTCAAAGATAATTGAGCGACATTCATCATGGAAATCATAAAGTATATAAAAAACAATCAATTGCTAAGGATGGATGAAATTTTAAAGAACACTATAGTTGAGAAACCTAGCATGCGTATTGTAGTCAATTTTGAGAAAAAAGAGGAAGTAACTAGGATGAGTGTGGCACACTATCTAGATGCCTTTGAAGAACAGGCTCACATACATGGCTTACTAGAGGACATCTTAATCCCATGCTTTGAATGAGTTATCTCTAGATCTATCTTAGATAAGATCTAGAACCATGGTAAGTTAGAGCGGGATGCATTCAAAAAGGAAATGCACAAAATCATCTATTCTGAATTTTTTATTCAGCATAGTCAAGTTGGGTTCTTCATATGGGTACATTCCCCTAGGCCCAATGTATCCTTGACACGCTTGCATAGAGAATTTATTAAAAGATTCATTCAGATATACTTAGATGATAGAAGATGCCCTTCTATCATCTAAGTATCCATCCACCCATCAAAACCCTACCTTTACACATGTTACTCTTTCAAGGAATCCATTTGCTAGCTTCTCTCATCACCCCTTCAATCCACTATCAAAAGCTAACAACAAAACATTTAAATACTATCTTTCCAAATTCTTGTATTTTAGTGACTTTCTATAGTGGAATATCATAATAATCTCTTTGTGAATTTCAACATTCAATTTATTTTGAATGCCAAAATCATGTGTATTGGATGGGCTCGTGAGAGAACATCCATTTATCTTTTTTTTACATGTTTTTCTCTTCTCTTTTAGTATTAGAAAGATTGGATTACACATGAAACAACAGCCACAATAAGTGGAACTTTTGAAAATTTATCAAATACATAGATATGATTAAACATTGAATTGATAGATTTTTTTAGATATTCAAGATAGCCATCTAAGTGTTTTAAAATTGATGAGATAGCATTCCGATGTGCCAATATTGTCTCAACATTGAACACACCTTCTTTTAGAATTTTATCAACATTGGACACAAAGCGACTACACCAAATTGAACATGTCCTATTTTTGAGGTAACTACATCATAAACGAATTATCAAAAATATTACTACATTTAGGATGTCAATGTCAAGTATATTAATGTAACTACAAACTACAAAGAGTGTCCCCATAAAAAAACTACCACCTTTGCACACAAACGAGTGCCTCTAGTTCATTTGGATTTTTGTAGCCCCTTGTTAGGCTGGCATTCTTGCATGAGTGTTCCACTCATGTATAAAATAAATGCAACCTACACATGAAGATTGCTTAAACTCGTGATGGAGGTGAGTTTGTGATCCATGAGTTCAGATACTTTGTCATGACTTTAGTAGAGGAATCAAGCATGAAGTCTTTCAAGCTCAAGGAAGCAGTGTTGTGAGAAAGAAATTGTATGTCCTTATGGAAATACTATGCATAATCCCTCAACAATATCCCAAAGTGCTTCATACTTCCACATACATCCAAGTCCATAGCTTCATGCACATAGCTGCACACATCCAAAACTATAGCTCCATATGTATTGTCTTGCACATACTTGAATCAGTTTCCCATTTGTCCTCTCAATGGATTCTTGGAAGGAAATCCCATGAAGCTTCTCACTTTTAAACTCTGATGAATACCATTTTAAGATGCAGACCCTTTTGATATATTTCAATAGTGATATGTGTGAACACACTTAGGACTGCTAGATGCTTTTTTCCCTCTTTAGAATGTTTTGTTTCCCTTGGACATTTATATTTTCCTATACCCCTAAAGGTTCACTTATCTTTGTACATCCACTTGGTAATGCAATCTATGTTGTCTTTTTTTTTCCTTGTGATGTGTGTGTGCTTATGTAGGCTTTGAACTCCATCAATCGGTATCATAGCAATTCATTGCTTTCTCTAGGAAATCATGGACACTCGTCCAGTCACACTCTAAGAATCCCATGAAAATTGATGAGTATACTCAAGCTGATTAAAATTATAGATTAGATTCACTCTATGGCATTGAAATACTCATAAGTTGATTGTCTTGAACAACAATGACTTTTTTGTTTCTAAATAGAGGTTTTCTCATATGGATTTCTGAATCTTCTATCCAAATAATATAGGTATTTCTCTTTAGACCACTCCTTGGGAGAATTGTCAATTTTTTTTTTAATATTTCCGTCTATTCTTTCTGAAGGACCTCTTCCGAGAGCCATGCTATTGGCCAAATGAATAGATAATCACTTTACCCAATAGAGCTTGCTTCAAAATAAACTTTCCATTTAGCCTCAAGGTTTCCTAAATTTATTGCCACACCTTGGTAATATTGGGACATGAAAAAGAAGGTATGTCTAATATCTTCATGCACTATGTGTAATTGTTTATATTGAGGAGGGAAACTAAAAAGTTTGTTAGCATACCTTTTGCTTATCTTCTTCATACCATGACCTATGTTCTTCAAACACAACATCCTTGCTTGTAATGAATTGCTTTGTAGTTGGATTGTAAAATATGTAGCCCATTGATGTTAAGTCATATCCAATGAACATAGTCTTGGTTGCTCTTTCATCCAATATCCCTCTAATTTATGAAGGTACATGCACATATGCTAAACAACCAAAGATTTTGCAATGGCCAACTTGGCTTTCTATCATTCCAAGCTTTGTAGGTCTTCATACCTTGAGGTGTTTTAGATGGTAGCCTATTGACAAGATATATTACAGTAGATATTCCTTCTGCCCAGAGGTAGTGTGGTAGCTTCTTTTCTTCAAGCATAGTCCAAGCTATCCCACCTAGTTTTTTGTTCCTCCTTTTAGCAACACCATTCTGTTGAGGAGAGTATCTAGTGGCAACCTCTCTCTTGATATCTTTATCCTACAAGTATTCATCAAAATCTTTGAAGAAATATTTTCCCCTTCCATCAGATTTAAGCTTCTTCAATGACCTACAAGTGTAGTTCTCTACATGTGCTAGATATCTTTTGAAACAATCAAAAACTTCACTTTTGTTCTTGATAAAGTATAAGATTGTCCATCTATTATGATCATCAACAAAAGATACATAGTACCTTGAGCTTGATAATGATGGTTCTTGACTTGGTCCCCACACATATATGTGTACTAAGTCCAAGAGGTTGTTGTGGATGTACTCTTTGCTATGGTAAGGTTATCTTTGTGACTTCCCAATCTAACAACCATCACATATATTGATCATATCTTGCTTTGAGATGTTCGGAACTCCTAAACACTTTGATCCCTACACATTACCTTTAATGTTACTTCATTAACATGAGAAAGCCTCTTATGCCATACTTCTAGCTCACTTAATTTTTTTGACCCAAAGTTGTATACAGCTACATTTCTTGTTTCTCCCACTTCAAATGTGAAGAGCCTACCATGTTTCTCACCTAAAGCTATCTTTTTGAAGCCCTGGCATGCATCTTCCACATATGATCCATGCTGAGTGAACCTAACTTGCAAGCCTTTAATTTCTACAATCTAGTCTACACTTATTAGGTTTCTCGTAATAGTGGGTACATATAGAACCTTAATAAGAATGTTTGTTCTACACTAGATGCTTTGAAATTGCCAATCCTTTCCACATTGTGCTTGGTATCATCTCCTATTTGTACCTCATGCATATGCTTAGGTTTCTCCAAGTTCGGTAGAAGAGCAACATTGCCAGCAACATGGTTTGAACAACCAAAATATATATAGAACAAGTTCTCATCCTCTTTGCCTTATTTATTGCTCAAATCCATTACAATTAATGATTCTAAATTTGATTGATCCTATGGGTAGTTCTTGTAATCTCTTTTGGTATTGTTTCTAGTGTTGTTGTTGTTGTACTTTTGTCCACCTCTACCTCTTGTATTGCCTAATCCACTTCTACCTCATCCTTTCTATGTTCTTCCATTGAACCAAAAATTTTGCGTAGTGTGGCTAGATGGCACAAGGCTAAATTTCTTGTGCTTTAGGCTTGTCTTGCTTTGCTTTTTTCTTCATTCTCTTCCATTTTCTTTTGCCTGTATAATTGGCTTGGTAAACTTCTTCATCATCATCCTTCTTCTTCTTCCCTTTGTTCTTCTTGTCCTTATCTATATAAAGAATAGTTGTATACTTACCTTGGAAAGATTTTCCTTCCTTTATTTTGTTTTTAGACTCTTGGTTGAAGAATTTTCCAAGAAATATGTTGAAGTCATGTGTCTGCACATCCATGATGAGGTCGTAGGTAGTTCATGTGAATGATTTCGACTTCCTATCCTTCCTAATGCCATTTAGGATCTTCATCATAATGGCTTCATCCTCAATCAGCTCTCCAATTGAGGCTAATTGATTTGCAACCTCATTGACTTTGGTAACAAAATATGTGATTCTCTACTTCGATGTTTTCTTCATTTGGTTGAATTCATTCCATAAATGATTCTTCTTAGCTTTGGTGCTAGCAGAGAAGAATGTCTCAAGTGCATTGCAGGTTTCTTGTGATGTTTTATAGCTTCTTATATGTGAAAGCAAGAAATCAGAGATAGAGTTTAGGATGTAAGACCTTGCCTAAGCATCTCTTGCACACCATAGAGTCATCTTCTCATTCTCTTCTTTTGTAGTTCCTCCTTTGGATCTTGGTGTAGGAAATACTTCATCACGTTTTACTACTCCATAGAGGTTTCTTCCTTGTAAATAAGATTCCAACTTTATTTTCCAAGCATCATAGTTGTTTCTATCAAGCATCTCACTCATAAAAGGAAATCCATCACCCAACTTGAAGAAGATTGCTCTGATACCACTAAAAGTACTTGAAAGGAAGAGAATGGAAACAATTTGATGCCTTGAGTAATGAAGTATGGTTCAACTTTCCAGTATAGAACCTACCCTTTACCACTTGAAGACTTTTATTCACTTTATAAGCTTCAACTTAGTGCAATAAAACACTTGTGTCCTTTGTAACATCACTATGGAAAATTTGATGAAAAGCATGATGTATTTTGATCGCAATGCACCATAGTGGAATCTCCCTCTTGAGAGCTCCACAATTATATCCTCGCAGTAGAAACCCAAACTTCAATGCCGCGCTCAGTACTTCGCATAAGGGGGTTGCAGAATACATAGAAAACACACGATACACAGACCATGAACATAGATTTCTTACGTCGCACAAATGTGGTCGAACTTAGAGTCTGTGCCTCACTAGGCCATTATATGTTTTATTAAAGAACATACAAGATGTAGCTCTCCCTCTTGTTTCATCTTGGATCTTTGTGCATCGTGAAGGACGATTCAAAAGAGGCGGAGGATTTCATATGTTAAAGGCTGAAATAACTGAGCAAGAGGACGATGATCTATTGAGACTAGGGCTCAGACAGTGATGCGGAGCCGATATTTTGCTATAGGTAAAATCCATAACGTTGATGCTCCTCCATCATCTATTCCAACATGTCGAAGACTCTCACAATTTCTATGACAAATTCATTCTGATGCCAAATCAAATTCTGTGTTGCCATATCTGACCGACTGATGTGCATTATCGTTTTTCATTCAACTTTTGCTATCGCTCTATGAGTCTGATAAGCCTACAAAACCCGAATCTATCTGTAATCATTAGTTCAATTTTTGCCATCGCTATGATCATGAATGATGCGCCCCTCTGCTCCCATCGTTGCTCTACTATTCTGATTTAAATTCAACATTTGCAATATATGCACTGCATGCATGCAAGTACATGACTTTGCTCGAATGAATTCATATAATACTTTCGTTCTTTATTTTACCGCAAACTTACCATGATAGTTTAGAGTAGCATGAATAGAGATATCTACATGGTGTAACTTCCACGAGAAGTATTGGGGATCATCTCTTATTTCGAAATCCATTGATACATTGAAGAGAATTCATTAGCCACACAGAATTTGGGAATGCTAATATTTGTCTGCTAAGAATATATGATTGGTTCGTTTTGGCTTAGGATTCCTAAGATTTTATGTGAATGAAAATCATACAAGTTTTGTTTCCTCGCCATAAAGTATTTTCGTAATACTTGATCATTGTTTTGAGTTATTTTCCCTCTGTTTGACTCACCATTTTGGCACCTCGGCTCACTTATCTATCTCATAGAGATTATTGGTTAACCTCTGATATGATCAAAGTTCTTGAGTTTCTACATTGCTTGAGTTGCTATAGCACCCAATGCCCCGTTGGATTTGGCAGTTGACTTGATCCACCAACCAAGCGTCCACACCTTTCCGATACCGACATCACCACTCTACATATCAGAGAAATGAAAAAGTGATACGTGTCATCTTGGACTATCACATGTTGAGCTTGATATCTTAACATTCTCTACTCTCTACACAAATAAGAACAAGAATAAAGATAGCAAACACAAAGGTAAAAAGTCTGATGATGAGGGCAACACCTCTCAAGAAAACCTTATAGGTAGAGGTAGATGCTCAAGACGAAGACGCATAGGAGGAAGACGAGGTAGAGGGAGAACTCAAAGCTCCTCTCCATGTGCCATATGTGGCTCAACTAATCACATCATTGAGAATTATTTTAGGAATCCTAGAAACCAAAGAGGAAGAGGTTACAAGAGAGGAGGCTATGGAAGCTCAAGAGGTAGATTCAACAACAACAATGGTTACAACAACAACTCATACAACAAAAAAAATTATCAAGGAGGATACAGAGGAAGGAGAGACTACAACAACTATGCAAATGATCAAACTCAAGAGGACTCATTACTTCTGATGAACATGACCATGAAGCAAGGTAAAGAAGATGAATATGTATTCTATATAGACTCAAGTTGCTCAAATCATATAGCAGGGAACGTAGCTCTACTCTCAGACTTGGAGGATCCAAGAAATAGACATGAAGTCCAAACAAGAGATTACACAAGGCATCCAGTGGAGAAAATAGGTAATGTAAAGACTCCAGATGGTAACATGAACCTATTGAGCAAGGTATTCTATGTGCCAACTATCACCAAAAATCTCATAAGTGTAGGTCAGATTGTTGAGAAAGGATTGCAGGTCATATTCGCAAAGAATAGAGCATTTTTTGAGGATCCACATCAGGGATTCAAGAGGATAGCAAGAGGAGAAAAGTCAGGTAGACTATTTACATTTGAGCTCCAAGATACTAGAAACATTGCATTGTTCAACTTTGGTAGTCAAACTTTATCAAAGTTGGAAATTTGGCACAAGAGGCTAGCTCATATAGGTGAAAGGGCTCTGAAGCAAATCAATAGGGATCAAAGTGTGGTTGGCCTACCAAACATATCCAAACAACACATGATATGCAAATGTAGTGTTTGTCAATTTGGCAAGTCTCATAGACAACCATTCACAAAGAAGGGATACATTCATGGAAACATATTAGAGCTAGTCCACACAGTTGTATGGGGACCAAGCAAGGAGCCTTCAATCTCTGGATCTAGGTATTATGTGTCATTTATTGATAGTTGTAGGAGATGGATAATACTATACTTTATGAAGCATAAAGAAGAAGTGTTCTCATGTTTCAAAAAAAACTAGCACTTGTAGAAAATCAAACAGGTAAGACTTTGAAGAGGCTAAGGCTAGATGGAGGGGGAGAATATTTCTCCCATGGCTTTAATTCTTATCTCCAAGAGAGAGGAATCAAAAGAGAGGAAGAAATAGAACCATAGTGGAGGATGCAAGATCAATGCTAAATGAGAAGAAGTTGCCCAAATATTTGTGGGCAGAGGCTGTGTACACAACCACCTATCTAATCAATAGACTCCCATCAAAAGCGTCAGATGGGATGAAACCTTATGAAGCATGGAATGGAAGAAGACCTAGCCTTGATCATTGCAGGAGCTTTGGATGCATAGCATTTGGATAGATACCTTCACAAATCAGAGGCAAGTTAGATCCAAAGGTAGAGAAATGCATCTATATTGCCTATGATCTTAATAAAAAAGGTTATAGGCTATATAATCCAAGCAATAAAGGCTTTTTTTGTAAGTAGAGATGTTGTGTTTGATGAAAAAGAATCTTGGTTTGAAGATGATTGCAGGAAAATCAAACTTCCTTATGACCTAAAGGAAGACTTTCCAACATTGTCAAAGAGGAATGAGCATATACATGAAGAATCAAGTGATTCTGATGATGATTAGGAGACTCCTAAACAATTGTCCCATGAGGGTATTGAAATCAGGAACCTTCATGTCCATGTAGAGGTGCATGGATATTGTGAAAGCTTCCCATTTGTCATCTACCTTTATTCTATTCATCACTTACCTTACTATCTGTTCTTCATCAATGATCTTAGATCCAATGCTTCCAAGTTAATCTGTTATGTCCATTTTGGCGACAAAATCAGACACACTTTGTTTGGGCATATTTTTGAGTGTTGTGAACTCCATCAATAGTTGATTCTTTCTTTCCTTGGTACTTTATCAGAATAATGCTTCAAGGTCATTCTAGTCTCTTGTGAAGTCTTGCAACTCCTGATGTGTGGAAGTAAAAAAATCACATATTGAGTTAAGAATATATGACCTTGCTAGAGCATTCTTTGAGCACCATGTGGTTAACCTCTCTTGTTCTTCTTGATTTTGTTTTCCTTTGCTTCTGAGGATTGGCATCATCTCATCTCCATATATGTAACCATAGAGGTTTCTCCCTTGAAGATAAGCTTCCATTCTAAGTGAACAAGTTGAGTAATTACCTTGATCCAATTTATATGAAAAGTGTTAAAATCTCCTAAAATTGCAACTATTGACATGTTAACCTGCATAGTGAATCATTGACTCCACTGCAAATAATCGGTTACCCAAAAGAATCCAACTAGGCTTATCGAGCACCTGAACAACTATCATACATCTCCTATGGCGAGGCTAGGTAAGCCTTCCACTTGCATCACCAAAGAGACCCAACATCTGGGTGTCTCTGAGCTAAGAAAACCTCACCATGGCCCTCTTTATCAAATGTAAAAGGCTTTATGCAAAGAATGTAATTGTTATATCAATGACTGCATGGACGTACATAAGCAATATCCACAAAAGGATTTATAGTGTGTATGTGCTCAATATATGCAATAAAATGGCACTAAAAGGCTGAATTCAGCGCCCAAACAGTAGCCAAAAACACTTGCAAGTGTTTTCCAAGTTTGTTCTTTAGGCTCAAAAACCTGCATAAATTTGCAGTGGTTGCTCCCACCACAACTAAAAAATGTTTCAAGAAACCTATAGATTTACTACCATGGCTAAATACATAGCCCCAAATATGAATATTTTCTATCAGAGAAGTACAAAAGAACACTCTTCGTGATGTTCTTGAACTTGTGTAATGATAACTATGCACAAAAGTACCCCAGAATAACTCCAAAAGTCACCCCAAAAATGCTTCAAAACAGGCTTTGAGAGCAAAGAATAAAGATTTGGGGGGCCAAAACATGCTCAAGGTAATGTTAACCTTAGTCTTTCCCCTTCTTCAAGCACCACAAGAGTGCATCCTAGTGGTAAGAGATTTCCGGTTAAGCGAGCTCCGGTAGGAACAATACTGGGATAGGTGATCTCCTGAGAAGTACCGGGAACCTCTATCTTCCTTGATCGTTGAGGTCCTCCCTTGCATGCAGCCAACAATGCCAATCGTGAGTTCCGTCACTCGGATGACAAGATACGCCAAGGTCTATGCCTTGGTCGCCACCTTAGTTGTAAGCCTTGGAATCTCCTTCTTGAGATCTGCATGATGATATCCTTGTGGTAGAAACCCAAATATCGGCATTGCACTTAGTACTCCGCACAGAGGGTTGCTTAATACATAGAAAACACACAGTACACAGACCATGAGCACATATTTCTTAGATCGTACAAATGCGATTGATCTTTGAGTTTGTGGTTGATCAGACCACCATATGTTTTATTAAAGAACATAAACAAAAGTTTCTAGTGGTCATTTGGCCTTTCAAAGGTAAACTAATGGTAATAAAACACACTATTCACTCATGAAGCAACTGTGAAAAGTGTTCTATTTACAGACGGAAAGTGTAACTTGAAACACTCAATGCTCTCAACCTGATTAAAAATGGTCAAATTCCTCTTAGAGGATGTTGACTCATAGTGTAAAGATGCCATCGTGCAATAGAGTTTGATTTGTAAGGAAGGCATACTCTAATTATAAGCTTAACATCTACAGGGAGTCACCCCAACTTTTCAAGGAGTATCAGGAACATACCCCAAGACAATCATTGAACTCTAACACATAGTGGAAGAATCCAAATTATACAAGATTTTGCGCAATACCTTCCTAATGAATCCTTAATCATGATCATTTGACTTTTGAGTAGGGAGAGCCAAGCTTTGCAAGTGTGTTAATTTTGGAGAAGTTGACACACAAAAAGGGGCAATGAGCAATATGTAGATCAAATCTGATTGTATTCACTCCCCACTACTAGCACAAGTACATAGAGTGAATATATACACTCCTTCATGTCTCCCCATGGTATTCCATGACTTCTACCAAATAAAATCAATTCAAAATCCTCATGGAAATAATCTTTTTGTGACATGTTTTCTTTTCCTATAATATAGGAAATGAGGAATCAATTTCAAGAGATTGATTTGGAATGTTGGTTGTGTTGGAGGAGATGGTGGATAGTCTTCAGAGATGAAATGGTGTTGCTAAAACCTGCTTCACACCATCCAAGAAAAAGTGATGGATATTTTAGTGGGTCTCTTTAGCTTGTTGATGATCATAAATAATCACCTATGTTCTTTGGAACATGATTCACTAATCAATGGATCAAAACAAATGAGTAGGAAATTAATCCAAAGTTATAGACTTGCTATTTTAGTCTCTACACTTGTTTAGTATAATGAACAATGCTCTGAGTATGATAGCAATTAGCCTAATCCCTTTTGATGGTGTCTAATTAAATTAGACAGCTACCAATCATGAGTGATTTCAAAAAAAAAGATGAACTACATGCTGAGTATAATTTTTAGCAAATCATAGGACTTCGCCGACATTTTCGGGATGCATCAGAGTACAAACCAGAGAGTAAAGATATGATGATATCTTATGATTGAGATAACCAATGATAATGAGCTTTTGTAGCTATAAACTAGGCAATATAATGAATCTATGCTGCTTTAAATCATGACAAATGATCAATCATACATTGATAACAAGCTCTAAGAAGATCACTGTACTGATGTAGCCATAGCAGAGAAGTGAAGTAGACATATAATCAAAATGTATTTATTAGATCACATAGCAATACAATGTCATTGGCAATAATCTATTGCATAATGTGAGGGTGGTGATTGAGCTATGACGTGAGCTCTCAAATCACATAGGATCCCTCCCTATTGCTCTCCAAAGTTGGGTATACATGCGAGTCTTTTGATCCACCTTTATAGTTGATTTTGGAGCCAATCTTGAATTCAAATTCAAATGTTCACCTAAAAGTAAATCCTAAACTATAGGATATATTCTCTGATCAATCATCTACCAAACGAATCAAGATTTGATGCTTCCTAACTCCACGTAGAAATAAAGTACTTTTACAAAAGTAAAAGGTAATTCATTTTACAAGGGATTGATCATATATGACTCCATGAGATATATGCTAATCATCCAAGTATGTGGGCTTGGATTCTCTTGCACCAATAGCTCCCCCTCAAGCCTAACATGCTTGGTCTTTTATACCTCCTTGATCTCCTACAAACCAGTCATCAATTTGAACATGTTCATCTTAGTTCCATCTAAAGACTTTGTGAGTATATCTGCACATTGCAATTGAGTTTATACATAGGACAATTGAATGTCCTTGCTACGCAATTTCTCCCTTACATAATGATAGTGCACTTCAATGTGTTTAGTCCTTGCATGATATATAGGATTAGTAGCTAAATTAAGTGAACTAGTGTTGTCTCCAAAGATCATTGGAGTGTAAGAATGTAATCCGAAATCTATGTAGAGTTGCTTGAGCCACATGGCCTCTTGTGTTACATTTGCTAAATTTCTATATTCTACCTCTGTAGATGACAATAGTTGGTTGCTTTTAGATGACCATGATATTAGCTTTGAACCTGCAAAAGACAAGTATCCTGAGGTGCTTCTCCTATCATCCTTGGAGCCAGCCCAATCTTCATCAGAATACATCTTTATGTTCAAGTCAGAAGTGAATGGCTAAAATAGCCCTTGATTTATGGTACCCTTTACATACTTTAGTAACCTCTTGGCAGATTCCATGTGAGTGCATGCATAAATTGTCTTAATGTACTTACTTCATAAGCAATGTCTACTGTTGTTAGGGAGACTCCCAACAAGTTTTTGGTAGCAGTAACATCCTCAAGAACTTCTCCTTCATGAGAACTAAGCTTATGATTGGTGACTTGTGATGTATCATAGTCATACCTTATTGGTTTTTCACTCTTCCTTTCGGATCTTCTGAGTGCTTGGTTGGAGGATTCCGGAATGTCTTCCAATTGCTTGAACTTGTTCTTGCCCCTTGACTTCCAAGCCTTGAAGTCAATCTGCTCTTCATCCTCTAAATTGACATTTTTTGGTACTTGTTGATCTTCTTGAGTGAGAGTTGGAAAGTCACTTTCCAAATCATAAGGTAACTTGATCTTCCTGCAATCATCTTCAAACCATGAATTATTTTCATCAAATACTACATCCCCACTATTCTAAATCCATGAGGAATATGTGTAGGTATCCAATTACTATTGAAGTTTCCTTATCTATGGTATTTTAATGGTCATAAGTCCATCCACTACATGCTTACAAGCATGCTTACACCTAAGTGATGTTTGCAGAGAAAGCATGTTACTATGCCATAAAATTCTTCCCAAAAGGTAAGTGCATATATAATGCCATGAGGTGCAAAAAAAATTTATAGCATTTCCCCAAGGAAATGGAGTTCCAAAAAAATTTAACCATAACATGAATCATAAGGCCTTGCAATCCAATGGCACACAAAACATTCACTATAGCTCCATAACCTACAAAAACATAAAATGCTAGCATTTTATGTTTTTGTAGCTCCATAACCTACAAAAACATAAAATGCTAGCAACAAGATCTGTGTTGCATAACCTTGTACGTCCTGTAATCATTTTTCTTGCAAACCATAAAAAAGGTATATTTCTAACAATTTGTTCATGAAAATTCCAATCATATACTCATGCATGTATATACCAAATATGCCAAAACATAAATCATAATGCTTAAAAACATAAGCCATACTTCCTTGAATGGTTTGATGTCAGAATTGCATGCATCCAAGCAATTTTTAAGATCTTAAAGACCTCTAAACTTCCCTTTCTAGGTCATAAAAAAACTTTGAAGTGTCCAATGGCATCAGATCACTTCCTAAAACATCAATCATGGTCAAATGATTACCATAATAAAATATACCAAAAAATGCATATGTAATCCATCTCTATCCTATAAAAAACTTTTTGTAGGACCAAAAAATAATCATAAAATGGAATATATATATATATATATATATATATATATATATATATATATATATATATATATATATATATATATATATATATATATATATATATATATATATATATATATATATATATATATATATCATGTGCAAGTGACTCAAAGTAAAATTACCTCAATCACCTTCCTAGATTGCCAGACTTGTTCAGACTTGGTAGATCTACACAGAGTTGGAAAAACTTACAATTTCCATTATTTCTTTTCATAAAATAAAACTAGCCCTTTTGCTCTTCAAATAAGCCATAGAAATCCAACTTGGAGATTCCTAGACTAAGATATGGCCTATACAAGTATGACATTCCAAACTAGTGGACTGGTGGAGGTGCTGGAAAAAAGTGTGGAAATTTGATTTTTGAAGTGCCCAAACACATTCTTCCATCAAGTAAATCATAGATTTCTCTTCATAACCTAAGAGAGTAATATATAAAGATACTTGTTCATATTCTCACATTTTTTTATCCTCCCTTCTTGCATGCTAATTTTCTCCCCAAAAGAGGCATAAACCAAGATTTTTACTTTCTTGTAAAAAGTTACATGGGAGATTTTAGCACGCTTCTAATCCATTCTTAATGTTGTTTTTTCTTGGCTTTTCTAATTCCCTATGGCAACATATATACGATATTTCATGTATCTATGCATTATTCCATGGGAAGTCTCATAAATTATCTTTTCTTTCTCCCAAAAGTGGAGATTTGCTCAAATTAGCATCCTGAAATTTTCTCCAAAAAGAGTTGAAAGGGGGTTTTTGAAGATGCAAAATTCCTCCTTAACTTATTGTTTTCATGAATCTAATGATTCCATAGAGAATTCCATATAAAATACTTTCATTATGTATACGTTTTCCCATCAATCTATACTTAATGTACCTCTATTTCCCTCCTTCAAAATGGGAATTTATTAAATTTAGGTGCTATAATTTTTTCTCAAAAAGTGATGGAAGGGGTTCTTGTGGAGCTTCAAACTCCCATCTTGTTGGACCTTTTTTCGCATTTCTAGATTCTATATGAAATTCCATGCACTATATGTATGCATGATTTTCCCCACCAATGTATGGAAAAGCCCTCTTCATTTCCCTTTCCCCAAATGACTACTTATCAAAAAGGCACCTAAAAATGATGTAGATGTTATGACTAGGGCTGCTTTGAACATACATAAATCTTATGATTTCTTGCAACTTGAGGGAATCCTTGACTCTAGATGAGATTTTATACCTCATACTCCCCATAAATATGGTTTCCCTCCAAGAACTTGGCTCGCTAACCCTTTCTATCATGGGAGTTGGTAAGATCATTTTGACTACTATTGATGGTAGTTCTTTCACTTTGTCAGATGCTTTATTTGTTCGAGGGATCAAGAAGAATCTGTTATCAGTTTTGGCTTTAGCTAAGATTGTCTTGGTTGTGAAATTTGTTGATGACAGATGTACAGTTCATGATCTGTCAAACGGCCATGTGATTATTGCTTCTGGCATTTTATCTCGTGAGTTGTATAAGCTCATAGGTTATGAAAAATTTGTGATTGATTTAGCATGTGTAGTACATGATTCTCAGGTTATGTCAGATGCAAAGCTTTGGCATGCACGCTTTGGTCATTTGAATTTTACTAATTTGATATGCCTGCAAAAATCTGAAATGGTGTCCTCTTTGCCCAAACTTGAGGCACCTGATAAAAATGTATGTGAAGGCTGTATTTTGGGCAAAATGTAGCATTTTCATTTCCAAAAGATGGTTCAGTTTGAGCTATGCAAAAATTGCAGCTTTGTTCATAGTGATGTCTGTGGTCCTATGCAGACTCCCTCTTTTGGAAATCATCTTTACTTCGTGACTTTCGTTGATGATTTTTCCAAGCATGCATGGGTATATCCATTGAAAGCAAAGTTTGAAGTGCTCATGTGCTTCAAAAAATTTCTCGTTTTGGCTGAAAATATGTCAGCATGTAAAATGGGCACCATCCGTTCTGACTGAGGGGAGGAATATATGTCTTCTGATTCTAATGCATTTTTGGCTTGTGGGATAAAACATCAGTGTATAGTGCCATATACACCTCAACAGAATGGAGTTGTTGAATGGAAGAATAGGTCACTCATGGAGATGGCGAGGTGTATGTTCAAGAGTCAGGCTTTACCACATAATTTTTGGCTTGAGGTTGTTATGTGTGCAACATATGTACTTAACAGGTGTCCCACTAACGCATTGCAGTCTATCACTCTATATGAGGCTTGGCATGGTCACAAGTTAGATGGACCTCTATCATATCGTACTCAGTCAAGCTCTCATAGTGCCTCTTTTGCATCAGATTGTTATGCTATGGCTGCGTCTAGTCTCTGTGATGAGAAAGAGCCTGCTTTGTTTGATGAAGCACAAAAGTCAAAAAATTGGATAGTTGCTATGCAGTGTGAATATGATGTTATAATGAAGAATGGTACTTGGTCTTTATATGACTTGCCTCTGGCAAGAAGGTTATTGGCACTAAGTGGGTTTACAAGTTGAAGCATAAGCCTGATGGAATAGTTGATAGGTATAAGGCTAGGCTTGTTGCAAAGGGTTATGCATAGGAAAGAGGCTTTGATTTTGATGAGACCTTTGCACCTACATGCCATATGACTATTGTTCGTAGCATATGTGCTTGTAGCTCATCATGGTTGGAATCTACATCAGTTGGACATTAAAATAGCATTTCTGAATGGTGATTTGCATGAAGAAGTGTATGTTTTTAGCCTCATGGCTTTGTGGAAAAAGGGCATGAAAACGAGGTGTGCAGGTTAAGAAAGGCTTTATATGGTTTGAAACAAGGACCATGTGGTTGGTATGAAAAGATACATGCCTATCTGATTGCACATGGTTTTGAGAATAGTCCAACTAAAAGAACCTTATATGTTAAGCATGCTAATGATGTACTTCTAATCATTGTGGTGTATGTTGATGACATGCTACTCACTAGTCCTCATGAGACACATATTGCTGATTTTAAGGTTGATTTGCATGCCTCATTTAAGATGTCTGATTTGGGGCATTTGCATCATTATTTGGGCATTCAGTTTATGCATGTTGATGGTGGAATGGCTTTGTGTCAAATGAAACATATTGTCACATTATTGAAGTGTTTTGGCCTTGATGATTGTAAACCTATTGCCACTCCTATGGAGACAGGTTAACGATTGAGGCTTCATGATGTTGGAGATGCACTTGATGTTGTTGTCTACTAGTAGGCTATTGGATGCTTGATTTACTTATGTATTACTCGACGGGATATTCAGTTTGTTGTCTCACAGATGAGCAAGTTTATGCATTGCCCATGTGTCAAGCATTGGCAATCAGTTAAGCACATCTTTCACTACTTGAGTGGTACCCAGCTACTTGGGTTGTTTTCTCCCAAGGGGGGATCCCTATTGCCAAATTTGCATGCTCTTTCTAACTCTAATTGGGCTGGTTGTTATGACACTCGTGTGTCCACTAGTGGTTTTTGCTTCATGCTTGGTAGCTCATGCATATCTTGGCTAAGCAAAAAGTAGCCTACTATGGCCACTTCTAGTTGTGAGTCTGAGTATAGGGCAGCTTCACAGTGACTGTTGAGTGTGTGTGGCTCAGGCGCCTTATGGCTGATTTGGGTGTTGGTCAGTCTTCTGCCACCACCATCTTCACTGATAGTCAGAGCACATTGATAGTTGCGAGGAACCCTGTGTTCCATGCTTGCACTAAGCACATTGAGGTGCATTATCATTATGTCAAGGAGAGCTTCTTTGCTGGAGAGATCAGCTTGGCATTTGTGCCCACACAGGAGAACATTGCAGACCCTTTTTGACAAAGGCTCTACCTTGGGAGAAGTTTGAAGCTTTCCGCAAAGCTTTGGGCTTACTTCGTTTTGTGGATTGATTCCGCATAGCTTGGAACTTCCTTATACATGAGTGCCAACTGCTTTTTCACTGCATCACTCCCAAGGGGGATTTGTTGATATATTTAGGCAATGATGTGTGTGAATGCACTAGGAGTGTCGGGGCACTTTCTTCCCTCTTTAGGAGGTTTTTTTCCCCTAGCTTGAATGTAGGCATATATCCCTAATGGGTTAATTATCTTTGTACGTTATTGTGGTACTAAAAATCAGTATTGTGTGTTGTGCTCCCAGCGTCTTCTTCTTCCTTGTGTTGTTTGCGTGCTTCGGCAGACATCTAACTCCAACAATTAGCGGATCAAAATTAGGAAGAGAGTACCTTACATACATTGAAGTTATGAAGGCCCTGCATTTTTCATCTTCCCTAAGTCCATTTAGGGTGTGAGCTACAAGATCGTCATCATCTAGGGCACAACCGATTGAGCCTAGTGCATATGAAAGCTCTTTAACCTTTAATATGTAATCATTAGCACCTTGTGAGGGGCATTTCCTGCAGTTATTCAGTTCATTCTTGGGTTGAAATTTTCTAGCTTTTGTGGAAGTGGAGTGTTTGTGCAAATGATTCCAAGCCTACATACTTGGACAATTAGCATTCACTTCATAAAGTCACATATGACTATTCTCTTATAAAAATCATTTACTTTAATCCTTGTAAAAGTGCATATGTTATAGCACTTACTCTCACATGGAATTAGGAGGAATCAAATCACGAATCATTTGGCCAATGATTGATGGGAAAGAAAGTCCTAAACTTTAAGATTCACTTTATGGTAAGAGTTTGAATTTGAATTCAAAAAGTGGCTCTAACTCTAGCTATAAAAGATGGATCGAAATCTCGCGTCAAGTGAGCTCGATTTGAAGATCATTTGAGAGGGATTTTTAGTGCTTAGTGAGCCCATTCTATAGCTTCATCACTAACCTCACATTGTACAATTATACATTGACAATGTCATTGTAATTCTATGTGATTTACTACATATACATCAATGATCACATCTCTACTTCACTTCTCTATCATGTTCAACTCAGAACACTAAACTTCTCAGACTTGGTTCTCAGTGCATACTTGATCATTTGATGTGATTTAAGTTAATATAGATTTCTTGTACTATCTAGTTTCTTCTTACAAAGTTTCATTGTCATTGCTTTAGTCAATCTTGAGATATCTTCAAAACTCTACTCATTGGTCTGCATACTGTTGGAGCCCAAAATTGTCGGGATGTACCCCTAACTTGTTAAGCATAACTCTCTAAGTACACTTGATCATTTCAAGTGAAACAACTTGTGATTGATAGCTATCTAAGTTAACGTGATACTCCCAAAAGGAATTTGATCAATTGCTAGCAGGTAAAGAGTATTGTTCAATTTATTTGGATAGATGGATGGATGCTCCAAGAGACTGAGTAGGTACTGCTAATCCTGCTTTGTACCAGCCCTCTTTTGCTTCAGACTTGATAGGTAGACCTTCTTAGCTTTCCAATACCACCAAAAAATAGCCTATGTACTTTGGAAGTGATGTGTGTAATGATTGAACCAAAACAGATAACTTTGAAGTTCACAAACTCAAGAAAACCTTCTATTTATGTCTTGACACCTGCTGGATGTTTTACTCAGTGTGACCAGCACAATAGAAATTGATAAAATTCCTTCTAGGGGTATTTAATTAGCTTATTAAGCTACCATTTGCAAGTGGAATGATGTAAAAAGATAAACTATGCTAAGAGAAATCAATTTAGCAAGTTTAGCTACACCCCCGACTTTTTAGGACTGTACCAGAAAATGACCAGAGTTCACCTCGACGCAGATTTCTCTCAAATTGCTAAATAGAATTACTTCAAACTTTGATAGCATGTAGATGACTTTGAGCTGAATCCAACAAGCCTTGAATCACTTGATGTGGTGAAGAATTGACCGAGATATGCCCTTGACAAGTTAACAGACTTCTGAGTAGACTAACAGAGAACTCAGAGATAAATGATGTAAATGTATCTATTAATGAAAACTTGTATACAATCCCATTGGCATGAACATCATTGCCTAATGGTGTAGAGAGGTGTAGGCTATAGTATAGACCTCACACACACTCAACTCAGTAGAATGAGCCTCGGGAATGATCTCTCTTACCCGCGACTTTTCATGTTCACTTTTATATGTAATGAGTGAAGATTTTGAATTCAAATTCAAATTTTGGCTCCCTATGATCAAGCTCCTAAATGCACCAGAAGTGCTCCTCCTATCATCCTTGCATCCTGCCCAATCTGCATCTGAATAAATTTTGATATCAATATCTGAAGTGTAAGGGAAATACAAACCATGGTTCTGTGTACCCTTGAGATACTTCAAGATTCTCTTGGCAGCCTCTAAGTGAGGTATCCTTGGCTTGTGCATAAATTGACTTAGCACGTACACACTAATGTGTGGGGTCCTAGCAAAGAGCCATCAACCTCATGTTCAAGGTACTATGTCTCATTTATAGATGATTACAGTAGATGAACAATTCTTTACTTCATGAAGCACAAGTAATTCATGGTTTGAAGATGATTGCAGGAAGATCAAGTTACCTTACGATTTGGAAAGTGACTTTCCAACTCTCACTCAAGAAGATCAACAAGTACCAGAAAATGTCAATTTAGAGGATGAAGAGCATATTGACTTCAAGGCTTGGAAGTCAAAGGGCAAGAACAAGTTCAAGCAATTGGAAGCCATTCTAGAATCCTCCAACCAAGCACTCAGAAGATCTCAAAGGAAGAGTAAAAAACCAATAAGGTATGACTATGATACATCACAAATCACCAAGCATTCTATGTAAATCACTAAAGACTCTATGATAGAGGAACCTAATTCATTTGAAGAAGCCAATGCAAAGAAAGAATGGAGAGAAGCCATGCAGGAAGAAGTTGAAGCACTTCAGGAAAACAATACTTGAGATTTGGTTCCCAAGAAGCCGAGCATGAAGTTAATAGGATCCAGGTGGATATATAAAATCAAGAAAAAATCAGATGGTTTTATAAACAAGTGCAAGGAAAGGTTAGTGGCAAAAGGGTTTGCTCAAACCCATGGAGTAGACTATGAAGAAACGTTTTCACCTGTGGCTAAGATGCCAACCATTAGAGTTTCGGTAAGTGTTGCTACTTCCAAAAATTGGAACTTATATCAGTTAGATGTTAAGAATCCATTCCTTAATGGATGGATCTCAGAAGAAGTGTATATGGCCCAACCACTAGGGTATTAAGATAAGGATAAACGAGGTTTTGCATGCAAGTTAAGGTAGGCACTCTATGGCCTAAAGCAAGCTCCTACAGCTTGGAACCATAGGCTTGTTACTTATTTGCAGGATCAAAGTGTTGTTGGTAGCAAAGCAGATTCTTCTTTATTCATAAAGAAGACAAACTTTTACTTATGTGTCTATGTGGATGACATTATCATTACAGGGAATGATGGTAATGGCATCAAGGAGGTTAAAGATCAACTAATGGAAGATTTTAAAACCAATGATCTTGCTTTTTTAACATACTTTATTAGGTTAGAACTTGTGTATACAGATTCTGGTGTGTTCATTACTCAAAGAAAGTACATTCAGGATATATTGAGGAAATTCAATATGGAAAACACCAAAATTGTAGGTACATCCATGGAACTCAATCATAAGCTTAGATCTCATGAAGGAGAACTTCTTGAGGATGTTACATGCTACCAAAAACTTGTTGGGAGTCTCCCTAACAAGAGTAGACATTGCTTATGAAGTAAGTACATTAAGACAATTTATGCATGCACCAGGAAAGCCTCACATGGAAGCTGCCAAGAGGGTACTAAAGTATGTAAAGGGTACCATAAATGAAGGGCTATTTTACCCATTCACTTCTGACTTGAACATAAAGATGTATTCTGATGCAGATTGGGCTAGCTCCAAGGATGATAGGAGGAGCACCTCAGGATACTTGTCTTTTGCAGGTTCAAAGCTAATATCATGGTCATCTAAAAGCAACCAACTATGGCTTCGTCATCTATAGAGGTAGAATATAGAAATTTAGCAAATGCAACACAAGAGGCCATGTTGCTCAAGCAACTCTACATAGATTTCGGATTACATTCTTACACTCTAATGATCTTTGGAGACAACACTAGTTCACTTCATTTGGCTACTAATCCTATATATCATGCAAGGACTAAACACATTGAAGTGCACTATCATTATGTAAGGGAGAAATTGCGTAGCAAGGACATTCGATTGTCCTATGTATCAACTCCATTGCAATGTGCAGATATACTGACAAAGTCTTTAGATGGAACTAAGATGAACATGTTCAAATTGATGATTCGTTTGTAGGAGATCAAGGAGGTATAAAATACCAAGCATGTTAGGCTTGAGGGGGAGCTATTGGTGCAAGAGAATCCAAGCCCACATACTTGGATGATTAGCATATATCTCATGGAGTCATATATGATCAATCCCTTGTAAAATGAATTACCTTTTACTTTTGTAAAAGTACTTTATTTCTATGTGGAGTTAGGAAGCATCAAATCTTGATTCGTTTGGTAGATGATTGATCAGAGAATATATCCTATACTTTAGGATTTACTTTTAGGTGAACATTTGAATTTGAATTCAAGATTGGCTCCAAAATCAACTATAAAGGTGGATCAAAAGACTCGCATGTATACCCGACTTTGGAGAGCAATAGAGAGGGATCCTATGTGATTTGAGATCTCACTTCATAGCTCAATCACTACCCTGACATTATGCAATAGATTATTGCCAATGACATTGTATTGCTATGTGATCTAATACATACATTTTGATTATATGTCTACTTCACTTCTCTGCTATGACTACATCAGTACAGTGATCTTCTTAGAGCTTGTTCTCAATGTATGATTGATCATTTGTCATGATTTAAAGCAGCATAGATTCATTATACTGTCTAGTTTACAGCTACAAAAGCTCATTATCATTGGTTATCTCAATCATAAGATATCATCATATCTTTACTCTCTGGTTTGTACTCTGATGCATCTCGAAAATGTCGGCGAAGTCCTATGATTTGCTAAACATTATACTCACCGTGTAGTTCATCTTTTTTTTTGAAATCACTCAAGATTGGTAGCTATCTAATTTAATTAGACACCATCAAAAGGGATTAGGCTAATTTCTATCATACTCAGAGCACTGTTCATTATACTGAACAAGTGCAGAGACTAAAATAACAAGTCTATAACTTTGGATTAATTTCCTACTCATTTGTTTTGATCCATTGATTAGTGGATCATGTTCCAAAGAACATAGGTGATTATTTATGATCATTAGCAAGCTAAAGAGACCCACTAAAATCTCCATCACTTTTTCTTGGCTGGTGTGAAGCAGGTTTTAGCAACACCATTTCATCTCTGAAGACTATCCACCATCTCCTCCAACACAACCAACATTCCAAATCAATCTCTTGAAATTGATTCCTCATTTCCTAGATTATAGGAAAAGAAAACATGTCACAACAAGATTATTTCCATGAGGAGTTTGAATTGATTTTATCTTGTAGAAGTCATGGAATACCATTGGGAGACATGAAGGAGTGTATATATTCACTCTATGTACTTGTGCTAGTAGTGGGGAGTGAATACAATCAGATTTAATCTACATATTGCTCATTGCCCCTTTTTATGTGTCAACTTCTCCAAAATTAACACACTTGCAAAGCTTGGTTCTCCCTACTCAAAAGTCAAATGATCATGAGTAAGGATTCATTAGAAAGGTATTGCCCAAAATCTTGTATAATTTGGATTCTTCCACTATGTGTTATTCATTAATTGTCCTGGGGTATGTTCCTGATACTCCTTGAAAAGTTGGGGTGACTCCCTGTAGATGTTAAGCTTATAATCAGAGTATGCCTTGCTTACAAATCAAACTCTATTGCACGATGGCATCTTTACACTATGAGGCAACATCCTCTAAGAGGAATTTGACCATTTTTAATCAGGTTGAGAGCATTGAGAGTTTCAAGTTACACTTTCCATCCATAAATAGAACGCTTTTCACAGTTGCTTCATGAGTGAATAGTGTGTTTTATTACCATTAGTTTACCTTTGAAAGGCCAAATGACCACTCGAAACTTTTGTATATGTTCTTTAATAAAACATATGGTGGTCTGATCAACCACAAACTCAAAGATCAATCGCATTTGTACGATCTAAGAAATATGTGCTCATGGTCTGTGTACTGTGTGTTTTCTATGTATTAAGCAACCCTCTGTGCGGAGTACTAAGTGCAATGCCGATATTTGGGTTTCTACCACAAGGATATCATCATGCAGATCTCAAGAAGGAGATTCCAAGGCTTACAACTAAGGTGGCGACCAAGGCATAGACCTTGGCGTATCTTGTCATCCGAGTGACGGAACTCACGATTGGCATTGTTGGCTGCATGCAAGGGAGGACCTCAACGATCAAGGAAGATAGAGGTTCCCGGTACTTCTCAGGAGATCACCTATCCCAGTATTGTTCCTACCGGAGCTCGCTTAACCGGAAATCTCTTACCACTAGGATGCACTCTTGTGGTGCTTGAAGAAGGGGAAAGACTAAGGTTAACATTACCTTGAGCATGTTTTGGCCCCCCAAATCTTTATTCTTTGCTCTCAAAGCCTGTTTTGAAGCATTTTTGGGGTGACTTTTGGAGTTATTCTGGGGTACTTTTGTGCATAATTATCATTACACAAGTTCAAGAACATCACGAAGAGTGTTCTTTTGTACTTCTCTGATAGAAAATATTCATATTTGGGGCTATGTATTTAGCCATGGTAGTAAATCTATAGGTTTCTTGAAACATTTTTTAGTTGTGGTGGGAGCAACCACTGCAAATTTATGCAGGTTTTTGAGCCTAAAGAACAAACTTGGAAAACACTTGCAAGTGTTTTTGGCTAGTGTTTGGGCGCTGAATTCAGCCTTTTAGTGCCATTTTATTGCATATATTGAGCACATACACACTATAAATCCTTTTGTGGATATTGCTTATGTACGTCCATGCAGTCATTGATATAACAATTACATTCTTTGCATAAAGCCTTTTACATTTGATAAAGAGGGCCATGGTGAGGTTTTCTTAGCTCAGAGACACCCAGATGTTGGGTCTCTTTGGTGATGCAAGTGGAAGGCTTACCTAGCCTCGCCATAGGAGATGTATGATAGTTGTTCATAGATGCTCGATAAGCCTAGTTGGATTCTTTTGGGTAACCGATTATTTGCAGTGGAGTCAATGATTCACTATGCAGGTTAACATGTCAATAGTTGCAATTTTAGGAGATTTTAACACTTTTCATATAAATTGGATCAAGGTAATTACTCAACTTGTTCACTTAGAATGGAAGCTTATCTTCAAGGGAGAAACCTCTATGGTTACATATATGGAGATGAGATGATGCCAATCCTCAGAAGCAAAGGAAAACAAAATCAAGAAGAACAAGAGAGGTTAACCACATGGTGCTCAAAGAATGCTCTAGCAAGGTCATATATTCTTAACTCAATATGTGATTTTTTTACTTCCACACATCAGGAGTTGCAAGACTTCACAAGAGACTAGAATGACCTTGAAGCATTATTCTGATAAAGTACCAAGGAAAGAAAGAATCAACTATTGATGGAGTTCACAACACTCAAAAATATGCCCAAACAAAGTGTGTCTGATTTTGTCGCCAAAATGGACATAACAGATTAACTTGGAAGCATTGGATCTAAGATCATTGATGAAGAACAGATAGTAAGGTAAGTGATGAATAGAATAAAGGTAGATGACAAATGGGAAGCTTTCACAATAGCCATGCACCTCTACATGGACATGAAGGTTCCTGATTTCAATACCCTCATGGGACAGTTGTTTAGGAGTCTCCTAATCATCATCAGAATCACTTGATTCTTCATGTATATGCTCATTCCTCTTTGACAATGTTGGAAAGTCTTCCTTTAGGTCATAAGGAAGTTTGATTTTCTTGCAATCATCTTCAAACCAAGATTCTTTTTCATCAAACACAACATCTCTACTTACAAAAAAAGCCTTTATTGCTTGGATTATATAGCCTATAACCTTTTTTATTAAGATCATAGGCAATATAGATGCATTTCTCTACCTTTGGATCTAACTTGCCTCTGATTTGTGAAGGTATCTATCCAAATGCTATGCATCCAAAGCTCCTGCAATGATCAAGGCTAGGTCTTCTTCCATTCCATGCTTCATAAGGTGTCATCCCATCTGACGCTTTTGATGGGAGTCTATTGATTAGATAGGTGGTTGTGTACACAGCCTCTGCCCACAAATATTTGGGCAACTTCTTCTCATTTAGCATTGATCTTGCATCCTCCACTATGGTTCTATTTCTTCCTCTCTTTTGATTCCTCTCTCTTGGAGATAAGAATTAAAGCCATGGGAGAAATATTCTCCCCCTCCATCTAGCCTTAGCCTCTTCAAAGTCTTACCTGTTTGATTTTCTACAAGTGCTAGTTTTTTTTGAAACATGAGAACACTTCTTCTTTATGCTTCATAAAGTATAGTATTATCCATCTCCTACAACTATCAATAAATGACACATAATACCTAGATCCAGAGATTGAAGGCTCCTTGCTTGGTCCCCATACAACTGTGTGGACTAGCTCTAATATGTTTCCATGAATGTATCCCTTCTTTGTGAATGGTTGTCTATGAGACTTGCCAAATTGACAAACACTACATTTGCATATCATGTGTTGTTTGGATATGTTTGGTAGGCCAACCACACTTTGATCCCTATTGATTTGCTTCAGAGCCCTTTCACCTATATGAGCTAGCCTCTTGTGCCAAATTTCCAACTTTGATAAAGTTTGACTACCAAAGTTGAACAATGCAATGTTTCTAGTATCTTGGAGCTCAAATGTAAATAGTCTACCTGACTTTTCTCCTCTTGCTATCCTCTTGAATCCCTGATGTGGATCCTCAAAAAATGCTCTATTCTTTGCGAATATGACCTGCAATCCTTTCTCAACAATCTGACCTACACTTATGAGATTTTTGGTGATAGTTGGCACATAGAATACCTTGCTCAATAGGTTCATGTTACCATCTGGAGTCTTTACATTACCTATTTTCTCCACTGGATGCCTTGTGTAATCTCTTGTTTGGACTTCATGTCTATTTCTTGGATCCTCCAAGTCTGAGAGTAGAGCTACGTTCCCTGCTATATGATTTGAGCAACTTGAGTCTATATAGAATACATATTCATCTTCTTTACCTTGCTTCATGGTCATGTTCATCAGAAGTAATGAGTCCTCTTGAGTTTGATCATTTGCATAGTTGTTGTAGTCTCTCCTTCCTCTGTATCCTCCTTGATAATTTTTTTTGTTGTATGAGTTGTTGTTGTAACCATTGTTGTTGTTGAATCTACCTCTTGAGCTTCCATAGCCTCCTCTCTTGTAACCTCTTCCTCTTTGGTTTCTAGGATTCCTAAAATAATTCTCAATGATGTGATTAGTTGAGCCACATATGGCACATGGAGAGGAGCTTTGAGTTCTCCCTCTACCTCGTCTTCCTCCTATGCGTCTTCGTCTTGAGCATCTACCTCTACCTATAAGGTTTTCTTGAGAGGTGTTGCCCTCATCATCAGACTTTTTACCTTTGTGTTTGCTATCTTTATTCTTGTTCTTATTTGTGTAGAGAGTAGAGAATGTTAAGATATCAAGCTCAACATGTGATAGTCCAAGATGACACGTATCACTTTTTCATTTCTCTGATATGTAGAGTGGTGATGTCGGTATCGGAAAGGTGTGGACGCTTGGTTGGTGGATCAAGTCAACTGCCAAATCCAACGGGGCATTGGGTGCTATAGCAACTCAAGCAATGTAGAAACTCAAGAACTTTGATCATATCAGAGGTTAACCAATAATCTCTATGAGATAGATAAGTGAGCCGAGGTGCCAAAATGGTGAGTCAAACAGAGGGAAAATAACTCAAAACAATGATCAAGTATTACGAAAATACTTTATGGCGAGGAAACAAAACTTGTATGATTTTCATTCACATAAAATCTTAGGAATCCTAAGCCAAAACGAACCAATCATATATTCTTAGCAGACAAATATTAGCATTCCCAAATTCTGTGTGGCTAATGAATTCTCTTCAATGTATCAATGGATTTCGAAATAAGAGATGATCCCCAATACTTCTCGTGGAAGTTACACCATGTAGATATCTCTATTCATGCTACTCTAAACTATCATGGTAAGTTTGCGGTAAAATAAAGAACGAAAGTATTATATGAATTCATTCGAGCAAAGTCATGTACTTGCATGCATGCAGTGCATATATTGCAAATGTTGAATTTAAATCAGAATAGTAGAGCAACGATGGGAGCAGAGGGGCGCATCATTCATGATCATAGCGATGGCAAAAATTGAACTAATGATTACAGATAGATTCGGGTTTTGTAGGCTTATCAGACTCATAGAGCGATAGCAAAAGTTGAATGAAAAACGATAATGCACATCAGTCGGTCAGATATGGCAACACAGAATTTGATTTGGCATCAGAATGAATTTGTCATAGAAATTGTGAGAGTCTTCGACATGTTGGAATAGATGATGGAGGAGCATCAACGTTATGGATTTTACCTATAGCAAAATATCGGCTCCGCATCACTGTCTGAGCCCTAGTCTCAATAGATCATCGTCCTCTTGCTCAGTTATTTCAGCCTTTAACATATGAAATCCTCCGCCTCTTTTGAATCGTCCTTCACGATGCACAAAGATCCAAGATGAAACAAGAGGGAGAGCTACATCTTGTATGTTCTTTAATAAAACATATAATGGCCTAGTGAGGCACAGACTCTAAGTTCGACCACATTTGTGCGACGTAAGAAATCTATGTTCATGGTCTGTGTATCGTGTGTTTTCTATGTATTCTGCAACCCCCTTATGCGAAGTACTGAGCGCGGCATTGAAGTTTGGGTTTCTACTGCGAGGATATAATTGTGGAGCTCTCAAGAGGGAGATTCCACTATGGTGCATTGCGATCAAAATACATCATGCTTTTCATCAAATTTTCCATAGTGATGTTACAAAGGACACAAGTGTTTTATTGCACTAAGTTGAAGCTTATAAAGTGAATAAAAGTCTTCAAGTGGTAAAGGGTAGGTTCTATACTGGAAAGTTGAACCATACTTCATTACTCAAGGCATCAAATTGTTTCCATTCTCTTCCTTTCAAGTACTTTTAGTGGTATCAGAGCAATCTTCTTCAAGTTGGGTGATGGATTTCCTTTTATGAGTGAGATGCTTGATAGAAACAACTATGATGCTTGGAAAATAAAGTTGGAATCTTATTTACAAGGAAGAAACCTCTATGGAGTAGTAAAACGTGATGAAGTATTTCCTACACCAAGATCCAAAGGAGGAACTACAAAAGAAGAGAATGAGAAGATGACTCTATGGTGTGCAAGAGATGCTTAGGCAAGGTCTTACATCCTAAACTCTATCTCTGATTTCTTGCTTTCACATATAAGAAGCTATAAAACATCACAAGAAACCTGCAATGCACTTGAGACATTCTTCTCTGCTAGCACCAAAGCTAAGAAGAATCATTTATGGAATGAATTCAACCAAATGAAGAAAACATCGAAGTAGAGAATCACATATTTTGTTACCAAAGTCAATGAGGTTGCAAATCAATTAGCCTCAATTGGAGAGCTGATTGAGGATGAAGCCATTATGATGAAGATCCTAAATGGCATTAGGAAGGATAGGAAGTCGAAATCATTCACATGAACTACCTACGACCTCATCATGGATGTGCAGACACATGACTTCAACATATTTCTTGGAAAATTCTTCAACCAAGAGTCTAAAAACAAAATAAAGGAAGGAAAATCTTTCCAAGGTAAGTATACAACTATTCTTTATATAGATAAGGACAAGAAGAACAAAGGGAAGAAGAAGAAGGATGATGATGAAGAAGTTTACCAAGCCAATTATACAGGCAAAAGAAAATGGAAGAGAATGAAGAAAAAAGCAAAGCAAGACAAGCCTAAAGCACAAGAAATTTAGCCTTGTGCCATCTAGCCACACTACGCAAAATTTTTGGTTCAATGGAAGAACATAGAAAGGATGAGGTAGAAGTGGATTAGGCAATACAAGAGGTAGAGGTGGACAAAAGTACAACAACAACAACACTAGAAACAATACCAAAAGAGATTACAAGAACTACCCATAGGATCAATCAAATTTAGAATCATTAATTGTAATGGATTTGAGCAATAAATAAGGCAAAGAGGATGAGAACTTGTTCTATATATATTTTGGTTGTTCAAACCATGTTGCTGGCAATGTTGCTCTTCTACCGAACTTGGAGAAACCTAAGCATATGCATGAGGTACAAATAGGAGATGATACCAAGCACAATGTGGAAAGGATTGGCAATTTCAAAGCATCTAGTGTAGAACAAACATTCTTATTAAGGTTCTATATGTACCCACTATTACGAGAAACCTAATAAGTGTAGACTAGATTGTAGAAATTAAAGGCTTGCAAGTTAGGTTCACTCAGCATGGATCATATGTGGAAGATGCATGCCAGGGCTTCAAAAAGATAGCTTTAGGTGAGAAACATGGTAGGCTCTTCACATTTGAAGTGGGAGAAACAAGAAATGTAGCTGTATACAACTTTGGGTCAAAAAAATTAAGTGAGCTAGAAGTATGGCATAAGAGGCTTTCTCATGTTAATGAAGTAACATTAAAGGTAATGTGTAGGGATCAAAGTGTTTAGGAGTTCCGAACATCTCAAAGCAAGATATGATCAATATATGTGATGGTTGTTAGATTGGGAAGTCACAAAGATAACCTTACCATAGCAAAGAGTACATCCACAACAACCTCTTGGACTTAGTACACATATATGTGTGGGGACCAAGTCAAGAACCATCATTATCAAGCTCAAGGTACTATGTATCTTTTGTTGATGATCATAATAGATGGACAATCTTATACTTTATCAAGAACAAAAGTGAAGTTTTTGATTGTTTCAAAAGATATCTAGCACATGTAGAGAACTACACTTGTAGGTCATTGAAGAAGCTTAAATCTGATGGAAGGGGAAAATATTTCTTCAAAGATTTTGATGAATACTTGTAGGATAAAGATATCAAGAGAGAGGTTGCCACTAGATACTCTCCTCAACAGAATGGTGTTGCTAAAAGGAGGAACAAAAAACTAGGTGGGATAGCTTGGACTATGCTTGAAGAAAAGAAGCTACCACACTACCTCTGGGCAGAAGGAATATCTACTGTAATATATCTTGTCAATAGGCTACCATCTAAAACACCTCAAGGTATGAAGACCTACAAAGCTTGGAATGATAGAAAGCCAAGTTGGCCATTGCAAAATCTTTGGTTGTTTAGCATATGTGCATGTACCTTCATAAATTAGAGGGATATTGGATGAAAGAGCAACCAAGACTATGTTCATTGGATATGACTTAACATCAATGGGCTACATATTTTACAATCCAACTACAAAGCAATTCATTACAAGCAAGGATGTTGTGTTTGAAGAACATAGGTCATGGTATGAAGAAGATAAGCAAAAGGTATGCTAACAAACTTTTTAGTTTCCCTCCTCAATATAAACAATTACACATAGTGCATGAAGATATTAGACATACCTTCTTTTTCATGTCCCAATATTACCAAGGTGTGGCAATAAATTTAGGAAACCTTGAGGCTAAATGGAAAGTTTATTTTGAAGCAAGCTCTATTGGGTAAAGTGATTATCTATTCATTTGGCCAATAGCATGGCTCTCGGAAGAGGTCCTTCAGAAAGAATAGACGGAAATATTAAAAAAAAAATTGACAATTCTCCCAAGGAGTGGTCTAAAGAGAAATACCTATATTATTTGGATAGAAGATTCAGAAATCCATATGAGAAAACCTCTATTTAGAAACAAAAAAGTCATTGTTGTTCAAGACAATCAACTTATGAGTATTTCAATGCCATAGAGTGAATCTAATCTATAATTTTAATCAGCTTGAGTATACTCATCATATTTCATGGGATTCTTAGAGTGTGACTGGACGAGTGTCCATGATTTCCTAGAGAAAGCAATGAATTGCTATGATACCGATTGATGGAGTTCAAAGCCTACATAAGCACGCAAACATCACAACGAAAAAAACAAAGCTTACAGAACAAGACAACATAGATTGCATTACCAAGTGGATGTACAAAGATAAGTGAACCTTTAGGGGTATAGGAAAATATAAATGTCCAAGGGAAACAAAACATTCTAAAGAGGGAAAAAAGCATCTAGCAGTCCTAAGTGTGTTCACACATATCACTATGGAAATATATCAAAAGGGTCTGCATCTTAAAATGGTATTCATCAGAGTTTAAAAGTGAGAAGCTTCATGGGATTTCCTTCCAAGAATCCATTGAGAGGACAAATGGGAAACTGATTCAAGTATGTGCAAGACAATACATATGGAGCTATAGTTTTGGATGTGTGCAGCTATGTGCATGAAGCTATGGACTTGGATGTATGTGGAAGTATGAAGCACTTTGGGATATTGTTGAGGGATTATGCATAGTATTTCCATAAGGACATACAATTTCTTTCTCACAACACTGCTTCCTTGAGCTTGAAAGACTTCATGCTTGATTCCTCTACTAAAGTCATGACAAAGTATCTGAACTCATGGATCACAAACTCACCTCCATCACGAGTTTAAGCAATCTTCATGTGTAGGTTGCATTTGTTTTATACATGAGTTGAACACTCATGCAAGAATGCCAACCTAACAAGGGGCTACAAAAATCCAAATGAACTAGAGGCACTCGTTTGTGTGCAAAGGTGGTAGTTTTTTTATGGGGACACTCTTTGTAGTTTGTAGTTACATTAATATAGTTGACATTGACATCCTAAATGTAGTAATATTTTTGATAATTCGTTTATGATGTAGTTACCTCAAAAATAGGACATGTTCAATTTGGTGTAGTCGCTTTGTATCCAATGTTGATAAAATTCTAAAAGAAGGTGTGTTCAATGTTGAGACAATATTGGCACACCGGAATGCTATCTCATCAATTTTAAAACACTTAGATGGCTATCTTGAAAATCTATCAATTCAATGTTTAATCATATCTATGTATTTGATAAATTTTCAAAAGTTCCACTTATTGTGGCTGTTGTTTCATGTGTAATCCAATCTTTCTAATACTAAAAGAGAAGAGAAAAACATGTAAAAAAAAGATAAATGGATGTTCTCTCACGAGCCCATCCAATACACATGATTTTGGCATTCAAAATAAATTGAATGTTGAAATTCACAAAGAGATTATTATGATATTCCACTATAGAAAGTCACTAAAATACAAGAATTTGGAAAGATAGTATATAAATGTTTTGTTGTTAGCTTTTGATAGTGGATTGAAGGGGTGATGAGAGAAGCTAGCAAATGGATTCCTTGAAAGAGTAACATGTGTAAAGGTAGGGTTTTGATGGGTGGATGGATACTTAGATGATAGAAGGGCATCTTCTATCATCTTAGTATATCTAAATGAATCTTTTAATAAATTCTCTATGCAAGCGTGTCAAGGATACATTGGGCGTAGGGGAATGTACCCATATGAAGAACCCAACTTGACTATGCTGAATAAAAAATTCAGAATAGATGATTTTGTGCATTTCCTTTTTGAATGCATCCCGCTCTAACTTACCATGGTTCTAGATCTTATCTAAGATAGATCTAGAAATAACTCATTCAAAGCATGGGATTAAGATGTCCTCTAGTAAGCCATGTATGTGAGCCTGTTCTTCAAAGGCATGTAGATAGTGTGCCACACTCATCCTAGTTACTTCCTCTTTTTTCTCAAAATTGACTACACTACGCATGCTAGGTTTCTCAACTATAGTGTTCTTTAAAATTTCATCCATCCTTAGCAATTGATTGTTTTTTATATACTTTATGATTTCCATGATGAATGTCGCTCAATTATCTTTGAGTTGAGTTCTTAATCGAGCAAGAAATGTAATGAAGTTACTAGTGAGGAGTTTTGATGCCAATATCTAGGCCTTTAGTTAAAGCTCATAGGTCCTAGGTTTCAATCTTGAGATTGATTGTTAAATGTAATGAAGTTACTAGTGAGGAGTTTTGATGCCAATATCTAGGCCTTTAGTTAAAGCTCCTAGGTCCTAGGTTTGAATCTTGAGATTGATTGTTGTTCCTTTTGTTTAACTTCAGAGTGAAACGATTTCAACCTTTATGTTTGAATATGCAATCAATTTTTCTAGTTCCTTTGATTTCTCTTTAAAATTTATGTTTTCTTTTGCTTTGTTTGAATAGTTGTCTTCTTTCATGCTACACTTTTCTTTTTAGGATATTTGTTTTCAAATTTTAAAGTTCATTTGTTGTTTGATTTTGTATATTTTTTAGGATTTAATTCAATTAAGGTGACTTGCAATATTCCTAATCAATTCAATTGTAGAAATGTGCATAAAATTATGTGCCTTCTAATGCAAGTGTCACATACACACACATGTACATACACATATAGACACACATACTCACATGCATACATACACACTCATGCATATTCATGCATACATACACACATATACATACAAACATGTACATACACACACATATACATACAGACATGCATATGCATCCATACATACACACACATGCATGCACACACATATACATACATGCACATACATACACATATGGGCACACATATACTTACATGCATATATACACACACAAAAGAGAATGTATACACACACATAGACACACATACACACACATGTACATACACACATATACACATACACATATATACACATACGCACACATATACATACATACACATACATACTCATACACAGACACACATAGTCACATAAACATATATATACACATGCATACACACATAGATATACACACATATACATACACACATACACATACACATACACATACACATACACATACACATACACATACACATACACACACATACAGATACACATACACATACACATACACATACACATACACATACACATACACATACACATACACATACACATACACATACACATACACATACACATACACATACACATACACATACACATACACATACACATACACATACACATACACATACACATACACATACACATACACATACACATACACATACACATACACATACACATACACATACACATACACATACACATACACATACACATACACATACACATACACATACACATACCATACACATACACATACACATACACATACACATACACATACACATACACATACACATACACATACACATACACATACACATACACATACACATACACATACACATACACATACACATACACATACACATACACATACACATACACATACACATACACATACACATACACACAATAATTTAGAGTTAGGGTTTTAGGGTTAGGGTTTAAGGGTTAGGGTTTAAGGGTTAGGGTTTTTGGGTTAGGGTTTTACATACATCCACACATGCATACACACATATAAATACATACACATACATAGATACACATAGTCACATATACACATGCATAGATACACGTGTTTTAGGAATAGGGTTTTAGGGTTCTGCATACATACACATGCATACACACATATATACACACACACACACACATATATACACACACACATATATATATATATATATATATATATATATATATATATATATATATATATATATATATATATATATATATATATATATATATATATATATATATATATATATATATATATATATATATATATATATATATATACAGACATATACATGTTTTAGGATTAGAGTTTTAGGGTTTTTTACATACATATGCACATGCATACACACATATACATACACACATGCACAATTATACATGTTTTTAGGATTAGCATTTTAGGATTAGGGTTTTAGGGCTTTTACATACATACACACATGCATATATACACACATACACACATATACACATATAAATATATATACACATGCATACACACACATACACATACACACACATCACATATACATACACACGTATACATGTTTTAGGGTTAGGGTTTTAGGACTAGGGTTTTTGGCTTTTACACACACCACACATATACATATCTCTCTCTCTCTCGCTATATATATATATATATATATATATATATATATATATATATATATATATATATATATATATATATATATATATATATATATATATATATATATATATATATATATACATACACACACACATGCATACACAGACATCTCATAGATACATATACACATATAGACATATTCATACACACACATACATGTTTTAGGGTTAGGGTTTTAGGAGTAGGGTTTTAGGGTTTTGCATACATACTCATGCATACACACATATATACATATACACATATTTTGTTTTTGACTTTTATATACATATACACGTGCATACACATACACACACACACACATACACACACACACACATATATATATATATATATATATACATATATATATATATATATATATATATATATATATATATATATATATATATATATATATATATATAACATATACATATACTTATACATACACACACACACACACATATCACATATACATGTACACATACATACACACTCATACACACACACATACACACATATACATGTTTTAGGGTTAGGGTCTTTGTTGTTTTACATACATACACATATGCATACACATATAGGCATACACACACATAAACATACACACATGCACACATATACATGTTTTAGGATTATGGTTTTAGGATTAGAGTTTTTACATATTCATATACACATATTTATACACACATGCATACACACATATACACACATGCATACACACATACATACACACTTGCATACACATACATACACACATGCACAAATATACATCTTTTAGGGTTAGGATTTTAGGATAAGGGTTTTAGGGTTCTACTAGAATGCATACATGCATATACACATTACAAATATATAACATACATACACATACACACACATATGCACACACACATACACACACATGCACACACACACTTTGAATTAAAATAAATATATAAAAAATAGGGTTTTAAGGTTTAATATTAATATATACAATCATATATATATAAAATTAGGAAAAAAATTAGTATACAAACTCAAATGTACTATGTATAATTAAATATATAAGAAATTAGAGTTTTAAGATTAAAATTAGTATATATAATTAGATATATAAAGAACTAGGGTTCTTTGATAAATATTAGTATACATAATTAAATATGAAAAGAGCTAGAGCTTTTGAATTAAAAAAAATATATATAATTAAATATATAAAAAAGAGGATCTTAGGTTCAATATCAATATATGTAATCAAATTAATTTATAAAATTAAATGTACTATGTATAATTAATTATATAAGAAATTAGGGTTTTAAGATTAAAATTAGTATATATAATTATATATAGAAAGAACTAGGATTTTATGATAAATATTAGTATACATAATTAAATATGAAAAGAGCTAGGGTTTTTGAAGTAAAATAAATATATATAATTAAATATATAAAAAGGATTTTAACTTTAATATTAATATATATAATCAAATATATATAAAAATGAGGAAAAAAAATAGAATATATAATCAAATTTAGAGGTAGATATCCTTTGCATGTCAGATCTCCAAGAGGATGCTAGAATAGAAGACTTATGAAGCAAGCACTTGTATGTACTTATTTGTGTTTACTTATTTGCTATGTTTTTTGGTAGAATATTATTTTTTTATATTACCATTATAAGCCTATGCTAACTATTTGAGTTTTCTCTTGCCGAGCAGGATGGGAGACAATTGAGCGTTCACTCTGCATTTCATGATGAAGAAGTAGTTTTTAGATTTCATATCTTAGGCACCTCTTGTTGGTGCATTTCAAGCCTTCACACTTGGCTTGGTACCTTGGAAGATTAGCTTGGATAACTTTCATCAAGGCCTCACTTGAAGGAAAGGGCATAGGAACCCATACCTATGATTTATTATCCTTTTACTCCTTGTAAAAGTCTAAATGACTTGACATTATGTATACACACCTAATTGATTAGAGTCGTGGAAATTAGATGGTGTAAATGGAGAGAATATCTCCCTACTTTTAGAGGAGTGATTGAAGGGAGCCAAGAATTCAAATTTGAATTCAAGATCTCACTCATTTCATATATAAGTTGTACTTGAAAAGTCGCGGTGTCCAACTCCATTCCCGAGGCTAACATCTGTGATCATTGAGTGTGTGAGTGCTACACTATAGCCTACACATCTCCAACTCATTAGGCTACATCTATCAAGCCAATGAGATTGTACATTTATGTGAACTAATAGAAAGAATTACATTCACTATCTCTGTTGTCTCTGAGTCATCTACTCCAAGTCTGTCAACTTCAACAGGTCATACCCCAGGATCTACTAAACCAAATCACGTGATTCAAAGCACATTGGATTCAGCTCAAAGTCTTCTATACACCTACAAATTTTGAAGTCAATTGATTCAGCCATTACAGAGAAATCGCGCTCGAAGTGGACTCAGGTATTCTGCTGCAGTGTTCCTAAAAAAGTCGGGGGTACATATAATTTTGCTAAACTCATTTCTCAGAGTATAGTTTGTCATTTCTTCTCATTCCACTTGAAAATGGTAGCTTGTTAAGCTAATTTAATATTTCCAGAAGGAATTAGATCAATTGTAAGTGTGTTGGTCACACTGAGTGAAAGACTGAGCAGGTGTCATTACAAAAATAGCAAGTTTTCTTGATTTTTGAAGTCACAAGTAGTCTGTTTTGATTTGATCATTACACATATCATTTGCAAAGTACATATATGCTTTCTTGGTATCATTTGGAAGCTAAGCAAGTGTACTAAGCATATCTGAAGCAAAGGAGGGCTGGAGCAAAGCAGGTCTAGCAGCTTCAACTCAATCTCTTGAGTGCATCCAACCATCTCTCCCAACATTGGTATCAGAGCTAACAAGGTAACAATGGGAGATGGATTTCCTTCATTCATTGACAAATTAGACAGGAACAATTACCGAGCTTGGTCTCTAAGGATGAAGACCTATCTACAAGGAAGAAGCCTATTTGGATACATATCAGGAGATGAGGAATTGCCCTCATTCAAAGCTAGAGGACTACCCACCAAGGATGAACAAGAGAGGCTCAACCAATGGTGTGCAAAGGATGCTTTGGCAAGGTCTTACCTTCTTAACTCTATATCTGATTTCCTTTTACCTCATGTAAGGAACTGTAAGACTTCCCAAGAGACTCGGGAAACCTTGTCAACATATTTCTCTTCCAACACAAGGGCCAGGAAGAATCAACTGTGGATTGAATTCACAACCCTTAGGAAGCAACCAAAGCAATCAGTCTCAGAGTATGTGACTAAGATTAAAGATGTGGGAGACCAATTAGCAAGCATTGGAGAGGAGATTGAAGAGGAACAAATAGTCAGGCAAGTAACAAATGGACTCAAGGCAGATGATAAGTGGGAAAGCTTCACCACTGCAATGGACCTCTACATGGACATGCATACCCCAGATCTCACAACACTTATGGGCCAACTATTTACACATGAAGCAAAGTTTACAAAGGTAGGAGATCAATCAAAAGGTAACAACCCCTCTGCCCTATATACTGATAAGAAGGTTAAAGATAAAGGTAAAAGTAAGAAGGTTGATGAAGAAGGTTCTACCTCCCAAGCAAACTATGCAGGGAGAGGTAGATTCTCAAGAGGAAGAGGCAGAGGAGGTAAGTCAGGTAGGGGGAGACCCTACAACTCATCACCATGCAACATTTGTGGATTGTCCAATCATACCACAGATGAATGCTACAAGAACTACAAGAATCAGAGAGGAAGAGGCTATCAAAGAGGTGGATACTCTCAAGGGAGAGGCAGGTTCAACCAATACCAAGGCTACAATGGATACAACAATCAGTACAACAACAATTACAACCACAATCACAATAGTAACTACCAAGGTGGATTCAGAAATAGAAGAGATTACAACAACTACACAGAGGAGCAAGATGACTCCCTATTGATCATGAATATGACATCCAAGGCAGGTACAAATGATGATCATTTATTTTATATTGACTCAGGATGTTCTAACCATGTAGCTGGCAATGTGGCACTACTCTCTGATTTGGAAGAACCCAAGGGCAAACATCAGGTACAGACAGGTGATGACACTAAACATTTTGTTGTAAAGATTGGAAATGCGAAGACATGTGACGGTAACCAGAACCTATTGAGCAGGGTACTCTATGTACCAACCATCACCAAGAATCTAATGAGTGTTGGTCAGATTGTGGAGAAAGGTTTGCAGGTCAGGTTCACTCAACATGGAGCATATGTGGAGGACCCAAGACATGGATTCAGAAGGATAGCCAAGGGAGAAAAATCAGGTAGATTGTTTACTTTTGAGCTAGAAGACACTAAAAACATTGCTTTATACAATTACAAGGATCAAACACTTTCAGAGTTAGAAATATGGCACAAGAGGTTAGGTCACATAGGTGAAAGAACCCTAAAGCAAATGTGCAGGGATCAATGTGTGCTTGGGATACCTAATGTATCCAAGCAACACATGATTTATAAGTGTGGAGCATGTCAGTTTGGTAAGTCTCACAGGTTGCCCTATTCAAGGAAAGGTTTCATGCATAAAGACTACCTAGACTTGGTACACACAGATGTTTGGGGACCTAGCAAGGACCCTTCCATTTCAGGATCAAGGTATTATGTGTCCTTCATTGATGACTATAGCAGGTGGACTATTTTATACTTTATGACGCATAAAGATGAAGTGTTTAATTGTTTCAAGAGGTATCTTGCACTTGTTGAAAACCAAACAGGAAAAAGCTTGAAGAGACTAAGGTCAGATGGAGGAGGAGAGTACTTCTCCAATGAGTTTGAAGATTTCTTGCAGGAAAGAGGCATAAAAAGGGAGATAACTACAAGGTACTCACCTGAACAAAATGGGGTAGCTGAAAGAAGCAATAGACTCATTGTAGAAACAGCTAGGTCTATGCTTAATGAAAAGAAATTGCCAAACTATCTTTGGGTAGAAAGTGTATCTACTGCCACCTATCTCATCAACAGGTTGCCATCCAAATCACTTGATGGCATGACACCATATGAAGCTTGGCATGGTAAGAGACCTTCTCTGGATCATTGCAAAATCTTTGGTTGTGTAGCATATGTGCATATTCCCTCTCAGGTAAGGGGAAAGCTAGATCCTAAAGCTGAAAAATGTATCTTCATTGGTTATGATTTGAACCAAAAGGGATACAGATTCTACAACCCAACAAACAAAGGCTTCAAGGTAAGCAAAGATGTCATCTTTGATGAGAATGACTCATGGTATGAGAATGAATGCAGGAAGGTTAGTCTACCCTATGACTTGCAAGAAGAGTTCCCAAAGCTAATCAAAGAGGAACCAAGCAATGGAGAAGATCCAAGCTCAGAGGATGATGATACTATAAATCTTGAGGAGTTCAAAGCATGGAAATCCAAAGGGAAGATGAAGATGAAGCAACTAGAGGATATTCCAGAATCCTCAAATCAATCTATTAGAAGATCTCAGAGAGAAAGCAAAAAACCAATCAGATTTGGGTATGATACATCACTTGTAACTAAACATTCTGTATATCTAGCAAAGGATTTGTTGAATGAGGAACCAGGTACCTATGAAGAAGCAATCACAAAACCAGAATGGAAAGGAGCTATGGATGAAGAAATGGAGGCTCTCAAGGAGAGTGACACATGGGACTTGGTACCCAAGAAAGACTCTATGAAGGTGATAGGATCCAGATGGATCTACAAACTAAAGAGAAATTCAGATGGAACAATCAACAGGTACAAAGCTAGGTTGGTAGCCAAGGGTTTTGCACAAACCCAAGGCATTGATTATGAGGAGACATTTTCTCCTGTGGCTAAGATGCCAACAATGAGAGTACTAGTGAGTGTAGCTACATCCAAGAATTGGAACATGTACCAATTAGATGTCAAGAATGCTTTCTTGAATGGATGGATATCTGAAGAAGTCTACATGTCACAACCACCTGGCTATGAAGATCCCAAGAAGGTAAACTATGTTTGTAAACTGAAGAAGGCTTTATATGGATTAAAGCAGGCACCCAGAGCATGGAATTACAGGTTGACAACTTACCTCCAAGACCAAGGATTTGTGATTAGTAAAGCTGACACTTCTCTGTTCATAAAGAGGAGTAGTACAGAGGTAATCTACTTGTGTGTTTATGTTGATGACATCATCATTACAGGCAATGATGTCAATGGGATTAAACACATCAAAGGACAGATGATGAAAGAGTTCAAGATTAATGATCTTGGATTATTGAAGTACTTCTTAGGTCTTGAGTTAGTCTACACCAACTCAGGTATATATATCACTCAAAAGAAGTATGTACAGGATATGGTCAAGAAGTTTGGTTCGCAGGATGCTAAAGTCTCAACTACTCCAATGGAGGTCAACCTAAAGCTAAGTGCTCATGAAGGGGATGTAGACATTACAGGATATCAAAGCATGGTAGGTAGTTTGAATTATGCTACCTTGACAAGAATTGACATAGCATATGGAGTTAGTGTGCTAAGCCAATTCATGCACAAACCAAGGGTACCTCACCTAGAGGCAGCAAAGAAAATCTTGAAGTACCTCAAAGGAACTCAAAGCCATGGTTTGTACTTTCCTTATACATCAGATATTGACATTAAAGTATATTCAGATGCAGATTGGGCAGGATGCAAGGATGATAGGAGGAGCACATCAGGTTACATTTGTTTTGCAGGAGATAAACCTATTTCTCGGTCAGCCAAGAAGCAACCTATAGTGGCATTGTCATCCACTGAAGCAGAGTATAGAGGGCTTGCCAATGCCACTCAAGAAGCTATCTGGTTGAAGCTCTTGTATACAGAGTTAGGTCTATACACTAGACCTCCAATTATCTTTGGAGATAACACTAGCTCTCTTCACCTTGCAGCTAATCCAATATATCATGCTAGAACCAAACACATAGAGGTTCATTACCACTATGTGAGGGAGAAGTTACTAAGCAAAGAGATTCAATTGACATATGTGTCTACTAATATGCAATGTGCAGATTTACTCACTAAAGCATTGGATGGAAACAAGCTATGCAGATTCAAATCTATGATTGGATTGCAGGATGTGATTGAAGACTAAAGATGAAGACTTAAGCCAAAGTGTTTGGCTTGAGGGGGAGCTTTTGGTGCATTTCAAGCCTTCACACTTGGCTTGGAACCTTGGAAGATTAGCTTGGATAACTTTCATCAAGGCCTCACTTGAAGGAAAGGGCATAGGAACCCATACCTATGATTTATTATCCTTTTACTCCTTGTAAAAGTCTAAATGACTTGGCATTATGTATACACACCTAATTGATTAGAGTCGTGGAAATTAGATGGTGTAAATGGAGAGAATATCTCCCTACTTTTAGAGGAGTGATTGAAGGGAGCCAAGAATTCAAATTTGAATTCAAGATCTCACTCATTTCATATATAAGTTGTACTTGAAAAGTCGCGGTGTCCAGCTCCATTCCCGAGGCTAACATCTGTGATCATTGAGTGTGTGAGTGCTACACTATAGCCTACACATCTCCAACTCATTAGGCTACATCTATCAAGCCAATGAGATTGTACATTTATGTGAACTAATAGAAAGAATTACATTCACTATCTTTGTTGTCTTTGAGTCATCTACTCCAAGTCTGTCAACTTCAACAGGTCATATCTCAGGATCTACTGAACCAAATCAAGTGATTCAAAGCACATTGGATTCAGCTCAAAGTCTTTTATACACCTACAAATTTTGAAGTCAATTGATTCAGCCATTACAGAGAAATCGCGCTCGAAGTGGACTCAGGTATTCTGCTGCAGTGTTCCTAAAAAGTCGGGGGTACATATAATTTTGCTAAACTCATTTCTCAGAGTATAGTTTGTCATTTCTTCTCATTCCACTTGCAAATGGTAGCTTGTTAAGCTAATTTAATATGTCCAGAAGGAATTAGATCAATAATAAGTGTGCTGGTCACACTGAGTGAAAGACTGAGCAGGTGTCATTACAAAAATAGCAAGTTTTCTTGATTTTTGAAGTCACAAGTAGTCTGTTTTGATTTGATCATTACACATATCATTTGCAAAGTACATATATGCTTTCTTGGTATCGTTTGGAAGCTAAGCAAGTGTACTAAGCATATCTGAAGCAAAGGAGGGCTGGAGCAAAGCAGGTCTAGCAGCTTCAACTCAATCTCTTGAGTGCATCCAACCATCTCTCCCAACACCTCTTGCTTATATGACCACCACGTCACAATACTGGATCTTTTGTGGTTGCAATCCCACCAACGAAGCTCCCTTTGATGGGACTACTCCCATTGGTAGGACTGCTCCCACCTACAGTACTCCCTTTGGTGGGACTACTCCTGCCGGTGGCACTCTTGGCTTTATGAATTCACCACGATCGTCCTTACCCTTCCCTTAGTAGCTCCAGCACTCGATGTAGCACCAATGTCCGACACCACAACACGATATAGGTGGTAGCCCATCTCGTCCCTCTCGTCGGTCTAGGTCATGCTCTAGGGAAGCAGGTTTGAGTGGTAGATCTAAGGCTGGGTCTAGAGGAGGAAGATGTTGTGGAGGCAGTGTGATGGATGATATGTCATCCACAACTACTCCTAGAGCGAGTACCTTAGATGTAGGTATGCCACATAGTGCAAAACATACACCTTGGGGTGCTCATGACCATGAGGACTCCAAGATGTACTATATATGTGATGGAGCTCCAATGATGGATGTTGCAAAAAAGGCCATGTGTCAGCGCATATGATAGCTGTGCAGAAAATACTTTGGACACTCTCTCATGGTCAAATGGAGTGAACACGAAAAGGATATTGCTTCTTGTGCTGCATTTTATAAGCCTCTATATTTAGCTTCACTTGATGATAATGCCACAGTTGGTTGTTTCTTTGATGACCATGAAATCAACTTTGAACATGCAAAAGATAAGTAGCTAGAAATGCTCCTCCTATCACCTTTTGATCCAGTCCAATCTGCATCAGAATATAGCTTGATATCCAAGTCAGATGTGAATGGATAAAATAGCCCTTCATTTATGGTACCCTTTAGATCTTTTAAGATCCTCTTGGAAGCTTCCATGTGAGGTTTTCTTGGCGTATGCATAAATTGACTTAATGTACTTACTCCATAGCATATGTCCACTCTTATTAGGGTGCATAATTGAGACTTCCAACAAGCCTTTGATAACCTGTAATGTCTTCAAGTAGTTCTGCCTCATGAGAACTATGTTTGTGATTCAATTCCATAGTTGTACCTATAATTTTTGCATTCTCCATCTTGAAATTAAGAAGCATATCATGAATATACTTTCTTTGGGTAATAAAAACACCAGATTTTGAATACACAATTTCTAAGCCAAGAAAATATGTAAGCAATCCAAGATCATTGATCTTGAATTCTTCCTTCATCTGAGCTTTGATCTTCTTGATGCCATTGGCATCATCTCTTGTAAGGATAATGTCATCCACATAAACACATAGGTGGATAATATCTGAATTAGTTTTCTTAACAAATAATGAAGAATCTGCTTTGCTTATAACAAAGCCTTGGTCTTGCAAGTATGTGACAAGCCTATGGTTCCAAGCTCTAGGAGCTTGCTTTAATCCATACAATGCCTTCCTCAATTTACATACAAAATAAGGTCTATCCTTGTCTTCATATCCTGGCCATTGAACCATGTAGACCCCTTTAGAGATCCATCCATTAAGGAATGCATTTTTAACATCTAACTAATACAAGTTCCAATTCTTTGAAGTAGCAATACTTACTAAAACTCCGATTGTTGGCATCTTAGCCACAGGTGAGAAGGTCTCCTCATAATCCACTCCATGGGTTTGAGCAAACCCCTTTGCTACTAGCCTTGCTTTATACCTATTGATTGAACCATATGAATTCTTCTTTACTTTGTAAATCCGTATGGATCCTATTAACTTCATGCATGGTTTCTTGGGAATCAAATCCCAAGTGTTGTTCTCTTGAAGTGCTTCAATTTCTTCCTGCATAGCTTCTCTCCATTCTTCCTTCTTATTGGCTTCTTCAAATGAAGAAGGATCCTCTAACATATCTTTAGCCATGTATATAGAATGCTTGGTGACTAGTGATGTGTCATAGCCATACCTTATGGGTTTCTTGCTCTCCCTTTGAGACTTCTAAGTGCTTGGTTGGATGACTCTCGAATGTCTTCCAATTGTTTGAATTTTGTCTATCCCTTGGACTTCCAAGCTTTGAAATCAATCTGTTCTTCATCTTCTGAGTTGACATCTTTTGATATTTGTGGTTCTTCTTGAGCCACAGTTGGAAAATAATTTTCCAAGTCATAGGGTAGCTTTATTTTCCTGCAATCATCTTCAAAACAAGAGTTATTTTCATCAAAAAACACATCCCTACTAACTCTAAATCCTTTGTTAGTGGGATTATAAAACCTATATCCTTTCTGATTTTGGTCATAGCCAATGAATATGCATCTTTCAGCCTTTGGATCAAGCTTTCCTCTAATCTCTGAGGGTATATGTGCATAAGCAATGCTCCCAAAGATTTTACAATGATCTAGGGAAGGTCTCCTTCCATTCCATGCCTCATAAGGTGTCATTCCATCAAGGCACTTGGATGGAAGCCTATTAATAAGGTATGTGGCAATGGAAACAACCTCTGCCCATAAATAATTTGCAAGTTTATTTTCATTCAACATTGATCTTATAGCCTCTACTATTAGTTTGTTTGTTCTCTCTACCACTCCATTTTGTTCAAGAGTGTACCTTGTTGTAATCTCTCTCTTTATGCCTTTGTCCTGTAAGAATGAGTCAAATTCATGGGAGAAATACTCACCACCTCCATCAGATCTGAGCCTTTTCAAGCTTCTACCTGTTTAATTCTCAACCAATGCCAAATACTTCTTGAAACAAGTGAAGACTTCATCTTTATGCTTCATAAAGTAAAGTATTGTCCATGTACTATAGTCATCTATGAATGAAACATAATACCTTGACCCTGAGATTGATGGCTCTCTGCTAGGACCCCACACATCTATGTGTACAAGATCCAAGAAGTCTTCATACATGTTTCCTCTTCTGTTGAATGGTTGCTTGTGTGATTTCCCAAATTGGCATGCTCCACATTTGTAAATCATGTGTTTCTTGGACACATTTGTAATGCCAAGCACACTCTGATCCCTGCATATTTGCTTTAGTGTCCTTTCACCTACATGACTCTTGTGCCATATCTCTAATTCAGATAGGTTTTGATCTTTATAATTGAAGAGAGGAATATTCCTTGTATCTTCAACTTTAAATGTAAAACATCCACCAGATTTCTCACCTCTTGCAATCCTCTTGAAGCCTTGTTGAGGGTCCTCCACATATGCTCCATGCTTTGTGAATCTAACTTGTAAGCCCTTCTCAACAATTTGCGCAACACTTATTAGGTTTTTTGTTATTGTTGCACATATAATACTTTACTTAAGAGTACCGTAAGATGTTTTAACATTTCCAATCTTCTTAACAGAGTGCCTAGTGTCATCACCTATCTGGACTTCATGCTTTCCTTTAGGTTCTTCAAGATCAGATAACAATGCAACATTTCCAGCCACATGATTGGAACAACTAGAATCAATATAGAATAGGTATTCATCATCTTTACCTTGCTTGGCTATCATATTCATGAGTAGTATAGAATCTTCTTGATCATCTGTATAGTTGTTGGTCTCTTCTACCTCTGAAGCCTCCTTGATAGTTGTTGTTGTTGCCTTGGTTGTAATTGTGATCGTAGTTGCTTCCTCCATTATTGAACCTGCCTCTGGATTGTCCATAGCCTCCTCTATGGAAGCCTTTTCCTCTCTGATTCTTTGTGTTCTTAAAGCACTCATCTCTGGTATGATTTGTCAAGCCACAAATGTTTCAAGGTGAAGAGTTGTATGGTCTCCCCCTACATTGCTTTCCTCCTTTGACCCTTCCTCTAGTACCTCTTCCTCTACCTGTGAAATTCACTTGAGAGGTACTTGCCTCTTCTTCATTCTTTTTACCTTTTCCTTTATCTTTAATCTTATTGCTATCTATGTAAAGGGCAAAAGATTGATTGCCTCTAGAAATATCTCCATTCTTGTTGAGCTTTGTCTCATGTGTGAAGAGTTGCCCCATCAATGTGTTGAGGTCCGGTATCTGGATGTCCATATATAGGTCCATTGCTGTGGTAAACGGCTCCCATTTATCATCAACTTTAATGCCATTTATGATCTACCTTACTATCTGCTCCTCTTCTATTTCTTCTCTTATACTCCCAAGTTGCTCAGCTACATCCTTCATCTTGGTCACATAGTCAGCTACACTTCACTTTGGTTGCTTCTTCAAGGTTGTGAACTCCATCCAGAGCTGGTTCTTCCTAGCCCTTGTATTTGATGAGAAGTATGAAGAGAGTACTTCCCAAGTCTCTTGGGAGATCTTGCAATTTGTAATGTGAGGTAATAAGAAATCAGATATTGAGTTAAGTACATAAGACCTGGCTAGAGAATCCTTTGCACACCATGTTGCTAGTCTTTCTTGCTCCTCTCTTGTAGGTTGATGTTTGCTTATGAATGTTGGCATTTCTTCATCTCCATAGATGTATCCATACAGGATTCTTCCTTGGAGGTAAGCCTTCATACTTAGAGACCATGTTTGATAATTTCCACTATCCAATTTTTCAATGAATGATGGAAATCCATCTCCCATTTTACCTTAATGTTGCTCTGATACCACTGTTGGAGGAGATGGTGGATGGATTTTGGAAATGAGATGGTGCTGCAAATCCCTACTTCACACTAGCCAAGAACAGGTTGAGAAGTGTAAAGTATACCTCTTGAGGTTCCCAGAAACCACAAATAATCACCTAAGTGCTTGGAGTATGATCCTCTAATCAATGGACCAAAATAGCTGACTTGGAATATTCGTAGTGAACAAAACTTACTATTTTGGTCACTACACCTCCTCAGTAAATTGTGTTGGTGTAAATTGCAAGCCTACACATTTGGCTCAAAGGATGCATTAAAGTCTACACATACATGAAGAAGCATAGGAACATATGCTAGTGGTTAATTACCACTTTACCTCATTGTAAAAGTCAAATTGACTTAGAATCTTTTGTAATCACCTACCAAAGTGAGTCATGGAAAAGAAGCTCATTTGATTGAAGGAATATCTCCAAGCATTTAGGAGCTTGATCATAGGGAGCCAAAATTTGAATTTGAATTCAAAATCTTCACTCATTACATATAAAAGTGAACATGAAAAGTCGCGGGTAAGAGAGATCATTCCCGAGCCTCATTCTACTGAGTAGAGTGTGTGTGAGGTCTATAATATAGCCTACACCTCTCTACACCATTAGGAAATGTTGTTCATGCCAATGGGATTGTATACAAGTGTTCATTAATAGATACATTTACATCATTTATCTCTAAGTTCTCTGTTAGTCTACTCAAAAGTCTGGAAACTTATCAAGGGCATATCTCGGTCAATTCTTCACCAAATCAAGTGATTCAAGGCTTTTTGGATTCAACTCAACGTCATCTACATGTATTTCAAAGTTTGAAGTAATTCTATTTAGCCATTTGAGAGAAATCTGCGTCGAGGTGAACTCTGGTCATTTTCTGCTACAATCCTAAAAAGTCGAGGGTATAACTAAACTTGCTAAATTGATTTCTCTTAGCATAGATTATCTTTTTACATCATTCCACTTGAAATTGGTAGCTTACTAAGCTAATTAAATACCCCTAGAAGGAATTTTATCAATTTCTACTATGTTGGTCACACTGAGTAAAACATCCAGCAGGTGTCAAGACATAAATAGAAGGTTTTCTTGAGTTTGTGAACTTCAAAGTTATCCGTTTTGGTTCAATCATTACACACATCACTTACAAAGTACATAGGCTATTTTTTGGTGGTATTGGAAAGCTAAGAAGGTCTACTTATCAAGTCTGAAGCAAAAGAGGGCTGGTACAAAGCAGGATTAGTAGTACCTACTCAGTCTCTTGGAGCATCCATCCATCTATCCCAACAGTGGTATCAGAGCAATAGAGGTAAAATGGGAGATGGTTTTCCTTCATTTATTGATAAATTGGACAGGAACAACTATCAAGCTTGGTCTCTAAGGATGAAGACCTACTTACAAGGAAGGAGTCTCTATGGATACATCTCATGAGATGAGGAATTGCCCTCATTCAAAGCAAAAGGATTGCCAACCAAGGAAGAACAAGAAAAAACTCAACACTTGGTGTGCTAAGGATGCATTGGCAAGGTCTTATCTACTCAACTTTATCTCTGACTTTCTTTTGCCACATATCAGAAATTGTAAGACATCCCAAGAAACTTGGGAAACCTTGTCATCATACTTTTCCTCCAATACAAGGGCTAGGAAAAATCAGTTGTGGATTGAGTTCACAACACTAAGGAAACAACCCAAGCAAGCTGTTTCAGAATTTGTGACCAAGGTCAAAGATGTTGCAGATCAGTTAGCAAGCATAGGAGAAGAGATTGAAGAAGAACAAATTGTAAGGCAAGTGATCAATGGAATCAAGGCTGATGACAAATGGGAAAGCTTCACCACTGCAATGGATCTCTACATGGACATGCACACTCCAGATCTTACAACTCTCATGGGACAACTATTTACACATGAAGCAAAGCTCACCAAAAATGGAGATACATCCAAAGGTAATAACTCTTCTGCCCTATACACTGATAAGAAGTCTAAGGATAAAGGCAAGAGAAAGAAGATGGAAGATGAAGGCTCTACCTCCCAAGCCAACTATGCAGGGAGAGGTAGATCTTCAAGAGGAAGGGGCAGAGGAGGTAAGAAAGGTAGGGGGAGACCCTATAACTCATCACCATGCAACATTTGTGGTTTATCAAATCATACTATAGATGAGTGTTTTAGGAATTACAAAAATCAGAGAGGAAGAGGCTACCAAAGAGGTGGATACTCACAGTCAAGAGGAAGGTTCAACCATCACCAAGGCCACAACAACAATTACAACAACAATTACAATGGCAACTACCAAGGAGGATTCAAAACCAGAAAGGACTACAACAACTACACAGAGGAGCAGGATGACTCTCTTCTGATCATGAACATGACTTCAAAGTCAGGTACAAATGATGAACACTTATTCTACATTGACTCAGGGTGCTCAAATCATGTGGCTGGCAATGTGGCACTACTCTATGATCTTGAGGAACCAAAAGGTAAACATCAAGTCCAAACAGGTGATGATACAAAGCATTCAATAGTTAACACTAGTTTGGTACCAAAACAGGTCACTTAAGTGTCCTTTTTTGACAATTTTCCAAAAAATCACATACCTTGTACAAAGAGAATTTGAAAAAATCCTTTAACACACATATTAAATATACTTCAAAGGTTAATGCAAAAATATAAAACACAATAAATCATGTTTTGTGTTCATGTAAATAGCCTCTCAACATGCTATGGTAGTGAACAAGATGAAAATTCCTGATCAAATGTATTTTTATCAAAAGAAAAAAATTCATCATATGAAAGAAAAAATTATACACATTCCTTGAAACATAGATCACATGGTATGAGCCTCAAAAGCACTTAGAAAAATCATTTCAATTCAAATAAAATCAATTATTTTGACTTTGTACACCAAAAGCAGCAACTAGTTCTAATTATGGCTCAAACAAACTTAGGGGAATCCATAGAACTGTACAAATGTGCCAACAATCAAACAAGTTATGAAGACAACAACCAAGGTATACACATATAAAATCAACTCATATGACTCTAGTCACCAAAAATAGAAAATTAAATCCATATGACTCAAAAAGAATTTATGGACATCATTCAAGGTGTACACATTCAAGTTACCAAGTAAAAAATATGTGACATAAAAACCAAAGCTTACATATACGAGGCTAAATAATTTATTGAAGTCCACCAAAATTTTCATGTCTTTGGAGAGAACCAAGAATCTTTTGTTGTGTGGGCATCAACCAAATTCTATACATACAATCATGAATAGTTTGTGGACACATACTCAAAAGCCTTTGATATAATCTTTGATATCATAAAATCATAAGGATTATTTGAAAACATTTCATCATTTCCATCATGGATGCCATCTTCTTTTTGTCAAATGAAATATGTATGCCAATTATTTTCATTCTTATCACAATCACCATTGCGGATCACATATTATTTGATGAGATTAAGAATGAAAGATGGCATGAAAGCATATTTTGGAAGGTTTAATACTTAGAATATCATTTAAATAATTATTATTTTTCATCATAATTTTTTATTCCACCTTTGGAGCTATGTTCTTTTTGTGAAAATAGAAATATATGCTTTGCCAATTCAGCATGAAAGTTAGCACCAAATGGAATGGCTACTAGTTCAAAGTGGAAGCCTTCTAACTTTGAATAAAAATATGCATTCAATTAGTATGAAGGTTATCCATTGATAACCTGCCAATTCTCAACAATCTCACTTACACAAAAGTTATAGTGAGCCATTCTTTAAAAGGTGCGATAAATGGCAGTGCTCTAGAGAAGACAAGGTTTGAGTCTATCACTTATGTAAGTGTTCAACCTTCTCCAAAGATCCCTAAACACTTGCTTTACACTACCAAAGTCCATGAATAGCTTTCCATTTCCTAAAACATATCCAATTTGTCAAAATGTTTGAATTGTGTTATTTTTTCAGTTATGCAAAAAGTTGAGTTTTCAAATATCCCCATTTTCTTCTTCATTTAATAACACATGTGAAGTTGTAAAATGTCAAAGATTATATTTTTCTCTAAAATTACATGATGTGGGCTATCAAATCCAAGTGAGTATGCCACCAAAGCCTCAAGGGTGTCATCAAGAAAAATCAATCAATTTGGTGTAAAAGCAGGACACTTAAGTGTCCCAGGACACTCAAGTGTCCTAGTACAGAACTAGTGTTAAAGTTGGAAATGTTAAGACTTGTGATGGTAATCAAAATTTGTTGAGAAGGGTACTCTATGTACCAACCATTACCAAAAATTTGATGAGTGTTGGTCAGATTGTGGAGAAAGGTTTGCAGGTCAGATTCAATCAATATGGAGCATATATGGAGGACCCAAGACATGTGTTCAAGAGGATTGCTAAAGGACAAAAATCAGGTAGACTTTTCACTTTTGAGTTGGAAGATACAAAGAATATTGCACTATACAGTTATAAAGATCAAACACTTTCAGAGCTTGAGATTTGGCACAAAAGGTTAGGGCACATAGGAGAAAGAACCTTGAAACAAATGTGCACGAACCAATGTGTGCTTGGGATACCTAATGTATCCAAGCAACATATGATTTACAAGTGTGGTGCTTGTCAATTTGGTAAGTCTCACAGGTTACCCTTCTCAAAGAAAGGATATATGCATGAAGACTATCTAGAGCTTGTACACACAGATGTTTGGGGACCTAGCAAAGACCACTCAGTCTCAGGATCAAGGTACTATGTGTCTTTTATTGATGATTATAGCAGATGGACTGTATTATACTTCATGAAGCACAAGGATGAGGTATTTCATTGTTTTAAGAAATATCTTGCATTAGTTGAAAACCAAACAGGAAGGAATTTGAAGAGGCTAAGGTCAGATGGAGGAGGTGAGTACTTCTCCAATGAATTTGAAGACTTCTTGCAGGACAGAGGCATCAAAAGAGAGATAACCACAAGGTATTCTCCTGAACAGAATGGGGTAGCTGAAAGAAGAAATAGGTTAATTGTTGAGACAACTAGATCTATGCTTAATGAGAAGAAGTTACCTAACTACCTATGGGCAGAGAGTGTTTCTACTGCCACTTACCTCATAAACAGGTTACCATCTAAGTCACTTGATGGTATGACACCCTATGAAGCATGGTATGGTAAGAGACCATCATTAGATCACTACAAAATATTTGGATGTGTAGCATATGTGCACATTCTTTCTCAGATAAGAGGTAAGCTAGATCCAAAGGCTGAAAAATGCATTTTCATTGGGTATGATTTAAATCAAAAAGGTTATAGGTCTTATAATCCTACCAATAAGGGATTTATGGTAAGCAAAGATGTGATCTTTGATGAAAATGATTCTTGGTATGAGAATGAATGCAAAAAGGTTAAACTACCCTATGACTTGGAAGAGGAATTTCCAAAACTTGCAAAGGAGGAACCTACTCAGAATGAAGGCTCAAGTTCAGATGATGAAGACACTATCAACCTTGAAGAATTCAAGGCATGGAAGTCCAAGGGAAAAATGAAGATGAAGAAGCTTGAAGACATACCTGAATCATCAACTCAATCAATCAGAAGATCTCAAAGAGAAAGCAAGAAACCTATCAGATATGGGTATCATACATCTCTTGTTACTAAACATTCAATTTATCTTGCCGAAGATTTGTCAAATGAAGAACCTGGTTCATATGAAGAAGCAATAACCAAATCAAAATGGAAAGAAGCTATGGATGATGAGATTGATGCTCTCAAGGAGAGTGACACATGGGAGTCAGTACCCAAGAAGGATTCTATGAAGTATGTACAGGATATACGTTACTCAGAAAAAGTATGTACAGGATATGTTGAATAAGTTTCACTTGCAGGATGCTAAAGTAGCAAGCACTCCAATGGAGGTAAACCTAAAGCTAAGTGCCCATGAAGGTGATGAAGTCAAAGACATTACAGGTTATCAAAGTATGGTGGGTAGCTTGAACTATGCTACTCTTACAAGAATTGATATTGCATATGGAGTTAGCTCCAAGTAGTCTTCATACATGTACCCCTCTCTGTTGAATGGTTGCTTATGAGCTTTGCCAAAGTGGCATGCTCCACATTCGTATATCATGTGTTGCTTGGACACATTAGGGATGCCAAGCACACTTTGATCCCTGCATATTTGCTTTAGTGTTTTTTTCTCCTATATGGCCTAGCCTTTTATGCCATACCTCTAGTTCAGATAGGATTTGATCTTTGTAATTGAAGAGTGCAACGTTTCTGGTTTCTTCAATCTCAACGTACTCTGCTTCAGTTGAGGATAAAGCAACTGTTGGTTGCTTCTTGGAACTCCATGACACTATCTTCCAACCTGCAAATGCTAAGTAACTAGATGTAATTTTTCTATCATCCTTAGCTCCTGCCCAATCTGCATCTGAGTAAATTTTGATATCCAAATCTAAAGAGTAAGGATAGAATATACCTTTGTTGATTATACCTTTGAGATACTTAAGTACTCTCTTAGCCGCATCCATGTGTGGTCTTCTCGGTGAGTGCATGAACTGACTAAGCACTCCCACACTATATGAGATGTCTGCCCTTGTATGAGTAGCATATATCAAGCTACCTACCAAGCTTTGATACTCTTTAATGTCTTCAATTTTCTCACCTTCATAAACACTAAGTTTATGATTCATCTCCAAAGGTGTACCTACAGGTTTAGTGTTCTCCATGTTGAACTTCAGAAGAAGATCCTGAATGTATCTTCTTTGAGTCAAATACATTCCTTCATCTGTATATATCACATGCATACCTAGGAAATATGTGAGCTCATCTAGGTCATTGATTTTGAACTCCTCTTGCATATATTTCTTGATCCTTTGAATGCCATCTAGATCATCACCTGTCAAATAATATCATCTACATATACACATAGATAGATAACCTCATTGTGATCCCTTTTGATGAATAGAGAAGGATCTGAGCTGCTAGCTTTGAAGCCTTGATCTTGAAGATATGTAACCAACCTGTAATTCCAAGCTCTAGGATCTTGTTTCAATCCATACAATGCTTTCTTAAGTCTGCAAACATAAGATGGATGATTAGGGTTTTCAAAACCTGGTGGTTGTGACATGTATACCTCTTCACTTATCCAACCATTTAAGAATGCATTTTCCCATCAAGTTGGAGGAGTCTCCAATTCCTTGGAGTAGCTACACTTATCAATGTCTTGATTGTAGTCATCTTTGCAACCGGTGAGAATGTTTCCTCATAGTCTATACCATGAGTTTGTGAGCATCCTTTGGCAACTAATCTTGCCTTGTACCTACAAACTGATCCATCTGAATTTCTTTTAACTTTATATACCCATCTGCAACCAATTACCTTTTGATTCGGTGACATTGGAACCAAATCCCAAGTGTCCATTTCCTTCAATGCATCTATCTCTTCTTTCATGTCCTTTTCCCAATTAGGGTTTCCCTTTGCCTCTTCATAAGTTGAGGGTTCCTCTGAAATATAGTCTTTTGCCAAGTAGATTGAATGCTTCGTAACAAATGTGGAATCATATCCATACCTTTCTGGTTGTTTCTTCTCTTCCTGATCTTCTAGGTGCTTGTTTTGAGCATTCTCCAACCTCTTGCATCTTTGCTTTGCCTCTTGACTTCCATAGCTTGTAATCCTTTTCTCTTTCATCTTGGTCATCGTCTGTATCACTTCTTGGATCCTGGACCTGTGTATCATGCTTGCTTCCTAATTGATAAGAGTCAGAATCATGATCATATGGTAGTGTTACCTTTTGTTTGTCTTCATCATACCAAGACCTGTATTCTTCAAACACAGCATCACTACTTGTAGTGAATTGCTTGGTTGAAGGATTGAAGAACCTGTAACCCATCTTAGTTGAATCATATCCAATAAACACTATCTTTGTTGCCCTTTCATCTAGCTTACCTCTTATTTGTGATGGTACATGAACATAAGCTAAACAACCAAAAACCTTGCAATGTCCAAGACTAGGTTTTCTTCCATGCCATGCTTCATAAGGAGTCATACCTTGAAGTGATTTGGATGGTAGTCTATTGACAAGGTACACAGCAGTTGAAATAGCTTAGTGCCCATAGATAATGTGGCAACTTCTTCAAGCATTGTTCGGGCTGATCCAACCAATGTCTTGTTTCTCCTCTCTGCAATTCCATTTACTTGAGGAGAGTACCTAGTAGTCACTTCCCTTTTGATACCTTTGTCTTGCAAGAACTCATCAAACTCTTTGGAGAAGTATTCTCCCCCTCCATCAGATCTGAGCTTCTTTAGTGATCTACCTGTATGATTCTCCACATGTGCAAGATACTTCTTGAAGCAATCAAACACTTCATTCTTACTCATGATACAATATAGAACAGTCCATCTACTATGGTCTTCAATATATGAGACATAATACCTTGATCCTGCCAATGAAGGTTCTTGACTTGGTCCCCATACATTTGTATGTACTAAGTCCAATAAGTTGTTGTGGATGTAGCCTTTGTGGTTGAATGGTTTTCTTTGGGCCTTCCCAATCTGACATGCATCACACCTATTGATCATGTGTTGCTTTGATATGTTCGGGAGTCCTAGAAAACTTTGAGCCCTACATATATCCTTCAATGTTCTTTCATTCACATGAGCAAGTCTCTTATGCCACACTTCAAGCTCACTTAGGTTTTGAGACCCAAAGTTGAATAGAGCTATGTTCCTGGCTTCTCCTACTTCAAAAGTAAAGAGCCTACCATGCTTCTCACCTCGCGCTATCTTTTTGAAGTCTTGACATGGATCTTCCACAAAAGGTCCATGTTGGGTGAACCTAACTTGCAAGCCTTTTCCAACTATTTGGCCTACACTTATTAGGTTTTTAGTGATAGTGGGTACATAGAGAACCTTACGTAGAATGTTTGTCCTGCCATTGGAAGCTTTGACATTACCAATCTTCTCCACATTGTGCTTTGTGTCATCCCTTGTTTGCACTTCATGTCTATGCTTTGGACTTTCCAAATCAGATAGAAGAGCAATGTGGCATGCAACATGATTCGAACATCCTGAATCTATGTAGAACAAATGATCATCTTCTTTACCTTCTTTGTGGCTTAGATTCATAAGAAGCAATGAGTCTTCATGTGGTTGATCTTCTGAATAATTGTTGTAGTCCCTTCTATTATAGCTTCTATTGTTATTGTTGAAGTTGTGTCCGCCTCTGCCTCTATTACTGCCATATCCACCTCTTCCACTTCCTTTCTGGGTCTTCCCATTGAACTAGCAATTCTGAGTGGTGTGGTTGGTCTTATCGCATATGGCACAAGGTTGAACATTCGAACCTTTGGCTTTGTCTTGCTTTGGTCCTTCATTCTTCCCTTTCCACTTGCTCTTGCTTGCGAATTTGGCTTGGGAGGTCTCTTCTTCCTTAATCTTGCCTTTCTGCTTCTTATCCTTCTTATCTGCATATAGAGCACTAGTTGAATTACCATGATAAGAGTTACCTTCCTTTATGCTATTAGTGGCTTCTTGATTGAAGAGTTGTCCAAGAAAGATGTTGAAGTTTGGAGTTTGCACATCCATGATGAGATCATAAGCCGTCGTGAAGGATTGCCATTGCTTATCACTTCGAATGCCGTTGAGAATTTGCCTCATGATGATGTCTTCTTCAATCAGCTCTCCAATGGATGCTAACTGATCCGCAACCTCCTTGACCTTGGTAACAAACTGTGTGATGGTTTGTTTAGGTGTCTTCTTCATTTGGTTGAACTCGTTCCAAAGATGATTCTTTCTTGCTTTGATACTAGCAGAAAAGAAAGTCTCGAGGGCATCCCAAGTCTCTTGAGATGTCTTGCATACTCTAATATGTGGTAATAGAAAGTCAGAGATAGAGTTTAGTATGTACGACCTTGCTTGAGCATCCCTTGCGCACCAAAGTGTGAGCTTATTTGTCTTCTCTTGTGTTGGTCCTCCTTTGGATCTTGGAATAGGCATAGCTTCATCACCTGCTACAATTCCATAAAGATTTCTACCTTGCAAATAGGCCTCCATCCTGATTTGCCAAGCCGTGTAGTTGTGTCAATCAAGCTTGTCGATCATTGAGGGAAAGCCATCACCCATCTTCATCTATCTCTCATACCACTGAAAGAACTTGGAGAAGCTTGTAGAAGGTAGAAAAGTGTGTTTTGAAGCGATGAAGTTTGGTCAAGCCAACCAACACAAGACCAACCCTTGAGCTTATGGAGACTGAAATAGACCTTATGGGCATGCAATAAGTGCAAAGAAACACACTATGTACTTTGGAGCATCAAGAAGAATGGGTCGATACAAAACAGATAGGTTCGCGGGTCGACTAGCTCAAAAAACTTATTATCTATGGAAGAGACAATGAACTTCAAATGCCCATAGCGACCAGCGTGATTACAATTAGAAAAAATCCTTTTATGGGAGTTATAAAAATAGGGTTGAGTATATAGAATGCACTAAAGTATAAGGAATAAGCAAATTATGCTATAGGAATGAATGCGACATTCACCGGTGGTACTTCCTATTTTTTAGGAATACGCAGAGATTGACCCCGAGACAACAAAACCCAGATTTCTCCCAATCTACACAACCAAATGCTTTGAAAATTTATAGGCATAACCTAGACACCAATACCTTTTCAATGAGACATCTTGTACTCAATTTGAAGCTCTTGAAAGAGAGCAGAAGTCTCTGCAAGATTACTATTGGCGAAGAAGATGATGCAGGGAATTGAAGGAGCAAGACAATGATGGTCACAAGTGTATGTATATTGCTTCCATGTATTGTACAAGTGATTTCAAGTATTTATATAGACTCTAGGAGTGTTCCACGACTTCTACAAGTGGATTTTGAATTCAAATGAAGGTGGTAATGGTTGTTGGAGGGAATCAATTCACTTTCCTACAATCTAGGAAAAGTGAAGATCTAGTTTGGTCTACTTTTAAGTGATTTGATTGCTTGATTGAATGTACCTTCAACCACCACAAATTCATGCGATTTTTGCTCTATCTTTCTACCTTTACATGTTTAAAGCTCAAGGCTTTTACAACGGTAAATGAACCATCAAAAATCTCTCAAAAAAATACAATAAATGAGCATAAGAAAAAGAACTCTCCAACGGATATTCTTTCGGCACGATAGCCTTTGATGTAGATCAAATCCTCCTCAAGCATAGTGTAAGCTTGATGTTCCAACAGCTCCCCCTCAAGCTAAAGTATGCTTGAGTCTTCATTCTCTGATAGGTCGAATACCTTCCATAGCTTTGAGTCTACAAAGCTTTATTCCATCAAGTGCCTTCGTCATCATATCTGCTACTTGCTTTTCAGTTGGAACAAAAGAAATGTCAATCTCTTTTGCCATGAGCTTCTCCGTGATGAAGTGGTAATGGACTTCTATGTGCTTGGTTCTTGCATGGAAAATAGGATTTGTTGCTAGATGCATGGAACTTACATTATCTCCAAATATGTGAGGTTTGGATCTCACAAGTCCCAAATCTGTATACAATGCTTTTAACCATATTGCCTCTTGAGTTGCTATAGTCAAGCCTCTGTACTCTGCTTCAGTTTAGGATAAAGCAATTGTTGGTTGCTTCTTGGAACTCCATGACACTAGCTTCGAACCTACAAATGCTAAGTAACCAGATGTACTTTTTCTATCATCCTTAGCTCCTGCCCAATCTGCATCTGAATAGATTTTGATATCCAAATCTGAAGAGTAAGGATAGAATATACCTTCGTTGATTGTACCTTTGAGATACTTGAGTACTCTGTTAGCTGCATCCATGTGTGGTCTTCTCGGTGAGTGCATGAACTGACTAAGCACTCCCACACTATATGAGATGTCTGTGTGTGTATGAGTACCATATATCAAGCTACCTACCAAGCTTTGATACTCTTTAATGTCTTCAATTTTCTCACCTTCATAAACACTAAGTTTATGATTCATCTCCAAAGGTGTACCTGCAGGTTTAGTGTTCTCCATTTTGAACTTGACAAGAATATTTTGAATGTATCTTCTTTGAGTCAAATACATTCCTTCATCTGTATATATCACCTGCATACCTAGGAAATATGTGAGCTCACCTAGATCACTGATTTTGAACTCCTCTTGCATGTGTCTCTTGATCCTTTGAATGTCATTTAGATCATCACCTGTCATAATAATATCATCTACATATACACATAGATAGATAACCTCATTGTGATCCCTTTTGATGAATAGAGAAGGATCTCAGCTGCTAGCTTTGAAGCCTTGATCTTGAAGATATGTAACCAACCTGTAATCCCAAGCTCTACGAGCTTCTTTCAATCCACACAATGCTTTCTTAAGTCTGCAAACATAAGATGGATGATTAGGGTTTTCAAAACCTGGTGGTTGTGACATGTATACCTCTTCACTTATCCAACCATTTAAGAATGCATTTTTCACATCAAGTTGGAGGAGTCTCCAATTCCTTGCAGCAGCTACACTTATCAATGTCCTGATTGTAGTCATCTTTGCAACCGGTGAGAATGTTTCCTCATAGTCTATACCATGAGTTTGTGAGCATCCTTTGGCAACTAATCTCACCTTGTACGTGCAAACTGATCCATCTGAATTCCTTTTAACTTTATATACCCATCTGCAACCAATTACCTTTTGATTCGATGACATTGGAACCAAATCCCAAGTGTCCATTTCCTTCAATGCATCTATCTCTTCTTTCATGGCCTTTTCCCAATTAGGGTTTCCCTTTGCCTCTTCATAAGTTGAGGGTTCCTCTGAAATAGAGTCTTTTGCCAAGTAGATTGAATGCTTCGTAACAAATGTGGAATCATATCCATACCTTTCTGGTTGTTTCTTCTCTCTTCCTGATCTTCTAGGTGCTTGTTTTGAGCATTCTCCAACCTCTTGCATCTTTGCTTTCCCTCTTGATTTCCATAGCTTGTAATCCTTTTCTCTTTCATCTTGGTCATCGTCTGTATCACTTCTTGGATCCTAGACCTGTGTATCATGCTTGCTTCCTAATTGATGAGAGTTAGAATCAAGATCATATGGTAGTGGTACCTTTTGTTTGTCTTCATCATACCAAGACCTGTGTTCTTCAAACACAACATCACTACTTGTAGTGAATTGCTTGGTTGAAGGATTAAAGAAGTTGTAGCGCATCTGAGTTGAATCATATCCAATAAACACTGCCTTTGTTGCCCTTTCATCTAGCTTACCTCTTATTTGTGATGGTACATGAACATAAGCTAAACAACCAAAAACCTTGCAATGTCCAAGACTAGGTTTTCTTCCATACCACGCTTCATAAGGAGTCATACCTTGAAGTGATTTCGATGGTAGTCTATTGACAAGGTACACAGCAGTTGAAATAGCTTCTGCCCATAGATAATGTGGCAACTTCTTCTCTTCAAGCATTGTTCGGGCAGATCCAACCAATCTCTTGTTTCTCCTCTCTGCAATTCCATTTAGTTAAGGAGAGTACCTAGTAGTCACTTCCCTTTTGATACATTTGTCCTGCAAGAACTCATCAAACTCTTTGGAGAAGTATTCTCCCCCTCCATCAGATTTGAGCTTCTTTAGTGATCTACCTGTATGATTCTCCACATGTGCAAGATACTTCTTGAAGCAATCAAACACTTCATTCGTACTCTTGATAAAGTATAGAACACTCCATCTACTATGGTCGTCAATAAATGAGACACAGTACCTTGATCCTGCCAATGAAGGTTCTTGACTTGGTCCCCATACATCTGTATGTACTAAGTCCAATAAGTTGTTGTGGATGTAGCCTTTGTGGTTGAATGCTTGTCTTTGTGCCTTCCCAATCTGACATGCATCACACCTATTGATCATGTGTTGCTTTGATATGTTTGGCAGTCCTAGAACACTTTGATCCCTGCATATATCCTTCAAGGTTCTTTCATTCACATGAGCAAGTCTCTTATGCCACACTTCAAGCTCACTTAGGGTTTGAGACCCAAAGTTGAATAGAGCATGTTCCTGGCTTCTCCTACTTCAAAAGTAAAGAGCCTACCATGCTTCTCACCTCGGGCTATCTTTTTGAAGCCTTCACATGGATCTTCCACAAGAGCTCCATGTTGGGTGAACCTAACTTGCAAGCCTTTTCCAACTATTTGGCCTACACTTATTAGGTTTTTAGTGATAGTGGGTACATAGAGAACCTTACGTAGAATGTTTGTCGTGCCATTGGAAGCTCTGACATTACCAATCTTCACCACATTGTGCTTTGTGTCCTCTCCTGTTTGCACTTCATGTCTATGCTTTGGACTTTCCAAATCAGATAGAAGAGCAATGTTGCCTGCAACATGATTCGAACATCCTGAATCTATGTAGAACAAATGATCATCTTCTTTACCTTCTTTGTGGCTTAGATTCATAAGAAGCAATGAGTCTTCATGTGGTTGATCTTCTGAATAATTTTTGTAGTCCCTTCTATTATAGCTTCTATTATTATTGTTGAAGTTGCATCCACCTCTTCCACTTTCTTTCTGGGTCTTCCCATTGAACCAGCAATTCTGAGTGGTGTGGTTGGTCTTATCGCATATGGAACAAGGTTGAACATTCGGACCTTTGGCTTTGTCTTGCTTTGGTCCTTTCTTCTTCCCTTTCCACTTGCTCTTGCTTGTGAAGTTGGTTGGGAGGTCTCTTCTTCATCTTCTTCCTTCTTCTTGCCTTTCTGCTTCTTATCCTTCTTATCTGCATATAGAGCACTAGTTGAATTACCATGATAAGAGCACATACACATACACATACACATACACATACACATACACATACACATACACATACACATACACATACACATACACATACACATACACATACATATACACATACACATACACATACACATACACATACACATACACATACACATACACATACACATACACATACACATACACATACACATACACATACACATACACATACACATACACATACACATACACATACACATACACACAATAATTTAGAGTTAGGGTTTTAGGGTTAGGGTTTAAGGGTTAGGGTTTTTGGGTTAGGGTTTTACATACATCCACACATGCATACACACATATGAATACATACACATACACATATACACATAGTCACATATACAAATGCATAGATACACGTGTTTTAGGAATAGGGTTTTAGGGTTCTGCATACATACACATGCATACACACATATATACACACATACACACACACACACATATATATATATATACATATACATATATATATATATATATATATATATATATATATATATATATATATATATATATATATATATATATATATATATATATATATAGACATATACATGTTTTAGGATTAGAGTTTTAGGGTTTTTTACATACATATGCACATGCATACACACATATACATACATCTTGCATTAGCTCAAGACGATGCATGCACGGAGAGGGTCAAAGTGGAACCGGAGGCTGGCTAGACGTCGAAGGACCACCTGTGGCGGCCTGTTGAGCAGAAGCACCTTCACTGCTAAGCCTTCTTCTTTGGGCGTTTTTTTTTAGCGACGAGGCATCTTGGGTCAGCTAAATGGGAGCAAGGCGAGATAATAGCCCGGAAATACAACAAACAGATTCCCGTGTAGGAAGACCATCCTCTTTTTTTTTTTTTAAATGGAGGTTCGGCCGAGGCCTACTCCCCCGGACTTTAACTTTGAAATTGCAACTGTACAAGGAAGGGCATAGTACCCATGGGACCCCCCTTATCCCACAAGAACAAGGGTTTACAAGACTGGGTTAAACGGCGGCCAACACTACCGCAGGGATAGACAAACGGTGGCACTCAGCCACATTGCAACATCTTTCCAGATTATATGTCCCTTACATGTTGCTGCCAGGGATTGAACCCTCGCCCCCGCCTCAAGAGGTGAGAGGTCCAACCACTAGGCCAGCGAACTGGGACATCGAGCAAGGCCATCCTCTTATCGGCCATCGAGCAAGGCTAATAATAGTTGTCGCCCCCCGAGTGCTCACAAGAAGTGCGACATGTATAGAGGCTCTCCTCTCTCTCCGCCAGCAACACCATCAAAAGCTTGGCAAAGCATTCGCGTGAAGATTCTGCCACCGATTTTTTATGAGAAATCATTGCCCTTTTTGTGCATGCGCTCCTGCCTTTTCCCTGATTGACCTCCCTGTCATCCTTTTGTACTCTCTAACTCTATTATTAAAGTTTTGTAACATCGACCACTCTTTCCATGGGTTGTTGATTCTGTCCAATAAATTAAGTTGAACACGATCGTTATATATATATATATATATATATATATATATATATATATATATATATATATATATATATATATATATATATATATATATATATATATATATATATATATATATATATATATATATATATATATATATATATATATATTAAGAACTTATATGAGAACGTGTGTTTCTTCAAAGGAGTGGCTAATGTATATTAATGATCAACATAAGCAAACTCCAAATCATGGAGTGTTTGATCAATAGCCTTAATTACAAATAATCACCCAATGTATCTCATAGCCATTCCTCTAAATTTTCACTTTTCTGACATTATTCATACTTGCTTTCTAGCAAATCGTGATGAGATATTGAGTTTCCACCCTAGACTCTTCATATTGCACATGATGATCTTGATTCATTGTATTTCTAACTAGGGAGACAGAGATCTCTCCAATATCCATAGCGTTTCCAAATCATATCTTGAATCTTTGATCCGAACAACATTTTGTTTTGAAGCAAGTAGAAGCAAAAGTAGAGATGGGAATTTCTACGACACCGGTATATGTCAAGGACACTTCATTGAGCTTTATTAGATTTATCTACCAAGAGTGATGGCACATTTGTTTCTTGCCAGCTCACTCATTCGTGGACATTAGGATTTCCCTTATGTGCTGTTCTTTATATATTGCACTTGTATTTTTGTTTTAGGTCATTCTTGTACATTTCCTTTATGTAATAGAAGAAGAAGATCATTCTTCCTTGCCTCAATCTGTGTGTGCTCCTCTTTGAATGTGAGAGTGTGTGTGACAGCTCTCTTCCTTATCTCCTTCCTTGTGACATGTTATCAAAGCCAGTGTGGTTGTAGAGAGCTCGTGGAGAAGGCCGACGGTGAAGAGTACGTGAAAGGCATGGAGAAAGCATGATTCACAAATGACCTCCGATTGCCAAATTGGCATGAAGGTTGAAGGCCTCAAAATATTTTTGTCAGCTATCCCTTTAGGGTCACTCATTTTTGTTAGATCAGAGTTTTGGAGCCATCTCGAACTCCATTTTGAGCCTGCAAGGTAGGGCCCATAGAAAAATGAGGTTAGTTTGCAAAACTATACCTTGAATCCTGTTTGGCAACACTCATATATTCGAGATCTAGAATTTCAAGCAATTCCGTGTACCGTTGATACACGAAAATTGTGTTTTTCTAAGATCAAACTATCATATCATAGTGCGACAATGTTGAAGTAGAAGTGCTGCTTGTAGTGTTTTGTAGTGTTGTGAATTGCTATAGAAATGGCGAACGTAGATGGAATGAGTCAGATTATGAGCAATAAGCTGGACAAGAACAACTTTCATGCTTGGAGATTCAGAATGAAGAACTTGCTAATGGGAAGAGGCTACTAGAAGTACATCAAAGGAGAGAATCAAAATGCTCTATAGTTACCAGAGAGGAATGAGACTGCAGACCAGTTAATAGCATATGAGGAATGGAATCAAGGAGCATGAAAGGTAATGTATTGGCTATCTATTAGCATATAGGATAGCATGCTTGGAAACATAGAGGATGCCAAGACTCCAAAAGAGGCTTGGAATAGTTTGGTCACTTTGTATGAGACCAATACAAAGGCACAAAAATTGCAACTCAAGAACAAGCTCTATACATTGGAGAAAAAAGGCATGTTTGTAAGTGACTACACCCTGAAAATCAAAAGCATATGTGAGTCACTTGCATCTATTGGTGTGAATGTAGATGATGATGATAAGGTGGAAGTGTGCCTTCGTGGTTTAAGAGCTACATATAAGCAGTTCAGAACTTCTATACAGACTAGGGAGAATATTTTGAGATTTTCTTGATTTGGTATCTATGTTGATTATTGAAGAAAAGAATCTTGGTGAGGACTCAAACTCCCAAGGAAAACCTAGTTCTGAGTAGGTATTCTACTCTGGCAGAGGAAGAGGTAGAGGTTTCAAAATTGGAGGAGGAAACAATAACCAAGGCCAAGGTCAACATCAGAATCATGCAGGAGGTAGATGACATTTTCGAGGCAGGGGGATCCAAAGAGGCCATAGAAATTTCCAAAGAAATGATTCAGGTAATGACAGTAAAGGATGTTGGAATTGTGGTAAACCTTGACATTTTGAACGTGATTGCAGGTTGAAGAATCAAAATTATAGAAGGCAGCAAAACAACTATGCATCCACAAGTGCGCATGATTCTGAGAAGGTGTTCATGGTTGAACATCATATGATGAATACGATGTCTACTGATGTTTCAAAATTGAATCACAATGTCTGGTATGTTGATTTAGGTGCTTCAAATCACATGACTAGCCACGCGGAATGGTTTACTAGTTTGCAAAAATTGGCAGTTCTTGGATATATTGAAACAAGTTATGACACATCACACCCTATCGAGCATAGAGGAAACATAGCACTATCTATGGAGGATGGGAAGGTAAAACATCTTGCTAATGTGCTGCATGTTCCAAATATAACAAAGAATTTGGTTTCTGTTGGACAAATGGTTGACCAAGGATTACAAGTCAGGTTCAATGTTGATGGCCTATCTGTAGAAGAGTATAAACAAGATGGAAGATTGATTGCCAAAGGAAAAAAAGTGGGTAGGATGATACCTTAAATAAGAAAATTCTTGAAATGAAGTCGTGTTTGCAAAAGGTGGAGGAGTTATTTCTAATATAGAGATGTGGCACAAACGAATTGGACATACAATTTTGCAGAGGCTGAAATTGATGCAGTCCAAGGATATTGTCAATGCACTACTAAATTTCAAAGTTGCAGAAATGCAAAAGGTATGTGTAGCATGTCAACTTGGTATGTGTAGCTGTGGAATTAGTGTGCTACGTTAATTCATGCACACTCCAAGGAAGCCTCACATGGAAGCAACCAAGAGAATTATGAAGTAATTGAAGGGTTCAATCAATGAAGGATTATAGTACCCTTATACATATGATATAGATGTCAAATTATTTTTTGATGCAAATTTCTTAGGCTCTAATATGATAGGAGAAGCACATCAGGTTATCTTACTTTTTCAGGTACCAAATTAATTCCATGGTCCTCCAAACCTATAGTTTCCCTTTCATCAATAGAAGCTGAATACAAAGGACTTGCAAATGTTACACAAGAACCTATGTGGATTAAGACCCTATATTCAGATTTAGGGTTTAATACTTCAACTCCACATATATTTGGAGACAACATTAACTCATTACATCTTGCTGCTAAGCCTATCTATCATGCTAGGACAAAACATATTGAAGTTCACTACCATAATGTCAGGGAAAAGATCATGAGTAAGAAGATACAACTATCAGATGTATCTACACATCAAAAGCATTGGATTGAGCAAATTAAATAGGTTCAAATCAATGATTGGATTATATGAAATCATGAAGGTCTGAAGACTTAAGCATCTTAGGCTTGAGGGGGAGCTATTGGTGCCTATTGATGCAATTAACAAGCCTAAGTGTTTGGCTAACTATTCAGGACTACATGTTAGTTCATGTACCTCACATGAAGAACCACATATGAACACATGATTGTCAATTTAGTTGTATTTACTTTGAATCAATGTAAAAGCCAAGAGAATAAGGAATCTCGTCAAGTTAGGGAACTAAACCGATGACTCCTATGGTAGGAGGAATCAATTCAAATCATCCCTAAAATATAGGATTAGTTTTAGTGAGGGAAAATTCAAAAGAGAGCCATTTCTCAGAGGCATTGAGCTACTTCAATGAGCATACATTCATCTGACACTACCTATGCATAGCCCACTAAACATCTCTTCTATCATATGTTAATTAGCATATACATTTTGATACATTTCTTCAAGGACATCTCTATCTGCTATTGTCTGCTGCATCTTCATCATTATAGTGATTTTGTGGAATCAATTTTTCTATGTGAATAAAAAATTTTCTATACTTTAACTTGGCTTAGTTAGATTTAAGTTTCTAATACTTGGATATCAATTTTCATCACGTTTGGTTGAGAGGATCTCGAGATATGAGTCATAGAAGGTGACTATGTCTGCACACCTTCTAGATCCTGAAAAGTCGGGGTGACTCCCCTGACTTGTTAGATTCATTTCTCAGTCTATGGTACAACTAAATTGATAAAATAACTTGATTTAGTTAGTTATACACTTTGATTAGATATGTGAAAAATTTCTTTGATCAATTCATACCATGTTGTGAGCTCTGAGAAAAATACCAATCACCTCTATTCCCAAAATAGAAGGTTTCTTCACATTCCTTGCATATGCAAATTATCTATTGGTTTTGTGTAACATCAGCTCATCTCTAGAGCATATCTATCCATCTCCCCACAAACCTTTCACCTAATACCGCCAAAAGTTTGAAAGTGGCACAAGAGTTATGGACAAGGAAGGCACCATATTATGATCATCTTTGAGTTTTTGGGTGTGAAGCATATGTTCATATACCCAAGAATCTTAGACAAAAGTTGGACCATAAGTCAAAGAAATGCATTTTTTTTGGATATGGTCAAGAAGGACAATTTGGATATCGCTTATGGGATCTTGAAGCATGGTCAAGGATAAAAAATAGTGATGTCATTTTCAATGAGTCTAAGATGCATAAACAACCCATTAAGGAGGTTGAAGTGAGAAGAGTGGTGTTTGAGGATACTAGCCCTCTAGTTAGCATGCATAAAAATGCTACACATAGGGATGTTCAAGAGAATGTCTGATTAGATTAGTTTGTAAATGTTTCCTGTTCAACAACCATTGAGATGCTCTGCATGTGTCCCACATCCACCTAATATATATATTTTCCAGGTTTTGATTTTGTTATGCTAACAAATGCCGGTGAGCCTTCTTTCTACAAAGAGGCTATCCATACAGAGGATCATGTCAAGTGGGAGTGCGCCATCAAGAGTGAGTTGGATTCTATTCACAAGAATGATACTTGGGATTTAGTACTTTCTGTTGATTTACCATGTAAATGGGTATATTAAGTAAAATCCACATCAGATAGTTCTTCTCCAAAGTATAAAGCATGAATTGTTGCAAAGGGTTTAAGCAACAAAATTCTGTTGATGTTAAGGAAATCTTCTCTCCTGTGGTCAAGATGACCACACTTCAAATGTTACTTGGATTCGTTGCAATGGAGGACTTAGATTTATTCCAAACGGATGTGAAAACTGCTTTCTTGCATGGAGATCTTACAGATGATATCTATATGGAACACCTAGAGGTTTATGTAGTTCATAGCAAAGAAAGTCTAGTTTCTAAGCTAAAGAAGAGCTTATATGGACTTAAGCAGTTCCCTAGACAATGGTACCAAAAGTTTGATGCTTTTATGAAGTCTCCAGGCTATTCTTGAAGCAATGAGGATTATTGTCTCTACACAAAGAGAGGCTTAGATGGTAGCCTGATATGCTTGATACTTTGTGTCGATCATATGTTGATTGCAAGGAATTCCTCTCATGACTTGTCAATTCTAAAAAAGAAGTTGAGTTAGAAATTTGATATGAAGGATTTGGGGGATGCCAAACATATTCTTGCCATGCACATAACTTGTGTTAGGAGTAAAAGATGCATATACTTGTCTCAAAGTGAGTACATATCCAAAGTACTTCACATGTTCAATATGCAGGGTGGAAAGGCATTAAGTACACCTTTACCCATATATGTGAAATTGAGCAAGGATGATTGCCCCAAATCAGATGAGGAAAAGGAGTTCATGACCAAAATTCCTTATCAATCTGCTGTTGGTAGTCTCATGTATGCTATGGTTGCTAGGAGATCAGACATTACATTTGCAGTGCAAGTTGTGAGTAGATATATGTCTAATCTTGACAAGCAACATTGGGAATTAGTGAAGATGATTTTGAGATATCTGATTGGCACTAAGGACAAGTGTCTATGCTTAGGTAGAGGGAGATCATCCATTATTGGTTACATAGATTCTAAGTATGATGGGTGTCTAGACAATTCTAAGACTACATCAAGGTACATTTTTTGTTCTGTTGGAGGTGCTATCTTTTCGAGATCTCATCTTCAAGAACGTACAACTATTTCCACCACAAAAGCAGAGCATGTTGTAGAAAGTGAGGCATGTAAGGTAGAACTATGGCTTTCTCATCTTGCTTGTGATATGGGTTTTACCTTAGCATGTACCTTGTTTGCTTAGTGATAATCAGAGTGCCATTACATTGGCTAAGAATCCTATCTATCATGCAAAGTCCAAGCACATTGAGGTGTGGTATCACTTCATTAGAGACTGCTTAGCCATTGAGTGCATTACTTTGGAGAAGTTTCATACTTGAGATAATGTTGTAGATGCTTTGACTAAAGCTCTACCACATGATAGCTCTCAACACTATTGTCATTTGATGGGGGTTACTTGATTCATGAACTTACACAATTACTTGTATACTGTGTAACATGCCCATTAGGTGGGAGGTATAGTTTGTTAACTTACACTCAGGTATTCTTTATCATTCATTAATTTTCTTCCATAGTAACTTTGACCATATTGGCCTTTAGTGGGAGATTGTTACCATTATTGTCCATGTGAAAGGCCAAATGGCCATTGGACACTTTTGTATATGTTCTTTAATAAAACATATAATGGCCTAGTCAGGCATAGACTCTAAGTTCGACCACATCTATACGACCTAAGAAATCTATGTTCATGGTCTGTGTATCATGTGTTTTCTATGTATTCTACAATCCCCCTATGTGAAGTACTGAGCGCGGCATTGAAGTTTGGGTTTCTACTACGAGGATATAATTGTGGAGCTCTCAAGAGGGAGATTCCACTATGGTGCATTGCCATCAAAATACATCATGCTTTTAATCAAATTTTCCATCGTGATGTTACAAAGGACACAAATGTTCTATTGCACTAAGTTGAAGCTTATAAAGTGAATAAAAGTCTTCAAGTGATAAAGGGTAGGTTTTATACTAGAAAGTTGAACCATATTTCATTACTCAAGGCATCAAATTGTTTCCATTCTCTTCCTTTCAAGTACTTTCAATGGTACAGAGCAATCTTGTTCAAGTTGGGTGATGGATTTCCTTTTATGAGTGAGAAGCTTGATAAAAGCCAATATGATGCTTGGAAAATCAAATTGGAATCTTATTTACAAGGAAGAAACCTCTATGGAGTAGTAAAACGTGATGAAGTATTTCCTACACCAAGATCCAAAGGAGGAACTACAAAAGAAGAGAATGAGAAGGTGACACTATGGTGTGCAAGAGATGCTTAGGCAAGGTCTTACATCCTAAACTCTATCTCTGATTTCTTGCTTTCACATATTAGAAGCTATAAAACATCACAAGAAACCTGCAATGCACTTGAGACATTCTTCTTTGCGAGCACCAAAGCTAAGAAGAATCATTTATGGAATGAATTCAACCAAATGAAGAAAAAATCGAAGTAGAGAATCACATATTTTGTTACCAAAGTCAACGAGGTTGCAAATCAATTAGCCTCAATTGGAGAGCTGATTGAGGATGAAGCCATTATGATGAAGATCCTAAATGGCATTAGGAAGGATAGGAAGTCGAAATCATTTACAACTACCTATGCCCTCATCATGGATGTGTAGACACATCACTTCAACACATTTCTTGGAAAATTCTTCAACCAAGAGTCTAAAAACAAAATAAAGGAAGGAAAATCTTTCCAAGGTAACTATAAAACTATTCTTTATATAGATAAGGACAAGAAGAACAAAGGGAAGAAGAAGAAGGAGAAGAAGAAGAAGGATGCTGATGAAGAAGTTTACCAAGCCAATTATACAGGCAAAATAAAATGGAAGAGAATGAAGAAAAAAGCAAAGCAAGACAAGCCTAAAGCACAAGAAAGTTAGGCTTGTGCCATCTAGCCACACTACGCAAAATTTTTGGTTCAATGGAAGAACATAGAAAGGATGAGGTAGAAGTGGATTAGGCAATACAAAAGGTAGAGGTGGACAAAACTACAACAACAACAACAATAGAAACTATACCAAAAGAGATTGCAAGAACTACCCATAGGATCAATCACATTTAGAATCATTAATTGTAATGGGTTTGAGCAATAAAGAAGGCAAAGAGGATGAGAACTACACATACACATACACATACAAATACACATACACATACACATACACATACACATACACATACACATACACATACACATACACATTCACATACACATACACATACACATACACATACACATACACATACACATACACATACACATACACATACACATACACATACACACACATACACATACACATACACATACACATACACATACACATACACAAACACATACACATACACATACACATACACATACACATACACATACACATACACATACACATACACATACACATACACATACACATACACATACACATACACATACACATACACATACACATACACATACACATACACATACACATACACATACACATACACATACACATACACATACACATACACATACACATACACATGCACATACACATACACATACACATACACATACACATACACATACACATACACATACACATACACATACACAACACCTAAGCGGAGCAGTTTAGCTGCTAAGCCGCAAGAGCAGTTTAGCTTAGCCTCCACGAGAGCAGTTTAGCTTAGCTCCACTCCGCAGTTTAGCTTAGCCTAAGTGGAGTAGTTTAGCTTAGCCTAAACTCAGCAGTTTAGCAATGCATAAGCTCCGCAGTTTAGCTTAGCCTAAGCGGAGTAGTTTAGCTTCTAAGCGGAGCAGTTTAGCTGTTAAGCAAAGCAGTTTAGCTACTAAGCGAAGCAGTTTAGCTGCTAACCCGCTCCTTTATCTAAAAATAGATCAAAAGTACTCTATTGGTCATTCACCCCAATGCACCAATTAGGCTTACGAGAGAATGGTATGGTTATTAAGTAACGTTACATTCTCTAGGAGGAAGACGCGAGTTACGTCACTTTTTTCCTCCCTCAGCTAATTACTAAGAAAGGTAAAAGGCTTTCTCTATCCGGCAAGCTACTATGCCTACACTATTCCCATATCCAAAAAGCACGTAGCTCAGGCTTCCCTTTTAGGGGAGTACGTTTCGCACGTGTGTGTATCTCTCTCTTTTTCTGTCTTCTTTCAACCAAAACCCACTGGGCTTAGGCTTAGGCTTGCTTGCCGACGCTATTCATAGGGCTTTGCTATGAAGCTAGTCTACAACCCCCCTACCGACTAAACTAAGGGAGAATGGCCGCCTGCCGGCGACGCAAAGAAAGATGGTGAGAGAAAGCACCATCCATTAGCACGCCATTTTTTAGCGTAGATTAGTGCTTACCTTTGTGTTTCAAGCGAGTGGTGTGTGCTTCACGCGGACATGAATGAAATGCGGATGAGTCAATCCCCTCGAGTGAGCTCAGTATGCGCGTTTGCCAGTGATAGCACGTAAACTACAAAACCAAACCCAATATCTATCATGGCCACCCTACGGGTTCACCCGCTCGACATTTCAGACTACCTTACTGTGATGACAACTTAGCCGCCTCAAGGTCTAGCCGAAGTGGCACCTGATGACTGCTGGTCGTAATAGTAGGTGACGCTAAGAAATGCTTCTACGTTGACTAATGTAAACACTTAAACAAAAACGTTAGGCGAAACCTCATGGAATCGATCTATTGGCATACTTATCTACCTCGTGGTGAATGAAAGAATCCCATCGATGTGTATGGGTCTCTTTCTTGGGTACTCTGTTCTGCCGGGCATGAGCTTGCATCTTAACATCTAGTTTCTTAGGTACTAGATGAACCACTTGGTGGCGGTCAAGGTTGGACAACCTCTCCTCCGGTACTATCTCTTCGTTGCTTCGCACCTCGTGCCAAACAAAAAAGGAAGAGAGCTATTAAGATTAAGAAAACGTCCACCCCCTTCCGATGAGAAAGCCGAAAAAAGCAATTGCCTTAGCATCTTTCTATAGATGAAAGTTTGAAAATCTCCTCAGAAAGCACTTACTTCCAAGAGGAGCTTCGCTACGGAGCAATTTTATCAAATTTGATTGATTGGGAGCAAGCCTAGCGAAAGGCTGACAGAGCCCCGAACAAAGTAGCTCGCTTCGCCTCGGAAACCTATAGTGGGGGGCACCACTCTCTATTGGTAGTTAGTGCACCCCTTTCATTCCAGACTTTCGGTAGTAGTCGTACACTACCTTCCTACTTTTCAAAGCGACCATCGAAAAGCGAGCGGTGATTCTGGCTCACAAGCTATGCATGGTGAAGAGACCCCGTGACGACCTCCGTGATCGAATACTGGCTCTAGTTAGCTATCTTAGTGATGAGATTTCGGAGCTCAGCGTAGTAAGATCTCCTGACCTGTCTTAGAAGAAAGAACCCCGTCTCAATTTCTTTCATAGACACGATCTTTTGGCACAAATATGAATACGTTAGAACATGATTAGCATCAACTATTTCTTTGTTTGGAAAATAGCACGCACCTCCGGGTCAACCAGCGAAGCTTCATAGTCGAGAAGGGAACAGAGCAAGCAAGATGAACCCGAAAGAAATGATCGCTCAGTGGTCAATCAAGGAGGTGTAAACGCGTTCATGTGTTGTTTTTGTTTAAGCGTTTACGCTAGTTTTCATTCAAGCGTGTGTGATTCTATCAAAGAATAGATCTTGAAACACACCACGAACGAAAGGTGGAAAGCTAATAATGGATGGTGCTTTCTCGTTCGCTCTCTGCTAACTCTTGTGGATATCGAGTCACCTGTGGTGAGCAGTCCTCCTCCTCCAAGGAATCCACACGGGACCACCAGGCGACTACTTAAGCAGTAATGGTAGAGGCTGGGAGTTGATCCTGCTCATTCTATCCCACAGATAGAATGAAACAGACCACTTATGAACCGAAAGACTTGACCGCCTCTCGAAGCAATCGGAGAGGGTTCTGCTGAACCCGGATATAGTCCAGAAAAGGATCTATTAGTTCTCCTCCTTGCATAATCGGCAAATACTTCTCATTTGAGAAAGATGCAACTTATTCAACCAAGTTTGGAGCGATACACTCTTCCTTAAACGGCAATCCCAATCGTGAACTTCAGCCCCAACCTACACCTATGAAGGTGTTCATTCATCGGGTGATTTGAAAAGTTCTGCAACACACCGCTTCCCACGGAGCTTTCGCCTACCAGTAGAAAACTACCAGTACCATGGTATAGGAGTAGTCCCGGATGATGAATCAGTAGCCACAACCTAAGCCACTTATTAGGTAGCTTATGGAGTGACCAGAAGGGATAGCCACCAAAAACTTGGTAACCAGCTCCAGAAAGGAAATATTCTGGCCTCTCCTCCGACTCCTCTGGAAGAAAGACCCAGTTGACTAGTGGTCACCCGTGCCATCAAAGCCTTAAAACTGGCGACAAATATCGGCGAGAAAGAATCGGCAAATTCCATCGATCCATTATGAGATTTCAAGGATTTCTAGCCTTGTTTGACCTGAAAAACAAGCTAGCAGCGAGCGGGGTTCAACTCGCATTTCCTCCTACTCGATAACCCATTTGGTCAACTAGCTAATGAATAGGTTGGCTCGTTTTTGCTTGCTTCTTGCGAGAAAATACAAGCCTTGAAAAAGGGAAGGAAGCGAGAACAAACACGTAACCAGGGCATATGTAGGTGAAAACTAAAATCGTATTGGCATGGCCCACCCGCATTACATAGCATAGCTTGGGACAAGAGCCTCGTCACCATGTCATGTCATACAAGCTCATACCCTACTTACGTGTAACACTAGAAGCACTTGAACTCCTAGCTTAGCTTTCAAGGAGAATACATGAAGAAATTGAGGTGCTAATACCAGGTGAACAAAAACTAACGTATTAGCTTAAATGTTTAAGCTAATACGTTTATGTTCACTGTTAGTATTAGCTAATACCCAATAGGAGCGGAGTTAATACCGTTAAGGTATAGTATTAGCTTAATTGTGTTGTAAACGAAAACTAAGCACGTAACGGTAAACTTACTACACATAGCGTGTTCACCGTTACTACGTTAGAAAACTGTTAGGTGAACGGTCAACTTTAGCCCCATAGGTTTCCTTTAGCACCTAATCAATCGGTGCTTCTATGTTAGTTTACTTTAGTTTTCGTGCTAATACGTTAGTTTTCGGTAAGATAGCTAAACCTATGCGAGCGAAGTCATGAATGAATGCGCGCGGCATAGTACTGACTGATTTTGATGGCTAGAGTAAGTATTACTACTCTCCAAGGGAGGACGAAGGCGTGGTTCATCAGCCGAAGGGGGGGCTCATGAACTAGTGTCATTTCGTTCTTTATTTCGGTCCGGTAGATAATGAAAAAATGTTGTCTCTTTAGTTGTCTAAATGGGATTAGAGACCCCTTCGCCCCTATCCTAGCCGTAAATGATGGATACTAATCGCTGCGCGTATCAATCAACCCGAAAGTGTTGTAGCTAACGTATTAACTATCCCACATTATCATTCCCCCAGGGTCTGGTCCCGGTCTAGGCTAACGTAACCTCTCGGTCTAAGGGTAGGCTAGGTGGTCCCTATGCTGATGGGCAACCAACCCCGCCGTCGAGCGTGTTGGAGTTCATCAAGCTCATGACCTGAAGACTACGGGTTCGAAGGTTGTCAGCAGCGTCAAAGCAAACGAAGATTCTCGCATAATAATCCATCTACACCGCCGCGGAATTCATTCGATTGGTGCGACGATGACACACACAGGATCGTAACCAACTACTTCTCGGGGGTTCGTACTTCTCCCCGTCGCCCGGCTTATCGCATACTTATCTAGCGTGGCAGGTGGTGGATAACCCGCCGGATCCGTGTGGAGAAAGTAACCCCCATCTTTAGCGATTAGCGCTGCTTCTCGCCGTCTTTTAGCACTCCCTACTGCTGTGAATTGTCATTCCATGGTCGAATTGTCATCAATGGCAATTCAATACTTTAGTACTTTAGGTATCTAATAAGTGTTACCTACTATTGGATTCGAACCAATGACTCTCTCTATGTGAAAACGATACTCTAACCCCTGAGCTAAGTAGGTTGGGCTTCTAGTCTCATAGCAACCAGCCCTGAAATTCGCAATCTAGTGCTTACCTATGCACTTGTTATGCAGCAATCTCGGGCGTCGAGTTTTTATTTAGGACAACGAGTTGGAGAAATGGAAGTTTGTGTGGGCTTCGTAATGAAATGAAATGATTCCAGCAGGAAGGGGAATTCCGGGAACGCAAAGGATTGTCTTGAAATTGATAAATGTCAAGACAAGAACAACCCCTTTCATTTCATTTATGTCAACGATGTAACTTACTTACCATGACTTATAGTCCACCGGAACAATTTGCCATCATTCCATTGATTCCCATCCATATAGGAAATCTGTATCTTTCATTTATCAATTCCTCTCTATCTATGCTACCCACTCTTGGGTTAATCTTGCTTCTAGTTCACTTGGTGACCTCGAATGGAGGACATTTAATACCGAATGCCTGGTAATCTTTAGTGGAGATGACTTACGAGTTCGTGCCCAACCTAGTGAACGAATAAATTAGTGGTGTTTCGAAATAATAGTTTTTTCCTCCAATCCCTGTTACTTTTACTTTTCTACCACTTTGCAATTCGTAAGGTATGATACCTTATAGCTTTATGGTCACAAGTTATTTTATTATTATTTCGGGTCCTTTATTTTCCCTTTTCCTTGGAATTATCGCAGTAGGGTCTTAAATACATGGGCTTCATCTTTTCAGTCCTTTCTTACTGCCTGGGGTACCTTTGCTGTTAGCGCCTTTCCTAGTACTTCTAGAGGTAATCTCCTATTGTTTTCGTGCGCTAAGTTTAGGAATCTGCTTATTTGCTAATATGATGTTTGGTCATAGTTTAGTCAAGATTTTGAGTGGCTTTGCTTGGACCATGCTATCCATGAGGGGTATTCTGCTATTAGTGCATCTCGTGCCCCTTTCGATCGTATTTGCATTAACTGGTTCAGAATCAGCTGTAGCTATCTCATAAGCCTATGTTTCTATAATCCTGACTTGTATTCACTTGAATGATGCAATAAACCTACATTAACATGACATGATGGCTATGACAAGAATGAACATGACTCTGTTAAGAAGATATGCCCTTCCCTTAGCTTAGAATGGCTTTAGCATCTTTCTATAGACGAAAGTTCCCCCTACGGTTCCCCATGTCATATCAAAGGGGAAGGGGTCGGACCCAACCCCAGCGTTGGTTTGTACTGAACACTTTTGTTTTTGTAAGAAAAGACTCTGTATCTATAAGAGGAAACTATGAACTATGAAAGTAAGATACGCTCAATTGTCCACCCGGAAAAGCAAAAATCCCACATACCGAACAAAGTCGTGAATATAGTTAATCTAGGTAACATAACAAAGGCATAATGATAGTAGGGTGAAGAGACCACTGCCCTCCGAACCGGAAGTGAAGATCTCGCCTCATCCGACTCTCTGCATGCAACACTTTCGAAATCCCATCACTGACTGCTTCCCCTAATATCCGCCATATATTGTATGGGGGTTTACAGGAGATCCCAGAGCCGACGGTAACTAGTAGTCGTCATGTACAGCTCTTGTTGAGATCGCTATTTTCCCGTGCTCTAGCTATTTTGCCCCATCTACCCTTGACCGTATGTGTAGTGACGGCAAAAGGCATAACTCTATATTCTCAAGGAGAGTTAGAGGGCTGCGAGTTTCCCTGCTTTAGCGAAACTTGACATACCGCGACCTCAAATATGCCCACCATGCCTTTCTTCATTCCAACATGCCTTGTGGGCAACAGGCGAGGCTCATTCACTCACGTTCTTGCTAGCACTATACCAACTCTGGTCTTTACATCCCTACTGTCCGGGCTCGTAGAGTCGAGTTTACCGTTTACCCACCACGGAGCTTAGGGCTAACAGGTCATGACATAGTCCTCGCACAACAAATCCACTTTAAAGTTTATGATTTGCTTGGCCAATTTTTGAAATGTGTATGAAATCCCGTAAGGACCTGAGATCTCAATAGCACCCTTGTCTATGGCTTTAAATGAGACTTCATATCCGAAATGCAAAAAAGATCTCACTATAAAGTCGTTGAAAACTTTCTCAAAGAACTGGCGACTCAGGAAGCAATAAAGTCCGTTACCGAAAGTATTGGTTCCAAAAGCGAAAAGGACTTCGTTCGTGAAAAGATTTACATTATACGCCATAAAAGCCCCTAAGATGCTAAACCTAATAGGTACTAGTTTGATAGTGATTGGAGTAGCAAACTCTTTGATAGTGATTGGAGTAGCAAACTCAGATTCGACAAGAATCTCATTTTTGGGTAGCATTGATAGGGATTGGCCCGAAAATTAGTAGCTAAACCAATCATCATATCGGTCCTTAGGGCACCCCATTGCTACTGGACACGCCCGGCTTCAAAACCGTACATGAAGCTTCCTTCCTACACCTCATACATCTTCTCCTAGGATCGAAGATCTTCGTTGGCTTGACGAACGAAGCGTTCAATTCTGTGTTTTCAGTATGACAATGCCCGCTTTGGAGCTAAGGCGCATGCATCCTCCGTCAAGTCTTTGTTTCTTCAATTCTATACGGAAGGATATGTAAGGCAATCTCTATCTATATGTCTCCCTAGATATAGATGACCTAAAAAGTTTCATTCGCCATTTCTTTTCGCCCTTTTTCCTTGTTGGTTGTTTGTAGTCTCGTCGATCTCAAACCTTTACGTTTTATTGGGCTAGGCTTCTCTCCCACTTCTATGTGCTCCTACCTAGCCATTCAACTTGGGTAGAAAAAGAAAGTAAAAAAAAAGAAGGTTGTGTAGCTTTTTCCATCACGTAAGCGGGGTTTATGGCCGAGTCTTTTTGTTGTCGATCGAGTATTGTTGGAAGTGTTGAAATCAACCTTCAGTTCAGTCGGCGGTGCCCTTCCCGTTTACTTAACATAAACATTGAAAATTTAGCGCATTACGTATAATAAATGCCCCTAATACATACAATAGGCAGACTCCCTTATGTGAGGATAGAGGACTCAAACCATTGAACCTTATTCGTGTGGTCAACTCCTTCAATGAAGGTTCACCTCCACCTGTTTGTTAGTTTAGTGGTTGGCTGAATAAGGCTGAAAAGCTTGAGAAAATGAGTGCTATAGCCCCAGCAGATAGGAGACCTCCCGCCGTATCTATCCCTTAGGCGGCGGCCGGTCACCACTCACCCCATTGTTTGTCATTTGGGGTGTTTGTTTTGTCGCTGCTAATTTTATTTCCTCGGCTTGCCCTCTGTGACTCGTCTTACTAGAGTCTTGCGTGTATATATTGTATGAGTGAGAGCACACATCTTGTCCATATCATTCGTAGGGGCTTGCTTGTTGGTAAATTGTCGTAAACACAACCGCCTCAGCCTTCCAGCTGGGGAGTTGTTCCTATTTTCAGGTAGGTCTTCTCTATGTAAAACCTACTTACAGTCCATTTCTCTTTCCATTGACCCTCATCCTAAATCTCCAAGTGGGCATATCCCTCGTTATTCGTCAGGGCTTTCGCTTTTCAAAGAATCCTGCTCCCATAGGGCTTGTAGCTCAGCGGTCGACCCTTCCCCACCGAACTCCTAGGCGAGGGAACCTTACTGGGGTACTCTAGTTTCGAGTGTATTGAATAGTCTATAGTGGCCGGCGGCGCAAGATGTACCTCGTGGGGCGGTCTCCCGGACATAGTCTTTTCATGCACTGGCCGTTTCTTAGTCCATGGTCCATTGGATGTTCGATGCAAGGCCGAAAACTGACACTGCTTGTACCCTTTGTTTGTTTTTGCCCTTCGCTCACTAGGCCTATCCCTCAATGTGGTCATTACTGGATACTACTAGGCAGCAAAGCTTACACTTGTTCACTCATAAGGTTCGTCCGGGCCTCTTTCCTCTCTTCCTTTTTGCTTATCCATGACTCAAAGGCTGCCAGACCTCCTACAAAGGGAAGAGAGTCGACTGAACATCTCAGCCATTGGCGGGAGTTTCGCTCGCATCCAACCCTCAATTATTGTTCACCCCCCCCCCCTTGATTGATCCGGGTGAGCAACAGCTGCTTCGTCACGGGACTGACTTATGGGCTAACGGGTCACACTTTGGCTAAGTATCCTACGAAAATGCTTCCGAAAACCAGGAGGATCAAGGGGATGGCCATAAGAATAGGTGCCTCGTGGCATCGTAAGATGTCTCGCTTGAATGAATTAGCTGGTCCTAGAAATGTTAAGGAAAGTAAACCAAAAGAGTAATAAGGAGTAAAGAAGATAGAGACGCAATGAATTAGTTGGCGCTAGAAATGTTAAGGAAAGTAAACGAAAAGAGTAATAAGGTGTAAAGAAGATAGAAACGCTTCCCGTCTAGAAAGCGAAGTTATCACTAATGGTATAATCAGGATGGATAGGCTCTTTCAAGCTTTCCCCCTCAAAGAACCGCACGTGCAAGTTTTCTCGCATACGGCTCAACAAGTTAGAAGAAGAGTGACGGTTGGGCCGGCAGCAGGTCACCCCCCGATGGACACACGTAATGTTCTACGATGACTCCGTAAGTTGCACATTTCTTTGCCGCCCGTTTCTTCGTGGATTTGTCAAACCCCCCAGTCCTCCTTCAGGAACTGTTGCAACTTCGCAATTGACTCAAATTCACGTAGTACTGTGAACGGCGGATGAACCCGACCACCTAGACTCCCGTGTGGTTAATAGAACCGGGCGTTTTGTCATTCAAGATTCGAGTCAGCACTCTGGTCAGCAAATTGTCGCCTATCTTATCTCTGTGTGGGTGAGCCAAAGCTTTTCATATCGTCTTCTGCCCACTCGACGGTATCTGATCTCACGACCAGACCTCCCACAAGGAGCCCATTGGGTTTACCTTGTCGACATGTTCACAAACAACCAAGCAAGGAAAAGGGATCATGTGCTATACTTTGGTGATTGTTTTAGATCGGGGCACTTAGCAACCAAACATCGTGTCCCAAATCACATCCCTACAGCAGGGGAGGGGCCAACCTACTTTATTACAGCTCGTAGGTGCTAGGCCGCTTCTACAAAGCGAAGCGTCATCGCACAGTTACTGTGGTTGATCAAAGCATCTCGCTTCTCTTATTTTAGCAGGTTCTATGTTGCATCGTCTATTCTTCGCATTTTTTCCATGCTTCACACCCTCCCCAAAGGAACGCATGGTGGGCTCCCACTAGGCTGGGATGGCGATATAGCTCCGTTCTATTATAAGAGGGCTATACACATTGTCTCATGTCCCTCAAGTCGCACTTTGGTATAAGCAGGCTCCGAAAACACATCTTTACAAAAAAAAAAATCCGGTCAAGAAAGGGAATCCAATTAGGAATAAGCTGCCTAGAAGCATCATAGCATAAGTGAAAGGTAATGGAGAAGCGAGCCCTCCCATTCTACGCATATCTTGCTCATCCGACATGGCATAAATGACTGAACCTGCGCTCGAAGAGGGTAATGCTTTAAAAAAAGCGTGATTCGTTAAATGAAATACGCTAACTGAATAATTAGGAATGCCGCGAGCAGGGATCATATGGCCTGATTGACTACAAGTTAGATAAGCTACGACCCTCTTTAGATCGTTTTACAACATTCTAGTGATTGCCGTGAAGAATGACATCATAGCTCCCACGAGAGTAATAACAATCAAAGCATTGGGTGAATACTCAAATAAAGGGGAGCACCTTTCTATCATGAATACGCCTGCTGTTACCATAATAGCTGCATAAATCAAAGCGGATGTTGTTACCATAATAGCTGCATAAATCAAAGCGGATACTGGAGTGAGACCCTCTATCGCGTCAGGTAACCGAGTATGCAATCTTGATAGCGCCGACAGGAGGTGAAATACGAATAACAGTTATGCATGAAATCCTATATTACGAAAAAGAAAATAATGATTGGATTCAGAAAAACAAATTGGTAGAAGAGTCCATTGCTTAAGAGGGAGTAAAACAACCAATCATCTCGAGAGCTGATCCGGAATCACCTACTCAATTGACAGGCATAGCTTTGATAGCTACTTTATTGGCTTAAAGTCGTGCGAACCAAGAATTAATCGGCAAATATAAAATGGGACCTACTCCCTCCCGTAACCAGCATTAAATGGAGTTATCTCCGGTAACCAGCATTAGCGTAAACGGGGTGAGGATGGATAAGTAACACATGAATCAGGGGCTATGCAGATCCTCGGACATATATGAAATGGGATAAACCAAGCTACTGACCAATATCACCACAAATAGCATAACTATGGTCAGACTATCAAACACCGGGTCGGAAGTTACTTCATCGGGCCCCTTTCCCTTTACCAAGTTTGTGTTTCACGGGGTTAGGCCCTGAGTGAGAGAATCAAGTGCTCTCTGAACCATATGACATGGTCGCCCATCACACGGCTCATCGACTTAGGATTACGGTTAGTAGAAGGATAACTTCCGTCCAGCCTTTAGGGGGCACAGGAAGATCTCACCCACCTTCTCATTGAGGGTACAATGTCGTGAACTCAAGTGTATGGCATCTGCCGAGTTAGGCCCTTTCCCTTCTGTGAATTCAAGCGTTGCGCACATAGGTTTAGCTATCTATGCGCCTTCCCTTCCCCCGCCGGAACAGAAGGGAAAAGCTAGGCTTTGCGTTTAAGCTAATACGTTAGTCAACGTTTAAGCGATTAAGCTAAGTTTACAACAAACACGTATTAGCTTGAACGTTAAGGACCGGTAGGTATAAGCTAATACCGTTAGGTTTTCGATGTCTCTCCCACCATCGTCCTCTTACTATTCACGGAAGTGGCTTATATGTAACATCAGCAGCACATATTCTTTGCCGTTGGTAGTCCTCTTACTCTTGTCCGCTGCGAGCAACGAAGTCCACACAAATATAATATGGTGGTGGCCATGGACGCGCCCTCACTCGCTGCCCCCACCTCCACCACCTCCAGCTTCACCACCCCTGCCACCCCCACCTCCACCTCCACCTCCAAGTCCACCTCCATTTCCATGGCCACCAATCTTCACATTCCCTCCACTTCCTTCCTTTCCATGGCCATCAATATTTTATAAACATCCCCCACCACCACCTCCTCCTCCTCCCCCACCACCACCACCACAGGCTCTTTCGTCTCCGCCATTGCCTCCTCCCCTTCCACCATCACCTTCTCCAACTTTATCTCCTCTCAAACCTCCCACTACAACACCCTCTCCCACTCCATCTACTCCTTCTCCAAGCACTATACCACAAACTCCATCACCTTCTCCTGCCAAACTTTTCACTCCCAGTCCATCTCCCTCGCCAAGCTCCCCCATTCCTCAACCAGCTTCTCCTCCCATCTCACCCACTCCGTCAACCATCATATTGCCTCCGAAAATATCTCCCCCACCGCCTCCTTCCACTCCAACTCCACCCACCAACTCCACAGAGACGACTTACGTATGTACCATCCCCTTCTATCATCATCATCCCTTCCCTATCCTATCATCCCTTCCCTATCCTACCTATTCTATGCATCGACCTATTCTATCCTACCGTTACTCATGTTACCTAACTTTACGTTCGAAAGCCGACAGCAAAACATTCGAATAATCTCTTTATGAATTGCAGCAATCTGTTTATGTTTTACGAATTGCAGCAATCTGTCTATTTATTTTAGCGGCTCATGAGAAAGCATCCATTCATGTTCTTCTATAACATGTTTTTCTCTTCTGTTTTAGTCCACAAAGATCGGATTATACATGAAACAGCAGCCACAATAAATGGAACCTTTTGAAAAATCCAGTGTAGTTGATGGGCTCGTGAGAGAGGATACATTTACGTTCTTCTAACATGTTTTTCTCTTCTATTTTAGTACCATAAAGATTGGAGTATACATGAAACGGCAGCCACAATAAATGGAGCTTTGAAATTCATCAAATACAATAAGATATGATAAATACATTTTAAAATTTATGACTAGTGGAAGTGAGTTCGTGGTCCATGAGTAGAGGAAGCACGAAGTATGTCAAGCTCACAGAAAACGGTGCTGTTAAGAAGAAAGTTTATATGTACATGACTGCACACATCCAAAACTATAGCTTCATGAGTATCGTCTTCCGATTCCCATTTGTCCTCTCAATGGCTTCCCACTTTTAATTTCTAGTGAGTACCATTTTAAGATGCAGACCCCCTTTTGATATATTTTGGTATTGATATGTGTGACACACTTAGGGGTAGTAGATCCTTTTTTTCCCTATTTAGGAGGTTGTGTTTCCCATGAAGCTTCCCCCTTCTAGATTCTAATGAATAGCATTTCAAAATGCACATCCTTTTGATATATTTTGGTAGTGATATGTGTGAACATACTTACGACTGTTACATGCTTTCTTCCCTCTTTAGGAGTTTTTGTTTACCCCCGACTTGTATATTGTTGGAGCAATTGGACAAGCCTTCACATTTGCCTTCACTTGCAGAAACACACTCTCCCCATGTATCCCATGGGGGTTGAACCCAAGACCTCCTCCTTCACATCCTTGAGTCTTAACCACTAGGCTAAGTGGATCACTTGGTTACAAGAGTAAATGACCTTCTAGTAAGTCTAGACTCGAGATCTTTGTTCATACACACAGATGACCAAACCGTGTCCGATTTCAGAGCTGTTTGAATCGGCCAGACCCCTAGATCATAAAATTACTTTATTGCATTGTTTTCCCCTTGAAAATATTTTCGTCCTTGAAGATAGAGCTATATAACTACTGTAGGCAACCCACAAGCCTCATGTTCTAAAACTAGAAGAACATGGCCATGTTCTAGAACTGGAAGAACATGTCTCATCTTTGTGGTGGCATCCCTGCCCAAATGGTTCAAAACACTATCTCGCTTTGCACTTTGATAAACTAACCAAAGTTCAAAGTAGTGAATGAATAATAAGGGTGGATCTAAAAACATCCCTGGCCAATTCATAGTTTCTCGATGTGCGATCTAGGCACAAACATGTGAACTGGGTGGATTCAATTTACTAGTCCATTTTTGGGCATGATTGGTGCATGAACGTAGTTACGAAGGTGGGATTCTTATCCCTTGCAAGACTTTGAGAACTCTTGATTCACTTGAATTTGTTTTGGAGAACTTGAAGTTTGGTTGTTCCAAACATCGAACTTGGATGTTTGTACAATGGTTAACTCCTATCCAATAGTTACTTGATTTTTTTCACCCGACTAGAGGACTACTTTGTCCTCATGAATTTGAAAATCCTATGTAAACTGTAGGAGAGATTTTACCATTTTCTTTGAGTCTACCATACTATAACTTGACCAATTCAAATTCAAATGAAAATTCTCCAACTTAAGATACTTTTCTCATAGTCTTGAGCTAAAAGTTCTTAGGAATTGTCAATCTGCTGAGCAATTCCTAACTTCTCTATTCTAGAGTATACAGGACTCTAGGAAATCATTTATGCTATAGCTTGAAGCAAACTCAAATGAATAAGTCAATCTTGAACTTATCATCTTTTGATGTTTTGAAAAGGTTCTTGCACAAAACATCTATCTAGGATGTTTAATTTAGTTACCTATATGCGACTAACCCTTGACTTTTGTGAAAAGAATCAGATACTATATCTGAGTCAAATCCAAAAGATTCGGAAAGTGGAAAAGAAAGAACTAAAACTCTGTTCAACCAATTTCAAACTTCGAAGATACATAAACTTGCTATGAGTCAAAGTCTAGATGACTTAGGACTTTAACTTCTCAAAGATTTGTTTCAACAGGATATTGAAGCATTTTTTCTTATCTTTAAGAGAAATAAGCTAGATTCTCAAAAAAATATTCAAAGAAAATTGAAAACATCATCCAACCACAATGTGGTCTCTAACATCAGTTTGTCGACCCACTGAAGTTCTATTGATGAGTTTTTGTATTCAAATAATGCTTCAGTTGACAGGTCACATTCAATCTTTCTGACTCCTTACTAGGAATGCGATTCTTGTGCATTTCTTTGAGTCAAAAGAGTGAATTTACCAAGCTACACTAGGAACTTGGTGCTTGACTTAGTCAATCAAATCCTTGGTTGAAAAGATTAACTCAAAATCAAAGTCCAACTTTTTTTTAGAAATCTATCAAATATTTTTTATCGATAACACTTAAGCTTGAAGTGTTCTAAGAAGATCTTAGAAGTTACTTAATTTATATCTTCAGTTTCCTTGATCTTGAAGTATATTGAGATATTACTTTTATACTTCTTGAATTAAACTCCTTCTTAGAAGTCTTAATTCTCTTGAGGATCAAACTTAACTTCAAGATCCAAACTAGGACTAAAAGATAATTATCATCCCACGGTCAATGTCCCATACCATCTGAGTATAAAATCTGGTGTCCCATACCACCCTATTTTATATTCACATTAATGTGTGGATGATACTTATCCTAAAGTCAAAACATTGCTTGATAGAGTACCTTCTTGCTTCAATTCTTTACGAAAATTTTGAAGTTTCAAGCATTATCTCTAACTAGATATTCTAGGTTTTGATTCCTCCACATGATCATCTCACAATGTGATTTGCCTTGGAAATTTGAAAACCTCTTGATAGAATATCCATTCTTCTTTGCTAGGGTTTTCAAATGAAAATCAATTAGAATTCCACGTAGTTGAATTTTCATAAATTCAAGTTCAGTTGGTTGATTCTTGACCAATTTGTAGTGATAAGAGCTTTTGACTTCTTGTCTTTAGATTCCTTTTTTACTGATGCTTTAGGTACCTATCGTGGCCAGGACTTTACAGGAATCTCTCTACTGCATAAGTTTAAGCATCCACTCATGCTTTCTAGATTTGTACCAAAATCCCTTTAAGGATAGACAACCATTATGTTTTTCCTTCCATAGACTTAAGTACCGTCTTCACTGTTGCAGAATACATTCTTGGAATTCCTTCACTCTGTTCAAACTTGGAACAACTTACTCTTTTCATAATTTTCCATTGGATAAATGGAACCTGAGTGAATAAATCTAAAAGGAATTTTGTTGCCATTACTTGGGCAATCTACAAAGTAGTTCCAATTGCACATACTTGGACAATCATGGCCAAGTTTGATCAAGTCTAGTTGATCTTGCGGCTAAAATAAAGAATAAGCCTTTATAATTAAGATCTCCTGAACTATCAAAAGCTTTTTTGCTTACCCACGGGATTTTTAGAGATCTTTTCCTGAACTTCAGTCCAAGCATACATTGATGCCTCTTGGATTCCAAAGCTAAGAATCTTTGATATACCTTTAGGTTATATCACTATTTGGACTTAAGTACCCATACCAAAGGTTTGGGAATTACTAAGAACTAATTACTATCAACTTACTTGAAAGATTTCAGTCTCACATCTAGGGAGATTTTTCTTTCAAGAACTTTAGATTCCTGCCAAGGAATCAAGTCATACTAAGGCAATGATTCATCTAAGAATTGTTTTCTTTACTAGAATGATCTTGAAAAGAAATTCTTGACTTTTGGACAAGACCAAGACTTAAAGCTTGTTTGCTTGTCCGAAAGATGTTTTTTTTTAACCAATGAAATGGTTAACTAGACTATTTCATTTTATTGGCTTATCTTTAGGAAATAGCTTAATTCCCAAAGATTACTTTGACGTATCTTTTAGGAAAATATCTTGATTCCCAAAGATTAATTTGACTTGGGTTTCGTCTTTAAGCTCGAATTAGCTGAAACAAAACCAAGCATACTTTATATCTTGGCAGAATATCTATATCCTAAAGAGGTTTTGCCTTCTTCATCTTTCATCAAAACATCCATAACTAGTAGATGTTTTGCTCTTATCTATCCAATCCATCAAATTCTATCCCGATTGATGGGTATGTCCATTTTTTGGAAAGATGTGCTTAACAAGAGGTCTAAGCTATCATTTTTCCAATGGCTTATCTCTTTATACACCTTTTATTAGAACATCAGCATTCCTTGGTCCTATCAGATATTATGAATTTATGTGTATTTTGGGAAGAGTTCATGAATCAACTAAGATTCTCTACTTGGAACGTGTGCCTTCCCAAAAATAATTTCATCTTGAACATGGTAGGAAAATGATCTCACCTGTGGAATAGAAGGCTTGACTATTTCATTTTAGTGTTTCTCTTTTAAGAAATATCTCAATTCCTAAAATTCACTTATCGAGGTTTCATCATGAGATATCTTCCAATCTTGGGATGCTTGACAAGTTACATAAATTACGTAACTAATCAACTAAAGCTTATCTGCATGACTTTCTAAATATCACCTATACTTAGAGTAATCATTATAAGCTTATCTTCATGACTCCCTAAGTACATTCGGGACCTAGAGTCATCATACATCGCAAAAAGTTTGTAAGTCCTAGTGCCTACTTATATCTAGTAAGACATCAAACATACTTAATTGTCATTAAGTATTTATTTTTGATAACGGAGTATCAACTTGGGAAGGAATCGACTAATTACTTGAGCTGCAAATTAGAACTAGCATGTCTTGCAACGAACTAGTCCTTTGTCTTCCCTAATGTCAAGCCATGAGCTTTATAAAGTAAGCTAAATACTAAGAGAGTACATTTTAATATCTACTTGCAAACAACATCCCATTCTATCATGCAAATGCATGTGCCTACATGTAAATCCATATGCTCACATGTGTATGCATGCATGTTCTTTGCATGCCCAAACAATAATGGAACAATCATGCATGAGCTTGATGCATGACTTTTCCTTGTACTAAAAATGTTTATCATGCAATCTTGATGCATGTATATCCTTTCCTTTGTCCTAATGCACTATGATATAAAAACATATCCTCGTGGTGCAATAAAAAGCTTACTCAATGGAAAGGAAATCTGGAATTAAACTACCAAAATACATTCTTTGATGCACACGGATCCCTTTTTTTTTTACAAGTATTTCCTTAATGCAAACTAATGCTGGGAATGAGAAGTGGTTTTTTTCATTATCCTAATCTAGATTTAATCGATTGAAATGTTGGCTATTTCAATGTGCATCTAAGATTAAGTGTAGAATAATGAAAACAAGATAAATCAAGCATTAAGGCCAAGTAGAAACTAGAAAATACTTAGATTTGATCATAGCTTCGTCCATCCTCTGATCCTTGCGAGGAGCTATTCACCATCCTTCAAGGCCTTAGTGAGAATCCACACACCGCCTCGCCAAATTTGGAAGTGCAACAATATTGCGCTTATATTTTTGCTTCTTCTTGAGATCAAATGAGGAGACACAATTCGACTCTGAATCAGGTTCGAATCGAAGTGTATAGCAGAGAGTGATTGAGAATTTGGGTTGGAGATGGTTCCAAAGCTCAGAATAGGCATAGGTTATGTGCAAAAACTGAGAATAGATTGCATTTGCAAAGATCTATGCCACTAAAATGCTTGTAGCGTAGTGGCTGAACAATTTGGCTCTGGATCAAATCGTCAAGGATCGAATCTCGTCGACGTTGAAGAAGATCCATTTTATTTTTCTCTATAATTAAAGCTTTTTGCAACCCAAAAGCTACCCAATATGTTGATAAACGGCCCTTGCTTTGGACACGAGCGTGTGCAACACTTGTGGGTACGAGAGTTCTTTGCTTTTGTGCAGGTCACGGGCTCAAATCCCGCCCGGTAGCGATTGAAGAAGACCCTTTTTGAGGCGGGTAATAAGATCATAATGTTCTGTAAGTTTAATGCAGACGTGGCAGTCCATGAGATAAACTTAACAGCGCACGTCTACCACCGAAGATACTAGCTCAAGCTTTTGAGTTAGACATCTCTCATGTGGAGGTTAAAGGTTCGAGTCCCCAGGGCCGCATGCTTAGAGCAAAGGTCATTCACATCTTAGCAACTTCCAATCTCGGGGTCACCCGTGAGTTGCCAAAACAATCGGAGCATCAACAATGATTGGGTACACATAGATATTGAGAAGAAGAAGCCTAAGAATTCTCCAAGAGAACCATTTATTAATGAAGATGATGGAGATCATGTAGAGATCTCCATGGAATCTTGAGAAGAAGGTGAAGGTCCCTCACAAGGTCTCCATGGGAGCTTGCCTAGAGCTTTGATATCAATGCAAGAGAACAAGGATTACGACCACCACATACTAAAGAGATGACTCTCCTCCCAACCAAATGCCTCTATATATAGCTCTCTCCAAGGGACTGCCTTCTTGGGCAGGTGGATACTAGCCATCCATGTGTCAGCCATGTAACTACATGTGTGCCAAGTGTCCGAGTTAATCAGAGTTAACTCAAGTGGATGCTTCTAGAAGGACCTAGAACTCTTTGGACAAAACACTCTCCCCATGTATCCCATGGGGGTTGAACCCAAGACCTCCTCCTTCACATCCTTGAGTCTTAACCACTAGGCTAAGTGGATCACTTGGTTACAAGACTAAATGACCTTCTAGTAATTCTAGACTCGAGATCTTTGGCCATACACACGGATGACCAAACAGTGTCCGATTTAAGATCTGTCTGAACCGGCCAAACCCCTAGATCATAAACTTACTTTACTACACATTCCCTAAAAAGGCAGGGGTAAGAATCTACTTGCTAAAGTTATTGCTCAGTGTATAGTTTATCATTTTAAGTGTATAGTAGATCCTTTTTTCCCTATTTAGGAGGTTGTGTTTCCCATGAAGCTTCCCACTTCTAGATTCTAATGAATAGCATTTCAAAATGCACACGCTTTTGATATATTTTAATAAAAGGGAGTTCGGCAATGCCTACTCTCCCTGACATTTTGGTAGTGATATGTGTGACTGCTCTTTTTCCCTCTTTAGGGATTATTGTTTACCCCGGACTTGTATATATGCGCATACTTCTAAGCCACCACTTATCTTTGTACATTCACTTGGTAATGCAATTTATGTTATCTCGTTCTCCAAGCATTTTATTCTTCCTTGTGTTGTTTGTGTTCTTCCATTGTCGAGAGGCTTGTTGCATTCTGAGTTGAAAGCTAAAAAATTAGAAATTTCTTCTATACAGATTTAATGCTCTCTAATGTCTGAATCCAATCATGTTTCGTTCAAAATCTCTCAAATAGTTTTACTAATGTTGATCTATTGTACCTACACAACAAAAAGCAAGTTAATGTATGCTTAAATTTTAAGTGTCTTTGGGTGCACGTGAGTGTATGCCTTTATATATATGTAAGTGTGTGAGTGTAACTGATTGAATGCATATGTGTTATGTGAGTGAATTTGCATTATGTGTTTGTGTATGTTTGAGTTTAAGTGTGTTTATGTGTTTAAGGTTATCTATACATATATGTGTTGTATCTAATCTGTGTTCATCAGTGCACGGGTATATTCATGTATTTAACCCTATGTGCACGAGTGTGAATGTATGTATATATATGTGTGTCCGTGCCTCTGGATTTCTATAGGTGTAAGTGATTACGTATGTCATTATCTCTGTGCGATGGTATGTATATGTACTTGTTAGCATATGAATGACTGTGTTTGTGTTTAAGTACTTATGTGGTGTCAATATATGTGTGCACGCAACTAGGTATATGCGTGAGTATATACTCTAGTGTATTTGTGTAAGTACCTACCAAATACCCATCTGTCCATATCAGTGTGGCCAAAGGTGTTCATGAGGATTTGGAAAGGATTTTATGAGTGTTTCTTTAATAATCTATAAAATGTATGGATTTTATGAGTGTTTCTTTAATAAATCTATATGTATGGATTTTATGAAAAGGATTTTATGAGTGTTTCTTTAATAAATCTATATGTATGGATTCATATGTAATATGTGTGTGGATGTATGTAAACCATATGTCTATATGTGTAATTGTTTACATGTAAATATATTATGTTGTTATGTGTGTTTAAATATGTATCTATGTGATTAAGTATGTGCAAATGTATGAATAAGGATGGGTGTTTAAGCCTATAAAATTGTGCACCTATGCTTGTGTATGTGTTCTGTGTCTATGTGTATGTGATCAAGTATCCATGTATGTTAACGTGTATATCTTACTTTAAAGAACCTTGATGAAACAGAAAGAATAACCTTTATGAGAAAAAATAGATAAAGTTAAAAATAGTTAAAAAGCACATTAAATAAATCATAATAAAAAAAGACTCCAGCTCACCTTTCCCTCTCTCACTCACTCCTACTCGTCTCTCTCTCTACGTCCTTCTCTCTACAAACATCTCTCTCTCTCTCTATATATAATAGAGAGAGAGAGATGTTTGTAGAGAGAAGGACGTAGAGAGAGAGACGAGTAGGAGTGAGTGAGAGAGGGAAAGGTGAGCTGGAGTCTTTTTTTATTATGATTTATTTAATGTGCTTTACTTTACGCTCATACTTTACATTACATTAATATTTTAAATTGGTTATATAGAATTAATTATATAGAAATAAAAAGAAAAATCTAAAAGAAAAAGGAAAAAAGAATGAAAACGAGAGAGAGAGAGTCTAGAGATAGAGAGAGAAAGAGAGAATGATGCGACACATTGCATAGAGAGAGAAAACAATTGTAGAGAGAAGGATGTAGAGAGAGAGGCGAGTAGGAGTGAGTGAGAGAGAGAGAGAGGTGAGCTAGAGTCTTTTTTTAGTATGATTTACTTAATGTGCTTTACTTTACGCTCATATTTTACATTACATTATTATTTTAAATTAGTTATATAGAATTAATTATATAGAAATAAAAAGAAAAACTAAAAGAAAAAGGAAAAAAGAAAGAAAACTAGAGAGAGAGAGAGTCTAGAGATAGAGAGAGAGAGAGAGAACCAAAAAGCAAGGGAGAGAGAGAGAGAACGGTGTAATAAATAAAAGGTAAAAGTAGAAGAGAAACCAAAAAGTAAGAATAAAAAAAGAAACAACCAACTATGGAATTGTCATCAACTGAAGCAGACTATAGAGGCTTAGCAAATGCAACACAAGAGGCTATGTGGCTTAAGCTACCTTACACAAATTTGGGATTACATTCTTATACTCCAATGATCTTTAGCAGAATATAGAGGCTTAGCAAATGCAACACAAGAGGCTATGTGGCTTAAGCTACCTTACACAAATTTGGGATTACATTCTTATACTCCAATGATCTTTGGAGATAACACTACCTCACTTCATTTGGTTGCTAATCTTGTATATCATGCAAGGACTAAGCACATTGAAGTGAATTATCATTATGTGAGAGAGAAACTACTTAGCAAGGACATACAATTGTCCTATGTGTCAACAAATTGGCAATTTGCAGATATGCTAACCAAATCTTTGTATGGAACTACGATGAACAGGTTCAAGATGATGATTGGATTACAGGAAATCAAGGAGAAATGAAGATCAAGCATGTTAGGCTTGAGGGGGAAGCTCTTGGTGCACATGAGTCCAAGCCTACATACTTGGACAATTAGTATTCAATTCACATAGTCATTTAAAGTCACATATGACTATTCTCTTGTAAAAATTATTTATTTTTATCCTTGTAAAAGTGCATATGTTAATTGCACTTGCTTTCATGTGGAGTTAGGAGGAATCAGATCACGAATCGCTTGGTAGGTGATTGATGATCAAGAAAGTCCTAAAGTTTAGGATTCACTTTGTGGTAAGAGCTTGAATTTGAATTCAAAAAAAAAAAGACTCCAACTCTAGCTATAAAAGATGGATCGAAATCTTGCATGTATGCAACCTAATTAGGAGATCATTTTGAGAGGGATCTATAGTGCTTAGTGATCCATCACTAACCTCACATTGTGCAATTATATATTGTCAATGTCTTTGTAACTCTATGTGATTTAATACATATACAATGATCATATCTCAATCTCTCTTCTTTGTCATGTTCATCTCAAAATAGTAAACTTCTCAGACTTGATTCTCAATGCATACTTGATCATTTGTTGTGATCTAAAGTGTTATAGAATCAGTATATTGTCTATTTTATTGTTACGAAGTTTCATTGTCATTGCTTTACTCAATCTTAAGATATTTTCAAAACTCTTCTCACTTGACTATTGAAACCCAAAATTGTCGGGATGTACCCTTAGCTTGCTAAGCATAATTCTCAGAGTACACTTGGTCATTTCAAGTGAAATAACTTGTGATTTGTAGCTCTCTAAGTCAACTATATACTTCCAAAAGGAATTTTACCAATTACTAGCAAGTTAAGAGCACTACCCATTTTACTAAGCAGGTGTAGAAACCAAACTAGTAAGTTTTAGCTCATAATTGACTCTCCTACTCATCTATTTTGATCCATTGATTAGAGGACCATATTCCAAAGCACTTCGGTGATTATTCTTTATTCTTGGGAAGTTCAAGTGGTCTATTTTACACTCTTCAACTTGGTCTTGGTTGGTGTGAAGCAGGATTTGCTGCACCACTTCATCTCTTGAATCTATCCACCATCTCCTCCAACACCTATAACACAATAATTAAATCACCTTTTCCACTCATCTATTGCAATCTCAATATGCCTTTAACTCTTTTTGAGATCGACTCCCTCTTGGTAACTATGGGGCATTCTCATAATCTTCTTTGATATAAATCTAGTAGCCCTTTCACAATAGCAAATTCTCCAATCCAAACGTTCAATCATGCCAACGATCAATCATATACATCAATCTTGTCGAACTTATCACTAGCTACTTGGTTCATTCTATGAGTGTTTACCATATCTACAAAATATTATGAGTCGTTGAGCAATAACTTTTATCCTCAACTTGTCACATTGTTCATAAAAATGGTTGTTATCACAATTTCAAAACATGTGTTCGTAATAAGTATTCGTAAGTGCACATCTCTCATAGGAAAGAAATGTACATAGAAAGGAAAGAGGGAGAACTACAAAGCGTTGCATCGGAGCCAAAAGCATAGCGAGAACTACAACGCGTTCCGATCAAGAGCATGCCATTAAGCTTTGAGCGCTGGCGCAAAAGTTCATATAGATTTTCCTCGTGGACTTGGATGATTCACATATCGCCTTCTTTTAATACAGTTGATCAGAAACATAACCGTTGCTCCACTGATTTCTGAAGCAATGCGAATACTACTCCTCCAGATACAGCCAGCACCGCCTCTGTTTTTCCATGGGGTCGATCAGAAACATAATTGTATGCTGAGAGAGAGAGAGAGAAGACTTTCTCTAGCAGAAAGGCGGTGATAAATCTATAAAAGGCGTCGCCCACATACGTCTGCTCTCCACTGCTTTCACCTGTTGTACCCAACTAGCACGTCAAGCCTCTGTTTTTCCATGGGGTCGATCAGAAACATAACTCTATGCTGCGTGTGTGAGAGAGAGAAACTTTCTCTAGCACGTCAAGCCAACCGCAATCATCAGCGACGCAGAAAACGGCGCAATCAGAAAGGCGGTGATAAACTATAAAAGGCGTCGCCCACATACGTCTCCTCTCCACTGCTTGACCTCTTGTATCCAACGAGCGAGGCAAGCAACGATGGCTCTCCCACCATCGTCCTCTTACTGCTGGCGGAAGTGGCTATGTGGCATCACCGCATATTCTTTGCCGTTGGCAGTCCTCTTACTCTTGTCCGTTGCGAGCAACGAAGTCCACGCAAATATATTATGGTGGCCATGGACGCCCCCACCTCCTCCGCCTCCATCTTCATCACCCCCGCCACCACCACCCTCACCTCCACCTGCATTTCCATGGCCACCAATCTTCACATTCCCTCCACGTCCTCCCTTTCCATGGCCACCAATAATTTATAAACATCCTCCCCCACCCCCTCCTCCCCCACCACCACCGGCTCCTTCGTCTCAGCCATCGCCTCCTCCCCTTCCACCATCACCTTCTCCAACTTTATCTCCTCTCACACCTCCAACTACAACACCCTCTCCCACTCCATCTACTCCTTCTCCAAGCACTGTACCACAAATTCCATCACCTTCTCCTGCCACACTTTTCACTCCCGGTCCATCTCCCTCGCCAAGCTCCCCCATTCCTCAACCCGCTTCTCCTTTCATCTCACCCACTCCGTCACCCATCATATCGCCTCCGCCGAGTCCTTCCACTCCAACTCCGCCCACAAACTCCTCAGAAATCTAAGTATGTCCCATCCCCTTCTATCATCATCCCTTACGTACTGTCCTACCTATTCGATCGATCAACGACAGCAAAACATTCGAATAATCTGTTAATGAATTGCAGCAGCCTATTTATATTTTATGAATTGCAGCAGTCTATTTATTTTAGCGGCTTTCTGGAATGGAAGATCAGAACAATCTTTTTTACGAATTGCAGCAGTCTATTATTGTGTACTTGATGGGCTCATGAGAAAGCATCCATTCATGTTCTTCTATAACATGTTTTTCTCTTCTGTTTTAGTACCACAAAGATCGGATTATACATGAAACAGCAGCCACAATAAATGGAACCTTTTGAAAAATCCTGTGTAGCTCGTGAGAGAGGATACATTTATGTTCTTCTAACATGTTTTTCTCTTCTCTTTTACTACCACAAAGATCGGAATATACATGAAACGGCAGCCACAATAAATGGAAGTTTGAAATCTATCAAATACAATAAGATATGATTAAACAATATTGAATTGATAGCCATAAGAACATTCTAAAATTTAGGAGATATTGGCATTTCTTAGCGCCAATATATTGTTTCAGCATTGAACACACCTTCTTTTAGAAATTAACTGACATTGAACACATCCTCTTTTCAAAGTAACTCCATTATTAATGATTACCAAAAAATCTTACTACATTTACGATGTCTATGCCAACTATATCAAAGAAGAAAATTTAGGATGTCTATGCCAACTACATTTAGGATGTCTATGCCAGCTTTGTGATAAAAAAGAAATTATCCTTTTCCTGTTCACTCTGCACAGCTATCGTATGCGCTGACACATGACCTTTTTTGCAACATCCATCACTCGAGCTCCAACACATATATAGTACATCTTGGAGTCCTCATGGTCATGAGCACCCCAAGGTGTATGTTTTGTACTATGTGGCATACCTACATCTAAGGTACTCGCTCTAAGAGTAGTTGTGGAGGACACAACATCTATCACACTGCCTCCACAACATCTGCCTCCTCTAGACCCACCCTTAGATCTACCTCTCAAACCTACTTCTCTAGAGCATGACCTAGACCGATGAGAGGGACGACATGGGCTAGCACCTATATCGTGTTGTGGTGTCGGACATTGGTGCTACATCGAGTCCTGGAGCTACTAAGGGAAGGGTGAGAAGACGGTCGTGGTGAATTCATAAAGCCAAGAGTGCCACCAGCAGGAGTAGTCTTGCCAAAGGGAGTACTATAGGTGGGAGTAGTCCTACCAATGGGAGTAGTCCCATCAAAGGGAGTGCCATTGGTGGGATTGCCACCACAAAAGATCCAGTATTGTGACATGGCAGTCATATAAGCAAGAGGTGCCTAAGATATGAACTCTAAAAACTACTTCTTCATCATGAAATGCAGAGTGAACGCTCCATTGTCTCCCATCCTGCTCAGCAAGAGAAAACTCAAATAATTAGCATAGGCTTATAATGGTAATATAAAAAAATAATAGTCTACCAAAAAAACATAGCAAATAAGTAAACACAAATAAGTACATGCAAGTGCTTGCTCCATAAGTCTTCTTTTCTAGCATCCTCTTGGAGATCTGACATGTAGAGGATATCTATCTCTAAATTTGATTATATATTCTAATTTTTTTCCTCATTTTTATATACATTTGATCATATATATTAATATTAAAGGTAAATTCCTTTTATATATCTAATTATATATATTTATTTTACTTCAAAAACCCTAGCTCTTTTCATATTTAATTATATATACTAATATTTATCATAAAATTCTAGTTCTTTATATATCTAATTATATATACTAATTTTAATCTTAAAACCCTAATTTCTTATATAATTAATTATACATAGTACATTTAATTTTATAAATTAATTTTTTTTTCTAATTTTTATATATACTTGATTATATATATTAATATTAAACCTAAAATCCTATTTTTTATGTATTTGATTATATATATTTTTTTAATTGAAAATCCATAGCTCTTTTCCTTTCTAATTATGTGTACTAATATTTATCATAGAACCAAAACTCTTTATATATCTAATTATATATACTAATTTTAATCTTAAAACCCTAGTTTCTTATATATTTAATAATACATAGTAATTTGATTCTATATAGTAATTGTTTTCTTAATTTTTATATATATCTGATTATATATATTAATATTAAACTTAAAATCCTATTTTTAATATATTTACTTATATATATTTATTTTAATTCAAAAACCTAATTTCTTATATATTTAATTCCATATAGTACATTTGATTATATATTCTATTTTTTCCTAATTTTATCATTATATATGATTATATATATTAATATTAAACCTAAAACCCTATTTTTTACTACGGAGCGGAGCTAAGCTAAATTGCTCCGCGAAGCGTTTATGTTAGTCAACGTGCTCCGCGTTTACGTGTTGTTTTCTTTTAATTGTTTATGTTAGTCAACGTAGAAGCATTTACGCTTTAGCCTTTAGGTAAACTCTTAATCGTTTACTTAATGTAGAAGCTACTATACTGTTGTAAACGGGCGATAGAGCTAATACGTTCAGTAAACGTTTTCTTTAGCGCAAAACCAATAGGTGGGAAACATGCAAAACTAAGCGCGTAAAACCTTTACGATATTAGCTTTAGCCTTAACGGTAAAGCGAAAATGGTGCCTTAAAGTAACGGGCGAAGCTAAGTGCAAGACCAACATGGTTAAGCTTTAGCCTTACGGCTTAAGCATTTTCTAACCTTTAAGGGTATTCGCTAAGCACAAAACCTTAAAGGGGTGAAGCTATTACCATAAAGGGAATGGTAAACACTTAAGCAAAACCAATAGGTGGCACGCATTTGCTGTAGCTTCACCTTAATGGTCTTCCCTTCGGGTAATGGTCTTCCCTCCAGCCCTTTAGGTTTTCTTTAGCGTGTTAGTTTCCGTTTCCGTTTCTGTTTCCGTTTCCCTATTGGTGCTTTAGTTTCTTAGGGAAAAGGAAACGTTGTAGCCTTATGGAGCTTAGCTTCGCCCCTTTACGACATTTTCTTTAGCACCTAAAGGAGCTAAAGCTTTGCCCCATAAGGTAAACATTTTCTTTAGCACCTTTTAGGTGAAGCTAATACCTATACCTAAAGGTAAACGCTACACCTAAAGTAAAGGTGCGTAGCAAGGTGCCATATTGGTCTTGCTATAATGTTTTCTTTTGCACCTATTGGAGTTTAGCTTCACCCCATAAGGTAAACATTTTCTTTAACGAGAAACTTTAGCATAAAACAAGACAAGACCATTATGGTCAAAGCTTTGGGTAATGGTCTTCCCTCTGGCCCTTTAAGGGTATTAGCTACACACTTTCTCTAAAGAGAAACTTTGGTGTAAAACCAATAGGTGCTAAAGTGTATGTTTCCCTTAAGGTGCTTTAGTTTCTTAGGGAAACGAAAACTTTAGCACAAGACAAGACCATTCAGGTCAAAGCTTCTTGATTGAATGGTCTCTTTAGTGCAAGACAAGACCATTCAGGTCTTCCCTTTGGGTAATGATCTTCCCTCTAGGCCTTAAGGTGCTAAAGTTTCCTATTGGTGCTTTAGTTTCTTAGGGAAACGGTTTTGGTTTCGGCTAAAGTCGTTTGGGGCTAAAGAAAACAAAACCTAAACATAGAAGCTAATACCTATTGAGGCGAAGCTACACCATGTTGGTCTTGCTACAACTTGCTTAACTTTTAGGTTTTTGGGCCTATTGGTTTTGCGTCAAAGTGTAATTTGTGCTAAAGTTGACTGAGTTGTAAATGGAAAGTGCGTAGCATTAAGTAAATAGTATTAGCATAGCACCTAAAGGTATACATGTTCCCTTCGGGTAAAATCTTTTAGGAGCTAAGCTTCGCCCCATAAGGCGCTAAAGTTTCCTATTGGTGCTAAAGAAAACCTTTAGGGAAACGATTTCGGAAACATTTTCTTTAGCGCATTCCAAGACCTTAATGGTGTTCCCTCCTTGCCCTTTACGATGCTAAAGAAAACGTTGTAGCAAGACAAGACCATAATGGTCTTCCCTCCTTTACTTTATGGTTTTCTTTAGTCAAGGATTAAGCGTTTTCTTTACTTTCTCTTTAGAGAAACTTTAGCGTAAAACAAGACAAGACCAACACTTCTAAAGAAAACTTTGTGGTAATAGCTTCACCCCTTCACCTTAATGGCTTCGCCCCTTTGGACCTAACCGGTCTTCTTTAGTGACGGTTTTCTTTAGTGCCAACAACGATTTTACAAAAGACTAAGCGCGCAAAACAAGACAAGACAAGACCATTCTGGTCAAAGCTTCACCTTAATGGTCTTCTTTAGCACAAGACCTTAATGGTCTCGTTGTAGCCTGGTCTTCCCTTCTTTACTTTACGGTCTTTGCTTAAGCAAGACAAGACCTACATGGTCTCTTTCGTGCAAGACAAGACCATTCTGGTCAAAGCTTCGGGTAATGGTCTTCCCTCCATCCGAGCCTCAATGGTCTTCCCTTTGGGCCTTTAGGTATTAGCTTAAGCAAGACAAGACCTTAATGGTCTTCCCTCCGGGCCTCTGAAACGAATTATGTGCCATAGCGTAGGTTTCACAGTCTCGAGCTTTCTTCTCAAGCAGCAGAAACATCCACTAATATGAGTTTTCATTAGCGTTACAATCAACTTAAAGAAAAAGATTCATGATGACCGAAGCCGATTTGCTCTTATCATTGACCATGAAAGTGATCAAAAGTCATCGACCTACCATAAAGGAGATGGATGACTTGGAACTAAACTTTGTAGTGTCTAGAACTACTAGAGTGCACCCAGAAAGAACAATTCTTGATTTCAGGAAAGCCAGCGGAACAATTGATTTTCATCAGCTTGAAGAAAAGCTTTGTCTGGGACATTTTGGTTTAGAACTTCTAGAAGCTTGGGGTGATTTCTTATTTCACCTAGCCCTCCCTCTCATGACGGGTTTGGGAGTGGGTGCAATGACACCTGAAATGTTGGAGATCACTACGAAACCATTGCTACTGCTTTTAAGGGTCCTAATACTCAATTCGGCTTCAGAGGCTAACCACTCCATTTGTCCCTTTGCTTTTAGAGCCTAGGAGCTGTATAATATACTAACACTTATGCCAAAATTAAGACATGGTGGCCAAAGGCTCTTCACATGGATGATTGGCCATATTCACACCTTAATGACATGGACCCCTGATGAGTCGAAATAAAACTGAATGGAATCACTATGTTAAGAAACTTTAGTCTTTGGATATGGGCCCCACCTTCCAACCTTTTCGACATTTAGGATTTGACAGAGAAAAAAGCCTGGGATGGATGAATGGTGCAATACTGCTTAGCAAGAGTTAGGCTTGGTATCAAATATATGTATGGAAAAACAGAGTAGTAAATGGTGCAGTCTTTTGACTGAATGAAATCGATGGTTATGTTTTAATATATGGAGAAGGGCTCCGCCCATCGCCATTGTTGCTCTAGAGGTGTAATACAGTGAGTGAACATAGGGTATCATCCCCCGATACCCCTCAGAGAGATGGTCAAGCGGAATCCAATCTTGAAAACTGGCATGGCATAGAGATGTCATTGAGCGTTCGAATCCCTCTCTCTCTCCTAAAACTAACTAATATTTGTAACAAAAAAAAAAACAATAAAAACCTATGGTGCATAGCTATTACCGTAAAGGTGTTAGGGCTAAAGAAACCCGAAAATGTTTACCTATCGAGCTAAAGAAAACCTAAAGGTGCTATGTAGGGGTAAAGAAAAGCTAAAGAAAATGATGTAGCCTTACGGTTAAGTTAATACCTTTAGGGGCAAAGCGGTCAACTCCCGTTAGGCGCTCTGTGAAGACCAACATGGTCCCGAAGGGTTAATATTACCATGAAGTAAAGGCCCGGAGGGAAGACCATTGAGGCCCGAAGCTTTGACCATGTAGGCGCTAAAGAGACCATGTAGTAAAGAAGGGTTGCTACAACAACACCATGTTGGTCTTGAGCTAAAGAGCCATGTAGTCAAGAAGCTTAACCATTCAGTCAAGAAGCTCGACCATGTAGAAGGTTTGACCAACATGGTCTTGTCTTGTCTTGTCTTGTGCTAAAGAAGACCATAAAGTAAAGGCTCACCCGGCAGGAGGAGGGAAGACCATTAAGGTCTTGCTTAAGCTATTACCATGTTGGTCTTGCTTAATATTACCATGAAGGGAATGTGCTAAAGAGCAAGCCATTATGGTAATATTAAGCTACACCATGTAGTAAAGAAGCTTGACCATTAAGGTCTTGTCTTGCTACAACTAAACTGTTGTAGCTTAACCAACATGGTCTTCCCTCCTTAATGGTTTTCTTTAGCCCATGTAGTCAAGAAAACTGTAATGGACTAAAGAAAATGCTTAAGTGAAGACTAAGCGCGCAAGACCCGGTCAAGGCTGTAGCTTTATCTTAATGGTCTCTTTATCTTCACCTACATGGTGTAGCTTTAGCCAATAGGTATTAGCTACACCATGTTGTAAAGTAAAAGAGGGAAGACCATGTAGAAGGTTTGACCAACATGGTCCTGTCTTGTGCTAAAGAGACCATGTTGGTGAAGTTGCGAAGCTATTACCGTTTTCGAGCGAACAATGTTGGTGTTGTCTTGCTACAGCTCGAGCATTTAGTTTTCAGTTCTTATTCTTAAAGAAAGAAAAAGAAAAGGCTAGGGACGGAGTCGAACCGTCATTCTAGGATTTGCAGTCCAAGACATTGCCATTATGTTACCTAGCCAGCTTTCCGCATTGGTTGGGGGTGACCGAGCCTGGCTGGCCACCTGAAATGATCTAAAGTCGAGTAAGAGTAAATATTTTTATTTAAACAGTAATTAGTCATTGAGGGCTTAGGCTTACGCTTAGGTGGAAATAAACCGCTTTGATGCTTCTAACTTGTTGAGCAATGCTTGGCACCTAACGGCCTGCCTCGGGTTCATCTTGATTGACTTGTAAGACTAGTTGCCGACACGACTTGTTTATGCCTATTGAAGAACCTTTTGATGCTGATTCGTGGAGAACTAATATACGAAACAGAAGCGACCAATGGAAATACGTCAGTTTCTTACTCATGTAAATGAACTATTTCTTAACGACAACAACGACTTTTCTTGAGCCTTATTTTGGTTATGGTTGATCAATCTTAGGGTCTGTGACCGACAATTCAGAACCGCTCGTGATAGTTCCCCGTCAGACGGTTCCCCGCATTCATTAGGTAGGGCGGAATGCGGCAAGCCTAAGCCTACCGTAAGCCCTCTTCTGATCGTGATGATGCCCATACAGTAAAACTGCCGCAGGTTCTTCCAGCTAGCTGCTCATGCCCCGGACGACGTGGAATGATGCAATTGATTCACTTTGACTCATAATGTCATTAATGTCCACCCACAGACGACCGATGCAAAGCACATCTACGCCATGGATGGTTGGGGTTATACTTTCTTGTTGCTCCCTATCGGCTGGCTAGAGCCATTGATTGCCTAGTTTTTTCACAGCTTGATAACTCCTACTCCTAGAATCGACTAGGGGACCATAGGACTATCCGTATTTGAGAACGTTGGCTTGCTGCTAACTCTATCTTCTGAAAACAACACATTTAAGCTATTACGCTTACTTAATGGTTGTCTTTAGCCCCTAATAGCTTTAGGGGCAAAGCTAAGCTCAATAGGTAAACGTTCTATGCTAATACCGTTAGGCTTTGTAGTTTGCTAATACCGTTTACTTATGGTTTTTGCTGGCTTCTAGCGGTTTACAACATGTTTAAGCGAAAGGTCGGGCGTGTTGCGTATTAGCTTAAACATTTAGGTAAACGGTAAACTAACGCCCTCTTTTTCATTCATTCACTTTGGACGACAATTTTCGGAGAGATCAGCATCTATAAGTCGAAGACAGCCTGTGGTGTGGAAAGAGGTCTTCTAGAGAAACTGAGCTACTGCTTCTAGCTACGAGGCTTTAGCGTGCCTCCTTACCATGAGAGTAGTAAGTATGAGGTCCTCAAACGTTTAAGCATTTATAGTAAACGTTTAAGCTAATACGAAAACCAATAAATAGGTGCAATGCCTAAAGTAAACGTATTAGCTTAATCGTGTTGTAAACAGCTAATACGTTTACCTAACAATTAAGCGTTTACATTTACAACACATAAACTATCGCTCCATAAGTAAATGGTAAACTAAGCCAAGTTGAGCCTGCGATTCACCCAAGTTGAGCCTGCGATTCACCCAAGTTGGGCTTAGCTGTGATTCATGAACCCGCAGAAAGGCTTAGCTGCGATTCACCCAAGTTGAGCTTAGCTGCTTACTTTTCGCTTAGTTGACCGGTTAGGTGAATGATTACGTGTTTCGTGATCATGAATAATTCCACCTTGATCAGCACTTTTAGGTGGCGCTGATTACGTATTCTAGGTTGAATTGAGAGATATGTGGATCGTGCTCTGGTAGCGTGCGAGATCTCGAGCAAAAAAAATTAGCTATAGGGGTCGAATCTCACTTCTGGGGAAAAGTCGTTACTCGTCTCGTTGAATCCGATCCCTACTACTAGAAGCCCTGAGATGTCATGGCGGAATCGGGCCATACATACTTCCACTCCCACTTTACACTTCCGTGTTTTCTTTTCACTCGGTATGGTATGTACGTTTAGCAAATCGGATCAGAAGGTAGTCTATCCGCCGTGACAGAGCGAGTGCTACTCGTTCATGGGGAAAGGGCAAGCAAGGTTTATATAAAAGACCTTGTAATCCCTTTCCGTCTTTTCAACGTTGAAGTGGGTGGTTGCTTTGTTTGTGGGCTTTCAATTGAATGAATGCGGGGACATTTTGGCATGTCCCGATAATGACTACCGGGCCTGTAGCTTATTGTCCCATCCCATTCCTACTTCACCTAAAGGTTGGCTCTTCTCAGTGCGACTTTAGAGGTGTGCATGGTTCTCCAGTTCCGGGATTCCGTACTTCCTTGAACCGAGCCGTAAGGCTTCCGCTCAATGCTGGAGGCTACTCGAGGAACGGGAAAGGGCAGACAACCCCTTTCCCTTGGCCTCTGTGCCATGGGACACTGGGGTCTCTCCCACCGCCTTCCCGTTTCGATGCTTCTTTAGCGCGGGTTCATTTGTGGTTGCCTGCCGTTCGGTTCAACTTAGGCTTAGCCTTCGGGGATGCAACACCTTAGCTCGGCACTCATCTAGACAATAGTATTTCAGTCCCACCTTACCTGTCTCCCAACGAAGACAAAAAAGGGGTGGATATCATCATCGCTCGTGCCCTTGCTTGAGATTGAAACCCACTTTCTTTGTTTGCCGGGGGGTGGGTTCTGACTCCCTTTCATGCCCAGCTTCATGCCTTTAGATGCCATTCTCCTAGCACATTTAGATGCCATTCTCCTAGCACATGGGCACACTGTTACCCCGTTCTCGAGGGAGAAGGACTTTCACCTTCATAGAAACTGAGTTCGCTCACTTTCCCATTTCAACCTCGAATGAATGCGAAATGAGCGCACATATGCGACTCAACGTCTTACCTTGTGAATAGGTCACGCTACCAACTTAGAAAGAGTTCTATCTTAAAAAATGGCTTTATAGGGCATTCATTTGAATTCATATTTAGCTGCTACCTTTCACGGGGTTTAATCTCGTATATTCTTATTAGACACCTTAAGAACCTTCTCTAATGACGTATGACTAAACTCCAACACAAAACTTACCCTTTGTTCATGACCCTTCCACACAGAACTTACCTTTTGTTCATGAACCTTCCATCTGCCCTTTTCATATCTCTGAAATTTCGTACATTTTGGATATAGCGCTTGAAGTAAATCCCTTTTTTGGCCTTTGAATGAAGAAAAACTCATATTAGTGGTTGTTTTTGCTGCTTGAGAAGAAAGCTCCAGACCGTGAAACCTACGGATTAAGGTTCTTGCATGACACGGTACGATTCAAATGGCTTCGGCTTCGTTCGCTTTGAGGCTTCCCTGACGCTCTCACGCGCCTTGCTTCTCATTTGTACGACATGGTAATGAGGGAGAGTTATTAGCGAGAAGCGCTCAATCCATAATGATTGGGGAACAATTGCGAATAAGGCAAGAAGGTGCTATGCATAGTTTACGTGTTGTAAACGTATTAATGAAAACTAAAGTAAACGGCACATTGTTCCCCCATCGCCTTTAGTTCAATCAATGAAAGCAACTTTTCTGGAGGTTTAGAAAGCTATGAATGAATACGAGTAAATTGAAATGCGGGCTTCTTTTCTGAGAAAGAAGAGTTTGTCGGCAGACTACCTGTTGTATGTTGTTGTTATTCCTAAAGAAATGTAGAGCCATATCCCCAACCTAAAACAATAGCGAATGAAATGTAGAGCCATATCCCCAACCTAAAGCGATAGCGAATAGTGAGTCTGATTAGAGGTAGCCCTGGCTTTACGCATGCTTTCATCCATCTCGTAAAAGAAAGAAAAACCAAAAATACCATGAAAACGCTGCTAACTCTTAGAGGCAACCCCCCTCTAACTAAGAGCACGTACGGCCTGCGGGCGAGGGGGATGCCAGTATTCCCCTTTTCATAAGGGAATACTACTGCTTTTCCTCTGTTCATCGATTCACCCGAAAGGTGAAGGCTTCGTTCGATTCACCCTTTGCCTCGACGAAGGAAATAGTCCAGACAAAGCAATCACCCCTAAGGGGAAATCGATGGAATCAATGAAGTACAAATGGTCGGCATTTCTCCATTCTATTCTATTCTAAACATGAAGGGCAACGCCATACCCGAGGGAGAGTGACTGAGTGGTTAAAAGCGACAGATTGTAAATTTGTTGAAGGTTTTCTATGTAGGTTCGAATCTTGCCTCTCCCTTTAGGTTCAAAAAAGATTTAGGCTTTCATGGATAGCGAAACGTATCTCCGAGACCGTAAGCAGAGAACTGAACGATCCAGAACTAACTGTTAGGATCGTTACAGATGAACCCGACAAGAGTGGCAAGGTCAAAATGAAATAAAGTGAAAGCCATGACGCTTTGCCGTTTACTGTATGCAGCGATAGTTTACCATTTAGGTTTTCGTAAACGCTTCGCCGTTCACCTTTTAGGATTAAGCTAATAGCTCGCATAGCGCCTTAATGGTCAACTAACGCCGCTCCATAAGTAAATGTAAACGCTTCGCCGTTCACTCAGTATTAGCTAACCGTTTTCTATATTAGCTTTTAGGTTGACTATTTGTTTTCACGTAAACGTTTACTTTAGTATTAGCTTTTACGTTTACTGTAAATGCTTGAACGTTTAAGCCACTGCGCCCCAGAAGAAGTTTAAGCTAATACTGTGTTGTAGACGTTCACTGTTAGTTTTTGCTAATACGTAGATAGAAAACATTAAGTAAACGATTAAGCGAAAACGAGCGTTAGTTTACCGGTTAGGTAAACGTTTTCTTTATGTTTACCTAAACGTATTAGCATAGCACTAATACCTTTAGGTAAACGCATAGCACATTAGGCCTGATTAGGCTTAAGCAAAGAGAAAGTAAAGAAAACTAACGTGCTATGGGTATTAGCTAAGCATCTATTGGTTTTACGCTAAAAAAACCAGGTGCTAAAGAAAACCATTAAGGTAAATGGAAAGCGAGATTGAAGTGTTTACAAAACATAAAGTGAAGCAAAAACGCCTTAATGTAGAAGCTAATACCTAAAGTAAGTGTTTTCTTTAGCGCTGGCTTAAGATAATACCTTTAGGTAGGGAAACATTTTCTTTAGCCCGTTTATTTAGGGAATGCGCTAAAGAAAACTAAAAGGCTGAAGGGAAGACCATGAATTAAAGCAGCACAGCTACACCATGTAGGCTAGAGCGAATGCTTAAGTGAGCCATGTAGGGAATGTGCTAAAGAAGACTAAGCGCAAGACCTGGTCAAAGCTATAGCTTTACCTTACTGGTCTCTTTAGCTTCACCTACATGGTGTAGCTGTAGCCCTACATGGTATTAGCTACACCTAAAGGGTACGTCGTTTTGTAAACGCTGAACCGTTAGGTTTTTGGGTGTTTAGAAAATGTGTTGTTTTCAATTAAGCTAATATGTTGACTTATGGTGAGAAAACCGGGTTGGCTAAAGTTGACGAAACCGTTTACTTAAGGTCCGTAGCGAGCGAACTACGTTTACCTATCGTTTAAGTTAAGCAAAACAAGACAAGACAAGACCAACATCGTTCGCCTTCACCTTTAGGTTTTCTATGCTTAAGCCTTCACCATAATGGTGTAGCTAATACCTAAAGTTAAGCTAAGCGCTTACTTCTTGACCGAAGAGAATGGTAATATTAAGATTCCCTTTAGGTAATAGCTAAAGTAATGGTTAAGTGAAATAAAAGGGCAAGGAGGGTTCACCTAGAGCTACACCATGAAGTCAAGAAGCAAAACCATTCAGTCAAGAAGCAAAACCATTCAGTCAAGAAGCTTGACCAACACCTATCGGGCGAAGCTATTACCGTTTTCTTTATGAGTGTTGGTCTTGTCTTGTCTTGTCTTCTCTTGTCTTGCTACAACGGTTTAGCTTAAGCTTCGGCCCAACATGGTGCAGCTGTAGCCTGGTTTTCGCTTAAGATTCCCTTGGTATTATTAAGATTCCCAACATGGTATTAAGATTCCCAACATGGTATTATTAAGATTCCCTTGGTATTATGTAGCCCAACATGGTATTATTAAGATTCCCTTGGTATTATTAAGATTCCCTTCGTATTATTAAGATTCCCTTGGTATATTAACCCTTCATGGTATTATTAACCCTTCATGCTATTATTAAGCAAAACAAGACCTTAATGGTGTAGCTTTAGCCTACATGGTAAACTTTGGCGGAAAACAAGACCACTCAAGAAGCTTGACCATGTTGGTGAAGCTATAGCTACACCATTAAGGTCTTGCTTAACCCTTCGGGTTTTAGGTATTAGCTTAAGCCTACATGTAAGCGTTTTCTTTAGCCCCTATCGGTGCTGCTATAGTGTTGGAAACTCGCTTAATCTTTAGCTTTTACGGTTTTCTAACTGTTTACCGTTAAGGTATTAGCATAGCACGTTAGGTAAATGGTTTTGCGTTTACCGTTAAGGTAGTAGCTACTACCTTAAAGCTTCAGTAGGATTAAGCTAATACTGTTTGGTTTTCGTTTAAGCCAATACCGTTTACGTTTACTTAACGGAAACTCCCCATAAGGTAAACACTTCAACGTTAAGGCACGATAGAAAATCGGGTTTTGTTTAAGCTAATATCGGTAACTGGTAAACTATGTTAGAAAACATGTTGTAAATGTAGTTTAGTTTACAGTTAGGTTTTCGTTTACAACATTGTTTTCTTTATGTTTACGTTAGTTTTGGCTACGCTCGTTGTCACGTAAATCTGCCATTCCATTCCATTTTGGTCGGTGGGATAGAGCATTCCAATAGATGTATCGAGCCTACCGCTCGGGTTGGTTCATTGAGTACCTCTTCCTTATACAAAACTTCCAACTCCTCTTCGTCCTCAGCGTTCCATCTTTCCCCAGACATCTGCGCAAACTAGGCCTCCTGTAGTGGGAGTTGATCCTAGTCATTTGATCATACAATCGGTAAGACTTAGACCACCGACGACACATATATCGGAACCAGTAAAGATCGCCGACTCGAGGTACCGGATGAACTCGCGAAAAATCTAGGACTTAAGCTAGTGCCAAAAACAACTTAGTATTAGCCATTTACAACAACTCAATATTAGTCGTTTACAACTCAGTAAACATTGTAGACTTCTCACTCTCAACAATACATCCATGATGGAGTGGGCGATAGTTACATATGGGTAAACTAACTCTTCCACAAAAAACGGATGATCGAGAGACATAGCCTTTTCCTCGAGAGAGAACCTCTTGTTTCGCTTAGCTTCTAACCAAGTTCAGCTTAGCTTCGATCTTGTTTCGCTTAGCTTCGATTCACCCACAGTTCTCCTCTGCTATTCGATTCACCCGCAAGAAGGCTTAGCTTTGATGAAACCGCAGAGGATACTCTACTTCGCACACAGCACGCCCTTCCAAGGTGTGGCCTGTAGTGACAAAGTATTTGATCCCTCTCTCGTAGCACTTTCTAGTTAACTTAATCCTCAAAAGTGTTTGTTGACTTCCTCGGGCTCGGGACCGTCAATGTCTTCTTTCGCTTTCAGTGAATGAAATACCACCACTTGAAAGATGACGACTTCGATAAAGATGACGATGGAGGTGGCTGGGATGCACATGGCAAGGAACGCCCCCTTCCCTATCTAGCCTTCTAACTTGTTTTGCTTAGCTTCTAACAAAGTTTAGCTTAGCTTCGATTCACCTGCAGTTAGTTCTCCCTTGCTATTCGATTCACCCGCAGAAAGGCTTAGCTTCGATGAAACCGCAGAGGATACTCTGCTTCACAGGTTTTTTCACGTATTTGTCACATAGGCAGTTTTTTGTTTGCAGGAACCCACCCAAACACGACATAGGCTAGAAGCCTTCGCTACCGAAAACTAACGTAGAAGCTAATACCATTAAGTAAACGTAAATGCTTGAACGTAGTTAGTTGACCGGGTTTTCGTTTACAACACATGCTATGCGTTTACTAACAGTAAAGGGTAAACGCTAATACGTGTTGTAAATGGTTCATCGGACCAGTAAACGTAAAAGCTACCTTTTTCACTCGAAAAAGAGCATTTTCTTCATTTCAGTTATTCTATCGATTTTCTAATTCATTCTTTCTTTCTTATGCATTACACCATGTTTAGTTTGATAAGACCTCTTGAAGCTTCTTCAATGAATGTGAGATTACCACAAGATACCGTGAACCCGAGAATAATGACTACTTTAGGATTGGCATAAATATGTTTATGATTGATTAGCTATATGGCATTTGCTTGGATGGGTGTTTACCCCGTTTGTTCCTTGGAGTGTATGCATACTTCCGTGAGTAACCTTAGTACAACATGGAAAATTCTCTTGTTGAATGAAATCAAGTAATTAGTACTGCGTTCTTCCAGCTAGTTGTTTTCTCAAACGCTTGAATGTAAAAGCTAATACTGTGTTGTAAACGAAAACAACACTATAGAAGCTAATACGTGTTGTTTTCGGGCTATGCTAATATTGTTAGGTAAACGTAAACTAACTACGTTGATTGTTAGTATTAGCTTGCATAGCACCTCACTACCAAACTTACTAAGGGAGGTACTGGAGGTGTTTGTATTAGCATCCTTAGCTCAGTCGGATAGAGCAGCAATCTTCTAAGTTGAAGGTCACAGGTTCAAGTCCTGTAGGATGCGATGTGGTTTGTGATTGGATCATATACCTACGGGAATGCTTTGCCCGTACGCTCTTTCATTCAGGGGCTATGCATGCTAATATGTTTACATTTACTTATGGAGCATAGCTAATACCTTTAGGTAAACATATTAGCTTCGCTCCTTTATGTACGGTATTAGCTGCTATAGTGTTGTAAACGGCAGTTGGGTTCTTCCGAGGAAGTTTGAAATGAGAAATCTTTGTCGTCTTTCTCTGAAAGAAATTTAGGACATAAACAATTACTATCGGTGGCATTGAGACAAAGAAGACATGATTTTGTGTTTCATGCCCAACAAGCCAGAAAGAAACATAAGGCTTCCGCAGTAGAGCTCCGCCGGCTTTCGTGGAAAATTCAGTTAGAGTGGAAGCGAACATGGTATGTAAGATTACTCCTAAGCCCAAGGTAAGGAGTGCTCTATCTCCTGTAAATGAATGCATATACATAACAGCACCAATAGTGCTGGCTAGGGCTCCAAGTGAACCTAACAAAGGCCATGGACTTGGATCCACTAAATGATAGGGATGCTCTTGAGTGGAGAAACGGATCCTAGCGTCTAATCCTTTTTTGCTTTTTCTGTAACTAGTGTTACGATTGAGATTCATGGTGTTTTTCTTCTTTTCCTCTTTGGAATGTTACCGATATGTATGCTTTTGTGTTGTGTGCCCTAGTGAATATTCCTTAAGTTAAGCAAAAGGAGTATCCACGGGCAAGTTACTTAAAACCTTAAGCTTGCCAAGGACTAGCCAAATTGGAATAGAGAAATTCTTGAGCCATTTCTATTAGTTCATAAACTACACATTTTTCTAAATCATCGTAACTTACTTCTACGTATCCACTTAAACGAAAGTCTTTCCTTAATGGGTGAGCTTCGAATCTGTAATCAGTTAAGATATGGCGTAACCCGTGATAATTGGAAAAACGGACTCCAGACGTGTCCCACACTTCTCGCTCCCTCCGGCGTACTGATGGAGATATACTGATTACCAAACTTACAATAGTGATCTCGGTTACACCAATTTTGATATGAATGCATGAGTTATATTGAGTAGGCGGTAATTGATAGAGAACTCTCTGCCCGAAGACGTGCGTTTCTATGATTTTTGATGAAGAAATGTCTGTCGAATTAGAACTCTGTACGAAGTAGAAGAACATTGAAGCCAAAAACAAATTTATTTGGTTATGTAAGTGTGAGAAACAGCCTTGTTCTTATAAGGCGTGCAACGACATATATTTCTTTTGAGATGGTTAGTCGTAAATGCCAGATAACCTGATAATTATGTCAGAGGCAGCTTCTGGTCATAGGGGACCTCGAGACCCAGAAGACTAGATTAATAGAGTGAGAGAGTGCTTTTCTTAAGATCTATTATGTGCCTCATCTCAGAATGAGTTTACGGGGCGAAGTCAGCTGACTTATGGGTTATTGATGAGTTGGGTATGAACTTCCTAGATGTGTTAAATATGTTATTGGATGGGTGAATCAAAGCTAATACGTTTACATTTACAACAGGTTTAAGCTTATACCATCACACGCGCTTAGTTTTCTATCGCACCATAGGTGCTATGCTAATACCGGGAAACGGGCTATGCTAATACCGTTAAGGAGCGATAGTTTACGTTTACCATAAAGGTATTAGCATAGCTCCATAAGTAAACCTAAACGGTTTTGCGTTTATCATAAAAGAAAGTTTAGGTTTACCATAAAAGGTATTAGCATAGCTCCATAAGTAAACGTAAACATTTTCGCTTAATCATGTTGTTTTTAGAGAAGATGTTCTTAGATAGTAAATATGGCGATCGAGAAGACAACAAATTCCCGAGAATCATGAGAGGTAATTCGTTGCCTTATACCCCATGTGCGTTCAACCGTTTACAACACTATAGTAGCTAATACCAGTTTTTGATGAAGCTAATACCTATACCTAAAGGTAAACGCTTAATTGTTTAGGCGCTTAGCTAATACCTATTGGGCCAGAGGGAAGACCATGTAGGCACTAGAGAGAACATGTAGGTCTTGTCTTGCGTAAGCTAATACCTAAAGGCTTCCCTTATTTACTACATGGTCTTGTTTTGCGAGTTTTCGTACTTAGTTTACCGTAAAGGTAAATGTAAACACATAGCACCTCTTCTTGGCCAAGCTCAAGACTAAGTAGATTCTATAGCCGAGGAGGAGGAATCGTCAAGGCTCCGGGCAGTTGAACCTTTCGACCATAAGACGCAATTCTACAAGCGGAAGAAGGGACTCGAACTCTCAACTCCAGCCTTGGCAAGGCTATATTCTACCATTAAGCTATTTCCGCCATGTAAACTTTCTCCAGTGAGTGCCGGTGTGCTGGCTGGGGAGGGGTGAAGCTAATACTAACAGTCAACGTAGTTAGTTTATGTTTACCATAAGGTATTAGCTTCATCGAAAACAACACTATAGTAGCTAATACCTAACAGTAAATGTGCTAAAGAAAACTCGCAAAACAAGACCAACATCACTTGCTATGCACCTTCGGGCCTTTAAGGTAAGTTGACTGAGTTGTAAACGTTTTCTTTAGCGCAAAACCAATATAGGCGGAGCTAATACCTATACCTAAAGGTAAACACTACACCATAACGGTATTAGTGCATTAATTTACCCATAGCGCTAAAGGTTAAGCGAAACCCTAAAGGTCGAGGTGAAGCCATTCAGTCAAGAAGGGTGAAGTGAAACCATTTCCCAATAGGACACATTAGCACCTAAAGGCGCGTAGCCGCTAAAGAAACCCGGTTAGGCTTAAGCGAAGACAAGACCAGAATGGTATTCCCTTCTTGACTTCAAGGGAATGCGCTATGCGTGCTAAAGAAACCCGATAGGCTACAACGTTTTCTTTACTTTCCCTATCGAGCTAAAGAAAACGGTTTAGGCTTAAACGAAAACTTTAGCGCAAGACAAGACACGATGAGAATGGTTTTGCTTCATCTTGACTTCATCGCCGCTTAAGACTTCTTGACGATCAAAGCTTAAGCCTATCGGTAAACTTACGCACCGTATAGGCTTAAGCTATTACCATGTTGGTTTTGCTTAATATTACCATGTAGTTAAGAAGCTTGACCATTCAGTCAAGAAGGGGCGAAGCGATTCAGTCAAGAAGCTTGACCAAAATGGTCTTGTCTTGTCTTGCTTAAGCGTTAGTTTTCTTTAGCCCATTAGGCGCTTAGCAAAGACCAACATGGTCTTGCCCGATTAGGGTTAGCTTAACCTACTTTAGGTAAACTAACCCGATTCCCTAACCGGTAAACACTTAACCCTTAAAGGTGCTATGCTAATACCGGTTAGGAGCTAAGCATAGCCCGAAACCGTTTACTTTAGGGGCTAAAGTTTAGCTCCTATCGAGCTAAAGAAAACCTAAAGGTGCTATGCGGCTAAAGAAAATGTTTACCTTTAGGGGTGAAGATTAGATCCAATAGGTTAAGCGGTTTAGCTTAAGCAAGACCTTAATAGTCTTCCCTCCGGGTGGCGCTTTAGGTATTAGCTTAAGCAATACCTTAATGGTCTTCCCTCCGGGTGGCCCTTTAGTTAAGATAATACCAAAACCTTTAGGGTGGAGCTATTACTAGGCTACAACGTTTTCTTTAGCCGTTTCCCTTTAGGGCTGGAGGGAAGACCAACATCGTCGCTAAAGTGTCCGAAACCATTTCCCTACCAACTTTAGCACCAATAGGAAACTTTAGTGGGAAATGGACACTTTAGCATCTAAAAGTCTTAAGGTGCTATGCCAGCGATGTTAGTCTTGTTTTGTTTTATGCTAAAGTTTTCTTTAGCACTAATACCTAAAGGTAAACGCTCCAAAAGTAAACGTAGAAGCTAATACCTATACCTAAAGGTAAAGGCCTAATCGTTTAGGTAAACGGTTTCAAGATAAAGTTGACTGTAAAGGGAATCGTAGTTAGTTTACCGGTTAGGAGCTATTAAGCCCTAATACCTTTAGGTTTTCTTTAGCGTAAAACCTTAACGTAGAAGCTACATTTAGGAGGGAAGTGTTGATATATTTAGGTAGTGATGTGTGTGAGCACTCTAGGACCGTCGGGGCACTTTTTTCCTTCTTTAAGAGGTTTTTTTCCCCCGGCTTGTATATACACCTATTGCCCTAATGGGCTACTTATCTTTGTACATTCTCTAGTAATACATTCAGTATTGTGTGTTTGTGCTCCAAGCTTCTTCTTCTTCCTTGTGTTGTTCGCGTGCTTCCCCAGACATCTATCTCCAACAATTGGTATCAAAGTGGGTCGTCGCTTCATCTAGGGCGCCATCGACACTCCTCCGTTTGCACTCTCAGAATCGCACTAATTTTGGTGAGCATACTCAGCGTGTTTTCAAGATCAAAACACCTTTGCTGTGTGGTGTCAAAATCGTGACCTGAGCTCGTTTCGGCCTCCAAACACACTATCGCAGCGCTTGTGCAAGCTATTTTGTCTTTTTGTGCCAAAGGTATATAACAGTTTCTGTTCGCCAGTATAAGCGTCTCGAAGTCTGCTACAGGTTTAGCAGAATTCATTGGGGCAGTTCTGTTCAACTTTTTGACATACAACCAATTTTCTACATCAAGGTGTTTTAGTCACCGGCCATGGCTGAAAGCAGTGATGTATTCTGTATGTTGGCTGTTGAGGATAAGTTAGATGGTATCATTTATCCATTATGGGATTATATGATGCGACATGTATTGGTTGCAAAAGGATTGTGGAACATTGTGTAGGGTGTTGAAAGATGTTGTGTTACACCTCTGACTACAAGTACTGCAAATACAAGTGCTAGAGCTGATGAAGATGGTGTCGAAGATGATATTCCGCAAATTCCTGTTCGTGTTGCTGTTTTTGCTGCACCTACTGCAGAGCAGATTCGTTGGGATGGCAGAGATGCCCAGGCACATGCATTGATAGCTTTGTCTGTCAAACATGCCATTATTCCTCACATACGCTCTTGCAGAAAAGCTAAGGATGCTTGGGATACACTTACCACATTGTACCAAGCTAGGAATGAGTCTCAAGTTGCTTACCTCCAAAAACAGTTGGAGAGTGAGCACATGAATGAAGGTGAATCTATGGACAGTTTTCTAAAGAAGGTCAAAGACTTGAAGGAACATTTGATTTCTGCTGATGAGGTTATACCAGATAGCTCACTTGTGCAGACCGTTTTGAATGGTCTTCCTCATTCATATCAGAGTTTTGCTTCTACTCTTTGGTTGATGATGAAAGGCAATCCAAATGCCTTATCATTTGAGGAGTTAGTCTCTGTTCTATTGTAGGAAGATCAGTCGAGGCAAAACAGGTCCATTATGCGAGTTGCAGATCAAGCTTTCTTGGCTAGTCAAAAGGGCAAAGGAAAATGGAGCTCTTCAACTAGTAAGTAGAAATCTGCTAATTCTGCATATTCGAAGAAGGAAGATAGAGATGAGAAGAAATCAAAAAAGTAGAAATTGTTTTGTAAGTACTGTAAAGGGAATGATCATATCATAAAGAACTGTCCAAAACTGGCTGCTAAAGAGGCAAAGAGGAAAGAGGCTGGAATGGTTGTTGCAGAGGCCTCTACACCAAAAAAAGAGTCTGTAAATCTTGTGCAGGAAGAAGAATGGGCGTTTACTACTGTCTCCAGTTTTGACCCATCTTCTCATGATCAGTGCATGTCTGCAGTAGACTCAGATGTTTGGTATTTTGATAGTGGGGCAACCAAACATATTACCTCGCAGCGTAGTTTCTTCTCTTCACTCGAGCCTGCCCCTACATGGAATACTGTTACATGCGCCAATAACTCCTCTTATCCTGTTATGCGAGTTGGTAAGATCATTTTGACTACTGCTGATGGTAGTTCTTTCACTTTGTTAGATGCTTTATTTGTGCCAGGGATCAAAAAGAACCTGTTATCAGTTTCTACATTAGCCAAGATTGGCTTGGTTGTGAAATTTGTTGATGACAGGTGTACAGTTCATGGTCTGTCAAATGGCGATATTATTATTGCTTCTGGCATTTTATGTCGTGGGCTATATAAGCTCATAGACTATGAAAGATCTGAAAATGATTTGGCATGTGCAGTAAATGATTCTCAGGCTATGTCAGATGCAAAGCTTTGGTATGCACGCTTTGGTCATTTGAATTTTGCTAGTTTGCTACGCCTGCAGAAATCTGAAATGGTGTCCTCTTTGCCCAAACTTGAGGCACCTGGAAAACATGTTTGTGAAGGCTATATTTTGGGCAAAATGCAGTGTTCCTCCTTTCCAAAAGATGGTTCAGTTTGGGCTACACAAAAATTACAGCTTGTACAAAGTGATGTGTGCGGTCCTATGCAGACACCCTCTTTTGGAAATTACCTTTACTTCGTGACATTCATTGATGATTTTTCCAGGCATACATGGGTATATCCACTCAAAGCAAAGTCTGAAGTGTTCATGTGCTTTAAACAGTTTTTGGTTTTGGCTGAAAATCTATCAGCATGTAAAATGGGCACCCTCCGTTCTGATCGAGGGGGGGAATATATGTCTTCTGATTTTAATGCATTTCTGGCTGAACATGGGATAAAAGACCAGTGTACAGTGCCGTATACACCTCAACAGAATGGATTTGCTGAAGGAAAGAACAGGTCACTCATGGAGATGGCAAGGTGCATGGTCAAAAGTCAGGCTTTACCACATAGTTTCTGGCTTGAGGCTGTCATGTGTGCAGCATATGTACTGAACAGGTGTCCCACTAAAGCGCTACAGTCTATCACTCCATATGAGGCTTGGCATGACCGCAAGCCATCTGTTGCTCATCTACGTGTTTTTGGTTGTTTGGCATATGCACTAGTGCCTAAACAACATCGCAGAAAATTGGATGATAAGGCAGTAAAATGTATTTTTGTTGGGTATAGTTCTGAAAGTAAAGGCTATCATCTGTATCATCCACAGACTAAACGCATTTTGGTTAGCCGTGATGTTGTCTTTGTGGAAGATGCTATTCAGCCATTGCTTTCATGTACTAAGGAGACATCTGTTAGCTCCAAAGACATGTATGATACTTTGATCCCCCTTTTTACAGGTGGACAGTCTAGTGCTGGTCCTAATGAGGCAACTTCTCAGCCTTTGCAGGTTTCATGTGATGATGCAGATCATTCCATTTTTGATGCAGATTTACATGATGCACTAGTTGATGAGAGAGCGATTGAGCAGGCAAAAACTATGCCAAAATGGCTGGTGCAGACTTTGTGTGATAGCAAATTAGATGCACCTTTGTCATATCGTACTCGTTCAGGCTCTCCTAGTGCCTCCTTTGCATCACATTGCTATGCTATGGTTGCATCTAGTCTCTGTGATGAGAATGAGCATGTTTCTTTTGATGAAGCACAGAATTCAAAAAATTGGATGGCTGCTATGCAATCTGAATATGATGGTATAATGAAGAATGGTACATGTTCTTTGTGTGACTTGCCTCATGGCAAGAAGGCCATTGGCACTAAGTGGGTATACAAGCTGAAGCGAAACTTGATGGTATAGTTGACAGGTATAAGGCTAGGCTTGTTGCAAAGGGTTATGCACAGGAAAGAGGCATTGATTTTGATGAGACCTTTTCACCTACATACTGTATGACTAATGTTCGGAGCATTTGTGCACTTGCAGCCCATCATGGTTGGAATGTACATCAGTTGGACATTAAAACAACATTTCTGAATGGTGACTTGCATGAGGAAGTGTATGTTTTTCAGCCCCGTGACTTTGTGCAGAAAGGGCATGAAAACCAGGTGTGCAGGTTAAAGAAGACATTATATGGTTTAAAGCAAGCACCACGTGCTTGGTATGATAAGATACATGCCTATCTGGTTGCACATGATTTTGAGAACAGTCCAATTGAAAGCACCTTATATGTTAAGCGTGCTAATGATGTACTTCTGATCATTGTTGTCTATGTTGACGACATGCTGCTCACTGGTCCTATTGAGAAGCATATTGCTGATTTCAAGGCTGATTTTCATGTCTCATTTGCACTACTCGGCACGATATTCAGTTTGCTGTCTCAAAGATGAGCAGATTTATGCATTGCCCAGGAGTCAAGCATTGGCAGGCCGTTAAGCACATCTTTCGCTACTTGAGTGGTACTCGGCTACTTGGGTTGTTTTATCCCAAGGGGGGATCACTACCACCAGATTTGCATGCTTTTTTTGACTCTAATTGAGCTGGTTGCTATGACACTCGTGTGTCCACTAGTGGCTTTTGCTTCATGCTTAGTAGCTCATGTATATCTTGGTTGAGCAAGAAGCAGCCTACTATGGCCACTTCCGGTTGTGAGGCTGAGTATAGGGCAGCTTTCACAGCTATTGTTGAGTGTGTGTGGCTCAGACGCCTTATGGCTGATTTGGGTGTTGGTCAGAATTCTGCCACCACTATCTTCACTAACAGTCAGAGCGCATTGGCAGTTGCGAGGAACCCTGTGTTCCATGCTCGCACTAAGCACATTGAGGTGCATTATCACTATGTCAGCGAGAGGTTCTCTACTAGGGAGATTAGCTTGGCATTTGTGCCCACGCAGGAGAACATTGCAGAACTTTTCATGAAGGCTCTGCCTAGGGAGAAGTTTGAAGCTTTCCGCAAAGCTTTGGGCTTACTTCCTTTTGTGGAGTGACTTCCACATAACTTGGCACTTCCTTATACACGAGTGCCAACTACTTGTTCACCACATCACTCCTAGGGGGGATTTGTTGATATATTTAGGTAGTGATGTGTGTGAACACTCTAGGAACGCCGGGATAATTTTTTCCCTCTTTAGGAGGTTTTTTTCCCCCGGCTTGTATATACGCCTATTGCCCTAATGGGCTACTTATCTTTGTACATTCTTTAGTAATACATTCAGTATTGTGTGTTTGTGCTCCAAGCTTCTTCTTCTTCCTTGTGCTGTTTGCGTGCTTCCGCAGACATCTATCTCCAACAGGAAGACCATGTAGGGAATGCGCGGTTTAGCTTAACTGTTTACTTTAGGTATTAGCATAGCCCTAATATCTTTAGGTTTTCTTTAGCCCCTTTGGGACCTTAATGGCTTCGCCCCTTCGACCTAAAGTAAACGTTTTCGAGCGCATGCTACGTTTACCTTATGGGGTTCCACGTCGGTTAGGGAATTGTTTTCGATGAAGCGCTTATCGTAACCCGAAGGTGAAACGCTTGCATAGCACCTTCGGGTTTTCGGGCTAATACGTTTACAACACGTTCGCTGCATCCCTAAAGTAAATGTTTTTGGGAGTTTCCCGGTTAGGTAAACGTTTTCTTTAGCGCAAAACCAATAGGTGGGAAACTTTAGCGCAAAACCAATAGGCACGTTTACGCTGCATGCCAAAACTTTAGCACAAGACAAGACCAACAGGGTCAAAGCTTCTACATGGTCTTCCCTCCGGCTTGCCCTAAAGGGAAATTATAGTCTGACGTGGTGTCGTCGAGGCACTCAACTCTTGGAACTAGAGCGTGCTAGAAACGGGGAGTTGAAGTGCTACCTATGCATTGATAAGGCTCCCCTAGCCAATGAAAAGCCTATGGTTCCTTCGGAGTGAGTCGTTGGAGGTGTACATTCCTGCTTCTAGTGTAGGCAATATACAAAAAAGAGATCTGAGCTTGCGATGTTCAATGATGGTGCTAAAGTAGTAAGTCTATCAACACCACAACTAGTGGCATATAACTTTGGACCTAACAGGCTTGACCCCATCATCTCTAGAATAGGGGATCCTCAACGCGTTGGCAACAACCATAGTGGTTACATTACAAAATTCATTCCCAGAGGAGGTGCGAAGTAGAGGATACTCTCCGGTTTCATCAAAGCTAAGCTCAACTGCTCCGCGAAGCAGAGGCCTCGTTTACTAACGTTTAGGCTTAATTAAGTCTTAAGCCTCTTAATCCGCAAAGCAAGGGTGAAGCGTTTACTGAGTTGTTAACGTATTAGCTAACACCTTTTTGGCTATGCTAATACATGTTGTAAACATAGATTTAATCGCTGCCAACTTTTCGCTTAGTTGACTGGGTTTTCGTTTAAGCGAAGCTTAGTTTACTGTTTTCTCAACCAAAAAAGAATAATGACTTTTCCCACCTTCCTTCCTTAGAGTATATTGGGTATCATTATTCTCTCATTTTAGCAGCTCCACTAACGAATGTTAGTTATCAGGTAGGTCTCGGAGAACGTCCTTAACCGTAACTACATAACCACGTATAATGGAATGGCACTACTTGTATGACCGTTTTCCTAACTATTCAGTTCATTCCATCTTGAGGCCAACCCCCACCCAGGATATACATACCTGCAAGGGTGGGTTTCCGCTCACCCATGGTTTGCATGCACTGAACGATATCTTTCTTACGGGACACTTAGGCAGATATAGATTAGCGGTAGACCATCTGCCTTCCAAGCAGAAGATATGGGTTCGATTCCCGTTATCCACAATTGACAGGTGGGGCAAGTTAGAAGCGTCATGCATGACGAAATGACACCATAGGGGAAAAGTTGGTAGTGAGTTTTCAACTAGTTTAGGTAGCTTAGTTGGTTAGAGCAAAGGACTGAAAATCCTTAGGTCAGTGGTTCAAATCCACTCCTAAACAACTTTCTTCTCAAGCAGTAGAAAGAGCCACTAATATGAGTTTTCATTAACGTTACAATCAACTTAAAGAAACTTCACGATGACCCAAGCCGATTTGCTCTTATCATTGACCTTGAAAGTGATCAAAATTCATCTACCTGCCGTAAAGGAGATGTATGATTTGGAACTAAAATTTGTAGTGTCTAGAACTACTAGAGTTCACCCGGAAAGAACAATTCTTGATTTCAGGAAAGCTAGCGGGACAATTGATTTTCATCAGCTTGAAGAAAAGCTTTGTCTGGGACATTTTGGTTTAGAACTTCCAAAAGGTTGGGGTGATTTCTTATTTCACCTAGCCCTCCCTCTCATGACGGGTTTGGGAGCGCGTGCAATGACACCTGAAATGCTAGAGATCACTACGAAACCATTGCTACTTCTTTTAAGGGTCCTAATACTCAATTCGGCTTCGGAGGCTGACCACTCCATTCGTCCATTCGCTTTTAGAGCCCAGGAGTTGTATAATATACTAACGCTTATGCCGAAATTAAGACATGGTGACCAAAGGCTCTTCACATGGATGATTGGCCGTATTCACACCTTAACGACATGGACCCTTGATGAGTTGGAATGAAACTGAATAGAATCACTATGCTAAGAAACTTTAGTCTTTGGATACGGGCTCCACCTTCCAACCTTTACGATGTTTAGGATTTGACAGAGAAAAAAGCCTTGGATGGATGAATGGTGCAATACTGCTTAGCAAGCGTTAGGCTTGGTATTAAATATATGTATGGAAAAATAGAGTAGTAAATGGTGCAGTATTTTGACTGAATGAAATCGATGGTTTTGTTTTAGTATATGGAGAAGGGCTCCACCCATTGCCATTGTTGCTTTAGAGGTGTAATGTAGTGAGTGAACACAGGGTATCATCCCCCGATACCCCCCCGTAGAGATGGTTGAGCGGAATCCAGTCTTGAAAACTGGCATGGCACTAAGATGTCATCGAGGGTTCGAATCCCTCTCTCTCCTAAAACTAACTAATATTTGTAACGAACAAAAAAAAAGTAAAAACCTATGGTGCGTAGCTATTACCGTAAAGGTATTAGGGCTAAAGAAACTCGAAAATGTTTACCTATCGAGCTAAAGAAAACCTAAAGGTGCTATGCGGGGCTAAAGAAAAGCTAAAGAAAACACTGTAGCTTTATGGTTAAGCTAATACCTTTAGGGGCGAAGCGGTCAACTCCCGTTAGGTGCTATGCAAAGACCAACGTGGTCTCGAGGGGTTAATATTACCATGAAGTAAAGGCCCACCCGGAGGGAAGACCATTGAGGCCCGAAGCTTTGAACATGTAGGCGCTAAAGAGACCATGTAGTAAAGAAGGGTTGCTACAGCTACACCATGTTGATCTTGAGCTAAAGAGCCATGTAGTCAAGAAGCTTAACCATTCAGTCAAGAAGCTTGACCATGTAGAAGGTTTGACCAACATGGTCTTGTCTTGTCTTGTCTTGCGCTAAAGAAGACCATAAAGTAAAGGCCCACCCGGCGGACAGAGGGAAGACCATTAAGATCTTGCTTAAGCTATTACCATGTTGGTCTTGCTTAGCATTACCATGAAGGGAATGTGGTAAAGAGCGAGCCATTATGGTAATGTTAAGCTACACCATGGAGTAAAGAAGCTTGACCATTAAGGTCTTGTCTTGCTACAGCCAAACTGTTGTAGCTTAACCAATATGGTCTTCCCTCCTTAATGGTTTTCTTTAGTCCATGTAGTCAAGAAGCTACACCATGTAGTCAAGAAGCAAAACCATGTAGTCAAGAAGCTTGACCATGTTGGTCTTGTCTTGTCTTGTCTTGCTACAACATTTCCCATTTAGGTTTTGTTTTCTTTAGCCCCAAACTCTACCCGACTTTAGCAGTTTCCCTATCAGGTCTCTTTAGCACCTATTGGTTTTGCGCTAAAGTTTTCTTTATAATATACAAAAAAAAACAAGACCTTAATGTCAAATCTTCGGGCCTTAACGGTTTTTTTTTTGGTGTAGCCTTAATGGTTTTGTATCGCACCGTTAGGACCTATATGGTAAACGGTCAACAGTATTAGCATAGCACCGTATGGGGCGTAGCGTTTACGCTGTAGCAAGACAAGACCAAAATGTCCCTTCGGGTAATGGTCTTCCCTCCTTTACGGTTTTCTATCGCACCTATTGGTAAACGTGCTATGTGATTAAGCGTTTACTATAATGGGCTAAAGAAAATGCTTAAGCGAAGACTAAGCGTGCAAGACCCGGTCAAAGCTGTAGCTTTACCTTAATGGTCTCTTTAGCTTCACCTACATGGTGTAGCTTTAGCCAATAGGTATTAGCTACACCATGTTGTAAAGTAAAGGAGGGAAGACCATGTAGAAGGTTTGACCAACATGGTGTTGTCTTGCGCTAAAGAGACCATGTTGGTGAAGGGGCGAGGCTATTACTATTTTCGGGCGAACGATGTTGGTCTTGTCTTGCTACAGCTCGGGTGTTTAGTTTTCGGTTCTTATTCTTAAAGAAAGAAAAAGAATAGGCTAGGGACGGAGTCGAACCGTCATTCTAGGATTTGCAGTCCAATACATTGCCATTATGTTACCTAGTCAGCTTTCGCATTGGTTGGGGGTGACCGAGCCTGGCTGGCCACCCGAAATGATCTAAAGTCCAATAAGAATAAATATTTTCAACAAAACAGTAATTAGCCATTGAGGGCTTAGACTTACGCTTAGGCTTACGCGAAAATAAACCGCTTCGATGCTTCTAACTTGTTGAGCAATCCTTCGCACCTAACGACCTGCCTCAGGTTCATCTTGATTGACTTGAAAGACCAGCTGCCGACATGACTTGTTTCTGCCTATTCAAGAACCTTTTGATGTTGATTCGCGGAGAACTATACAAGGTACGAAATAACTAATATACGAAAAGGACGCGACGAGTGGAAATACGTCAGTTTCTTAGTCATGTAAATGAACTATTTCTTAGCGTTTTTTATTCATTCGGCAAAAGAAACGTGCCTGGATGTCGGATACAACAGGTCAAGCAGTGGAGAGCAGACGTATGTGGGCGACGCCTTTTATAGTTTATCACCGCCTTTCTGCTTGCGCTATTTTCTGTGTTTTTGATGATTGCGGTTGGCTTGACGTGCTAGAGAAAGTCTTCCCCTCTCTCTCTCTCAACATACAGTTATGTTTCTGATCGACCCCATGGAAAAAAACAGAGGCGGTGCTGGCTGTAGCTGGAGGAGGAGTAGTATTCGCACTGCTTAACTCTCCTCCAGAAGTCAGTGGAGCAACGGTTATGTTTCTGATCAACTGTATTAAAAGAAGGCGATATGTGAATCATCCAAGGCCACGAGGAAAATCTATATGAACATTTGCGCTTAATGGCATGCTTTTGATCGGGGCAACGCTTTGTAGTTCTCCCTAGCTCCTTTCTTTCTATGTACATTTCTTTCGGTAATAGCGATTGAAGTGTGGGAAGTTGAGAGGTGTGCATAGTACGAACATATGTTGGAAGTGTGCACATGTTCTCCGAATACTTATTACGAACATATGTTTTGAAAGTGTGATAACCAACATTCTTATGGACAATGTGACAAGCTGAGGATAAAGAGTTATTGCTTCAAAAGAATATTTTTTGTAGATATGCTAAACACTCATACACTGATTCATATGATTCATGGTTGACATGATTGAAGGTTTAGATTGGAGAATTTGTTAATGTGAAAAGGCATTATATCAAAGAAGATTATGAAAATGCCCCATAGTTACCAATAGGGAATCGATAAAAAGAGTTCAAAGGCCTAGGGCGACTTCTGAGCGAAACAACATGTCAGTTACCCCCTCCAGCAACTTGTATTGCAATCTGGAAAAGGAGATCAATGAGTTTGACTACCCAGGTGGGAACCAACTTGAGGTGGACACGAACGACAAAGCCCTAGAGATCCCTGACAATAAAGAAACCTCCCAGGAGGGTTACACTACAAGCAAAGAAGACGGTTTTACTACTAGTAACGAAGATAACATGGATAGTGAAAGTTCCATCATCGGATCGATTATTCCGGAAACGGTGTCGAAAATGGTGCATAGTTCTTCCCAGCAGGAGGCATCCCGCAAAGGAAAACAACCTATGGAGTTACCCTAGAAAAGCCCCCACAAGAACCTATTGTTAAATCGGTATCCAATCCCAGCAAAAAAGAAAGATGAATCCAAGAAAAGAAAGGACAAAGCTCTCTCCTGCAAAGAGGGCTCACTACGACAATGATCATCATCTCGTTAAACGCTAGAGGGCTAACCGACCCCTCAAGAGCGACCATCATTGGTCAATGGCTTCGCGACATTAGCCTAAACCGAGAATTTATATATATTCAAGAGATTAAAATTGACAGAGAAGACCTCCAGAAACAGCTCAGACATGTCTCCTCGACCCGTGTTTGGATTTCAACAGCACACCAGCCGGGGTCTGGTGGAATGGTAATTGGTATTAACCAATTCTAGTTTGAAAAGCTTGAGAACTCCATTGAAGATGAATGCCATCGATGGATTTCTATTTCTTTTGGTGCTCCTTTTTATTTTACTTTAGTTTCTTTGTATGCCCCTAATGGGAAGTTAGAGAGACCGAACACTTGGGCCTCCTTGGACTCGCTCTCCCACAACGTGCTTATTTGTGGTGACTTCAACATGGTGGAGGACCCTATGGACAGATGGATGGGCAAGGGCAGGGTCATCGATAGTCGGGAGAAAGAAACGTGGGACAAAACCAAACTACACTTGGATTTGGTCGAATTCAAAGATTCGAATGGCTTTTCTTGGTCAAATCTCCAAGCGGGCGAGGACCTGAGGAAAGCTAGACTTGATAGATGCTACATTTCTCAGAGTCTTACTCATCAGTGGGGCCACCCTTCCCTCTCGCAACGCACCGACCTCACCATCTCTGATCACTACCCGATCGTTATCACTTTCCAACCTTTCACCAAGATCCATAAGGCTCCTTGGTTCCACGCCGGTGCACCCTCCTTCTCTCTCCCCTCCATCCATCAAGAAATTGTTGATGTGTGGAAGGAGGCATTTGCCTCCGGCTTGTCCCCAGCCAAGTGCTGGAGAAGTGCGGTCGATAAGTCACGACAGATCATGATTAGATCGAGGAAGATGCTCGAGACTGTGCGGCGGGCTCGTAGAAAAGCTCTATATCATAGACTCTAGAGGCTCGAGGAGGAAGTGAACAAAGGAAAATCTCAAGCCCAGAAAGGTCTTCGAAAAATTAGAGTGCTGCTGAGATACGAGGAAGAAATACAAAGGAAAAATTTGCAAATTTTCTTCAAGGAGTGGTGGGCTGGCAAAGCCGACAAACCCACCAAAGAGATGTGCCGTATTCTTAAAAGGAAATATAACAGAGAATCAATCCCCTTATTGGTAGAACTAAATGGCAATGTATGCAATACGGAAAAAGATAATTTTGGGATCATTGAAGGGCACTTCAAGAGACTCCTGGGGACCTCGAACCCCCTCTCCCACCATAGACGGGACTGTATGTCAACCATATCTAGGGTTTCCCCCCACAAGATACCACTCAACCTTCATTCCCTCCTACATGCCCCTATCTCTAAAGTAGAAATCATTGAGGTCATTGATGCCCTCCCTTCTGGTAAAAGCCCGGGACTCGACGGACTCACTAATGAGTTCTTTAAATCCTTTAAATTGGTGGTTGCCACCCCTCTTCGTCTCGTTTGGCAAGAGGTGCTCAAGTTTGGCGTGCTTCCATCTCGTCTCAACAATGGCATTATCAAGTTAATACACAAAAAAGGGGAAAAGAACAGAATAGAGAAGTGGCGTCCTATTATGATGCTCCAAATAGGATACAAGATCATTGCCAAAGTCATTGCCAACAGAACCTCTTGCCACTTGAGAGCGTGGTTAAGCGAGGACCAAAAAGGTTTCATCAAAGGTAGGTGGATTTTGGAAACCATTATAGATATCTCAGAAGGTCTTGACTTTGCAAATGAGTCTAAACAAGATGTGGTCTCAAGATCGACTTTGATAAAGCCTACGACAGGCTGGAATGGGACTATATTCTGTAGTCGCTCCAAGATCAATCAAATTCAAATCTCATCAAATCAGCCACCAAAAAGTGCACCTACACTGATTGGTGGGTCGTTAGCTAGATTCTAGGTGGGTGGTAAGCATCATCCCACCTTTGTTTCTTGAGTTTTATGCATTCCACAAGTTTCCCACTTAGTTTAGTGAAGTCATAAAGTCCAGCAAGCAGCCCCCTTGCTTGCTTACCTCATTTTTGCATGATTTTGCTCCTCTCTATCTAGAGCTGTAGTTAGGCTTTTCCAAATCTGATTGTACCAGATTGCAGAGCATTTTTTGCTCTGTCATTCTACTTGTTTTCATTAATTTCAAGATTCATTTGGTCTCTCATATTGTGCCATGTTTGCCAAAGTTTCAAGTTATTTGACTGAGGGAGTTGTGAGAAATTGCCAACTTTGTGAACGTATATCTATGCACATAGGCAGAGAGTGTTGCAAACAAGTAGCCTATTTTGCAGAGGGTGAGCATCAAGACAACTTGTGGAAGCACAAGGAGGACTCATCAAAGCAAGGAGACATAAAAAAGGGGCTACGTCAATCGAGATCTCAACTAGTCGAAGGTTAGCAAGGGAGAAGCTATCAAAATGTAATATCCACACCTTCTAAAGCATACAAACACTTGAGGAGAAGCTAAAGGAGCATTTTAGAGCTCACTATGGCTGAGTATAATGCACAAATAGAGAAGCTAGAGAAAGGGAGTTATCAACTATGGAAATTTAGAGTTAGCAACTACCTTTTGGGCAAAGGATTGTGGGGATTAATGAGCGGCACGGAGCCAATGCCTCATGTACATGATCCAACACTTCAAGAATAGGTCAAGGCACTTAATGAATGGATAGAAAGGGATAGGAGAGTCATATTCATTCTATCCCAACACATAAGCAATAGCATGATAGGGCATATAGAAGACTTGGACACATCCAAGAAGGTTTGGGAGACCTTGGAGAGATTGTGCTCTTCATCAACCAAGGCAAGGAAGATTCAGCTCAAGAATGAGCTAAATAATCTTAGGAAATCACCAAGCACTAACACAAATGAGTACATTTTGAAGGTTAAGGTACTTGCAGATGCTTTAGGCTCAATTAGGAGCCCAATCAAAGACGATGATCTTGTTGCGCACACTCTCAATGGCTTGAGAGAGGGTGGAAAGCATTCACCACATCAGTTTATGTGAGGGATTCCCTACCAGAATTTGATCAATTAGTCACATTGATGGTGACCGAGGAGATGAACCAAGGAGGTTCACAATCAAAGGGTAGCCAAGCCCAAGTTTTCTATGCAGGTAGAGGCAAAGGCAAAAGAGGTGGACAAAACTCCCAAGGTAGAGGGAGAGGAAGGTCAATATCAAGCTCAAGCAACCAAGAAGGCTCCAAACAAAGCTATGGATCAAGAGGAAGAGGAAGGAGTAGAGGAAGAGGAGGAAGATCACATGGAAGAGAAGCCTCCAATGGAGAATGCTACAATTGTGGAAAACCGGGACATTATGCAAGAGATTGTTGGTCCAAAGGAGGAGGCAATCAAGGATACAAAAGGAAGCAAGGTAATTATGCTAGTACTTCAACAAATTCAGAAAATGAGAACTTGCTTATGATGTATGGTTCAAGTGAAAGAGTCAATTTAGATTTTACATGGTACATTGATAGTGGTTGTAGAAACCATATGAGTTGCAATAAAGACGTTTTCTTTAATTACATTCACCCACCACTCAAGGAAATGTAGAGACAGGGGATGACACTGAGCACAAGATTACACATGTGGGAGATGTTGCATTGAATGGATCTCAAAGCTCCAAAGTGTTGAACGATGTGTTGCATGTGCCAACCATCACAAATAACTTGGTTTTGGGTAGGTCAAATGGTTGAAAGAGGTTATGAGGTGAGGTTCAATGAGGAAGGATGTTTTGTTGAAGACCCCATGCAAGACTACAAGCTCATAGCAAAAGGAAAGAAGCAAGGAAGACTGCTCACCATGGAGGTAAAGCCATCAGCCCCTCACATTGTCTACTAGACAACTGGAAATAAACAGATTGCAGAAATCAACTTATGGCATAAAAGAATTGGACACAAACTTACAAAGGATGAAGGACATGCAAAAGAAAGGCTTGGTGAGTGGTCTACCTGATTTTACATCTCAAAATATGCAACATTTGTGCCGTTCTTGTCAATTAGGAAAACAAAGCAGATTGCCATTCAATAAGGGAGCACATGTGCGCAATGAAGTGTTGAATCTCATACACACAGATGTATGGGGACCTACAAGGGATCCATCCATTGGAGGTGATAGATATTTTATCACATTTATAGATGATCATTCAAGGTTTGTTTGGATGTATTGCATGAAGTCAAAGTCAGAGGTGTTTTACCACTTCAAGAGGTTAAAAAACCTAATGGAGAAGGAAACAGGGAAGTTTATAAAGACTCTGATATCGGATGGAGGGGGAGATTATTTTTCAAATGAATTTTCAGATTTACATAGCAGAAGTGGCTAGATCTTTCTTAAATGAAATGAATGTTCCTAACTCTTATTGGGCTGATGCAATAAATCCAACCATATAAATTATGAATAGGTGTCCAACCTGAGGAGTACATGGAGTTACACCTTATGAAGCTTGATGTCGTAAGAAACCCAACCTTTCACATCTCAAAGTATTTGGTTGTGTGTGTTATGTTCACATACCTCAAGAATTGAGACACAAGTTAGACCCGAAGGCATATAGGTGTATATTTCTTGGACATTCTTCAGAGCAAAAGGGTTTTAAATGCTATAACCCTTGCAACAAAGAGCTTAAGGTTCTAGAGATGTAATATTTGATGAGTTGCTGCCTTGTTATGGTAGCAAAGATGTGTTACAGGTTGATGATGCATATGAAGCCGAGAAGAAGTTCAAAGAGCAAAAACAAAGCATGGAGATAAGTGGTCCAACCACTTCAATCACACCATTAGAGGAGAGTACTACATCAACTTGGCATGGAAGGACAAGGAATGAAGCTCATTCAAGTGAAGGAAGTAGCAAAGGAAAGGAAAAGGAAAATGATGAAGACCATCAATGGGTAGACATGGAATCTACAAGTGACGAAGATATGGAAAAGTTAGAAACTCTAGGATTTAAAGCATCTAAACCAAGGAGGAGGAGTCCTACCAACTAATGGTGAAGTAAGGTCATCCAATAGGGTTAAGTAATTGAAGCCATGGAGGAGGAAGTCAAAGCACTTGAAGAAAAATGATACTTGGTCATTGGTGCCAAGAACAAAGGACATGAAAGACATTGGCAACAAATGGGTGTACAAGGTAAAGAGGCATGTAGACGGGAGCATCTCTAGGTATAAAGCAAGGCTGGGTTCCAAAGGTTTTGCTCAAACCTATGGCATAGAATTTGAGGAAACATTCAGTCTAGTAGCTAAGATGTCCACCATCAGAAGTTTGATTGCAATTTCAGCCTCAAAAGGTTGGAAGATGTACTAGTTGGATGTGAAGAATGCTTTCCTAAATGGAGAGCTTGAAGAGGTAGTCTTCATGGACCAACCCCAAGGCTTGGAACCAAAGACTTCTGGACTACTTGGTAAAATGTGGATACAATCAGAGTCATGCAGACCCATCACTCTTTGTGAAGAAGGAAGATAGCAAAATTGTCTTCATTTTTATATATGTTGATGATTTGATCATTACACGGGATGGTGAAGCCAACATTGACATAAAGAGGAAGCTTGGATGTGAGTTTAAAATCTCAGATTTTGGGATTTTAAGGTACTTCCTTGGGATTGAAGTACTATATAAAGAGGAAGGTATATACTTGATGCAAATGAAATACATTCTTGATCTTTTGAAGAAGTTTGGCTTGTGTGATTTCAAGCCCATTTCAAATACATTAGAAGTAAATGTTAAACTAAGTGCCCATGAAGGTGAAGAAGTGAAATGTATAGGTCAATAATTGGTTCTCTCTTGTATGCTACTATGACAAGACCTGATACTGCACATGTAGTTGGAGTGTTATCTCAATTTTTGCAAGCACCAACAGTACCTCATCTTGTTGCAGCCAAAAGGGTGTACCTCAAAGGATGAGTGAATGAAGGTCTATATTATCCATTTTATGATGGATTAAATGTACAAGCTTATTGTGATGCTGATTGGGCACGTTCCAAAGATCACAAGAGGAGCACTAGTGGATATGTTATCATGCTAGGGAAGAAGACCATCGTATGGATGTCAAAGAAACAATCAACTGTGGCTCTTTCATTGACCGAAGCTGAGTATAGAGGCTTAGCACAAGTCTCATGTAAGCTTATGTGGCTCAAGAAGTTGTTTGTTGATCTTGATTTGCAGGTTAAGCAAGTACCTATTTTTTGTGACAACATAAGTAGCATATACTTGGCTCAAAATCCGGTGCTCCATGCAAGGTCGAAGCATATAGAAGTGCATTACCACTTTATTAGAGAGAAGATAATGTCAAAGGATGTGAAGGTGGAGCATGTCAATACAAAGGACCAATATGTAGATATGTTTACCAAAGCTTTGGATGGAGTAAAGCTACAACACTTCAAAGCATGCATTGGAATGAAGGGCCTAGGCATTGAGAATTGAGGGGGAGTGTTGAAAATCAAGTCTCAATCATTCAAAAAGGCTCAACCATGAGTTTTTCAAGTGTAAAAATAAAAAAGGAGTACCCAAAGTCGTGGAATAAAGTTGGAAGCTCCACCAAACTCAATCAAATTCAAATCTCATCAAATCAGCCACCAAAAAGTGCACCTACACTAATTGGTGGGTGGTTAGCTAGATTGTAGGAAAAGTAAAACTCTATATAAGCATCATCCCACCTTTGTTTCTTGAGTTGTATGCATTCCACCAGTTTCCCACTTAGTTTAGTGAAGTCATAAACTCCAGCAAGCAGCCCCCTTGCTTGCTTACCTCATTTTCTCATGATTCTGCTCCTCTCTATCTAGAGGTGTAGTTAGGCTTTTCCAAATCTGATTGTAGTAGATTGCAGAGCATTTTTTTCTCTCTCACTATACTCATTTTCATTAATTTCAAGGTTCATTTGGTCTGTCATATTGTGCCCTGAACTTTGCCAAAGTTTCAAGTTATTTGGCTAAGCGAGTTGTGAGAAATCGCCAACTTTGTGAAGGTATATCTCTGCACATATTTAAAATACTAGTTCTTATCATATTTTATTATCTATATAATTATCCTACCTTATATATATATTTATTTATATATTCAGATTTTTTCCTTACTTAATTATATTTAATTATATATATTTAATTAAATAATTTAAAACACTAGTTCTTTTTATATTTATTTATGTATATAATTATCTTATTCTATATATATATATTTATTTATATATTCAGATATTTTTCCTTACGTAATCCTATTTTTATATATTTAATTATATATATTTAATTAAATTATTTAAAACACTAGTTCTTTTTATATTTATTTATGTATATAATTATCTTATTTTATATATATATTTCTTTATATATTCAGATTTTTTTTCCTTACGTAATCCTATTTTTATATATTTAATTATAAATATTTAATTAAATTATTTAAAACACTAGTTCTTTTTATATTTATTTATGTATATAATTAGCTTATTATATATATATATATATATATATATTTCTTTATATATTCAGATTTTTTTTCCTTACGTAATCCTATTTTTATATATTTAATTTTATATATTTAATTACATATATTTAATTAAAAACCTAATCTTAAAATTCTAGATCTGAAATACTAAACCCTAAAACCATAATCTTAAATATCTAGAGCTAAAATATGTATATTTCTGTATACATGTGTATATACATGTATATATGTATTATATGTGCATGTGTATGTGTGCATATATGTTATGTAGGTGTTAAAACCCTAAAGCCCTAATCTTAAAGATTTAAATCTAAAATATGTATATTTTTATATGCATGTGTATCTACATGTATGTATGTATTATATGTATATGTGTGTTTGTGTATATATGTTATCTACGTATTAAAACCCTAAAACACTAATCAGAAAAACTTAGACTTAAATCTGAAATACTAAACCCTAAAACCCTAATCTTAAATATCTAGACCTAAAATACGTATATTTTTGTATACATGTGTATATGCATGTATATATGTATTATATGTGCATGTGTATGTGTGCATATATGTTATGTAGGTGTTAAAACCCTAAAACATTAATCTTAAAGATTTAAATCTAAAATATGTATATTTTTGTATGCATGTGTATCTACATGTATGTATGTATTATATGTATATGTGTGTTTGTGCATATATGTTATCTACGTATTAAAACCCTAAAACCCGATCAGAAAGACTTAGACTTAAATATGAAATACTAAACCCTAAAACCCTAATCTTAAATATCTATACCTAAAATATGTATATTTTTGTATACATGTGTATATACATGTATATATGTATTATATGTGCATGTGTATGTGTGCATATATGTTATGTAGGTGTTAGAACCCTAAAACCATAATCTTAAAGACTTAAATCTAAAATATGTATATTTTTGTATGCATGTGTATCTTCATGTATGTATGTATTATATGTATATGTGTGTTTGTGTATATATGTTATCTACATATTAAAACTCTAAAACCCTAATCAGAAAGACTTAGACTTAAATTTGAAATACTAAACCCTAAAACCCTAATCTTAAATATCTAGACCTAAAATACGTATATTTTTGTATACATGTGTATATGCATGTATATATGTATTATATGTGCATGTGTATATGTGCGTATATGTTATGTAGGTGTTAAAACCCTAAAACCATAATCTTAAAGATTTAAATCTAAAATATGTATATTTTTGTATGCATGTGTATGTACATGTATGTATGTATTATATGTATATGTGTGTTCGCGTATATATGTTATCTACGTATTAAAACCCTAAAACCCTAATCAGAAAGACCTAGACTTAAATCTGAAATACTAAACCCTAAAACCCTAATCTTAAATATCTATACCTAAAATATGTATATTTCTGTATACATGTATATATACATGTATATATGTATTATATGTGCATGTGTATGTGTGCATATATGTTATGTAGGTGTTAAAAGCCTAAAACCCTAATCTTAAAGATTTAAATCTAAAATATGTATATTTTTGTATGCATGTGTATCTACATGTATGTATGTATTATATGTATATGTGTGTTTGTGTATATATGTTATCTACGTATTAAAACCCTAAAACCCTAATCAGAAAGACTTAGACTTAAATCTGAAATACTAAACCCTAAAACCCTAATCTTAAATATCTAGACCTAAAATACGTATATTTCTGTATACATGTGTATATGCATGTATATATGTATGTATATATGTATTATATGTGCATGTGTATGTGTGCATATATGTTATGTATGTGTTAAAACCCTAATCGTAAAGATTTAAATCTAAAATATGTATATTTTTGTATGCATGTGTATCTACATGTATGTATGTATTATATGTATATGTGTGTTTGTGTATATATGCTATCTACGTATTAAAACCCTAAAGCCCTAATAAAAAAGACTTATACTTAAATCTGAAATACTAAACCCTAAAACCCTAATCTTAAATATCTATACCTAAAATATGTATTTTCTGTATACATGTGTATATATATATTATGTATATGTGTATGTATGTGTGAATAGCGTAAAAACCCTAATCCTATTTTTATATATTTGATGTAAAAAAACTTCAAAATAAAAATAGGATTATATGTGTGTATGTATGCATGTGTGTATATATGTGTGTGTATGTATGCATGTGTACATGTGTGTGTGTGTATGTATGCATGTGTATACATGTGTGTGTATGTGTATGTATGTGTATGTGTATGTATGTGTATGTAGGCATGCATGTGTGTGCATGTGTGTGTACGTGTGTGTATGTATGCATGCATGTATGTGTATGTGTGTGTATGTGTATGCATGTGTATACATGTGTGTGTATGTATACATGCATGTGTGTATATGTGTGTATGTATGCATGTGTGTATATATGTGTGTATGCATGCATGTGTGTATATGTGTGTGTATGTATGCATGCATGTGTGTATATGTGTGTATATATGCGTGTGTGTATGTATGTGTGTATATGTGTGTGTGTATGTGTATGTATGCATATGTGTATATATGTGTGTGTATGTATGTGTGTATGCATGTGTGTGTATGTATGCATGTGTGTAAATTTATGTGTGTGTGTATGCATGCATGTGTGTATATGTGTGTGTGTATGTAAGCATGCATGTGTGTATAGGTGTGTGTATGTAAGCATGCATGTGTGTACATGTATGTGTGTATGTATGCATATGTGTACATGTATGTGTGTATGTATGCATGTGTAAATGTGTAAATGTGTGTGTATGTGTGTGTGTATGTATGCTCTATTTTCCTATCTCTATCTTCCTTTCTAATCTCTGTATCTTCCTTTCTCTTCTCTCTCTCTTTCTTTCTCTCTCTCTCTCTTTTTTTTTTCTCTCTCTCTCTCTCTCTATCAATAGAGAATAAAAGAATCACTTACAAGTATGTCCCTCTTTTGAATCGTTGTCGTCAAAGCGTAATGTAGGTCGTCTATCGTCCAATTCCAAACAATCGATGCCAAAGAACTTCTGCAAAATCAAAGAAAAGAGAAATTACAAACCCTAAAGCATAGAGAAACACAAATGCTAACAGTACATGCAGCACTTACCAAGATGTGAGATCTAAGCCGAGAGAGTGTGTGTGTGTGTGTAGAGAGAGATCCGTGTGTGTGTGTGTGTGTGCACAAAACAATGCAGGTCACAATTCGGTTCGCGCACGCAAGTTCGACAGAAGACCAGCAGTACTCAAACACGCGCAAAAATGTGAATTTTTGCTCTCGGGTTCACGATATGTTTAAAACTCACCGTCAGTATAGGTGTCGGTATGGGCGTCGGTATATGCGCCGGTAGTTCCCAGTAAATTACCGACGCTCATACCGACGCTTATACCGACGCCTATACCGACGCATATACCAACGCGCATATGGGCGATTGCGGGCCACACCGACGATCCGTTTAAAAGGGTCATACCGACGGTCACTTGACCGTCGGTATCTCTTAGTGAGATTTTCCGAGGCCTATACCGACGCCGACTGTGACCATCGGTATATGAAGTGTCGGTAAGCCCCTCATATGTTGTAGTGTTAGAAAAGTTTTCTGCACTTAATTCACTCATTGATTGACCAAATGTGAAAAGCTTTCAATGAGACTTTGTATGCAGTGTTGGCTAAAGATCACACACCTTCTCCAAGTTAAAAACTTCTCAAAAGAATTAGCAAATCTTGAGATTTTTATCAAACAATGTACCTATATCTGAAAGTGTTTTTCTGTGTAGTTGTCTTTGACACCTGCAACTTCTAGTGCATGGTTCTCCCAAACTAGACCTTGTTTACTCAAATGATTTTAGCCACAAGTAGCTTACCTTTGATCTTAAAGAATGAGTGCTTACTTGCACAAAAAGTTACACCTTGGAGGGAGATATAATCAAAACGTTATCATCAAATTTGCACTTGCACCTGTCTTCACTTCTTCTATTTACACATGTAAATGTTCCTACTTAAAATTCTCTCAGCTTGATTACAATTTGAATTTCAAAACTTGTACAGAGGTCATTCAACTATAGAATTAGACTTGTACAAAAGCATTCCTCAAAGGGATAAAAACATAAGGAGCACTAAGTAAAGGATCGAGGTGCAACTTTCTTCTATTAAGAGAAATCATACATCTGATTGATAATTCATGTTCTTCTCCCTTTCTAAAGTCTCATGACTTCTTAAACTCGTCACTCATCATCTCTCACTATTTGTAGTACATCTATATCAAGTATATATATATGTATACATCTCAAATTGTCATAGATACAGAAGTTTTTTATGAACTAATTACAAGATTAGTATACATATATATGCAAGTCTTCATCTTCTGACCATGCACTAAACTCTAAGCTTCATATGTTGATCTTTGCTTCATTCTTTGACTAACCTTGTCCAAATCATCAATTGTTGATTGTCCTGCACCAAGAGCTCCCCCTCAATCATGAATTGTGATTTTCTCCATCTTCTTTATACCTGCCATGTCTTTGAATCTCTGCAACATCCAAGCTTTTGGTTAACATGTCTGCAATTTGACTTTTGTAGAAGTATGTATGACGTCAATTTATTTAGCAATCACCTTCGCTTTCAAGAAATGATATTGGATCTCAGTGTGTTTAGTCTTGCGATGAAACACATGGCTAGCAGCTAGATACAATGAACTCATATTATCTCCGTGAATAGTGGGTGTACTCTGAATGATGTCAAAACTCTTCATCAGAGTCTTCAACCATATAACCTCCTTTGCAGCTTCAACCATACCTTTATATTATGCTTCTATGGATGATAAGGCAACTGTATGTTGCTTCTTAGAACACCAAGAGATTAATTTATCTCCCACATAACATAGATACCAATAGATTGACCTCCTATCATTAGGATTGCTTGCCCGATCTGTATCACTATATATCTTGATTTTTGTATGTGATGTGAATCCATAATACAACCCTTCTTTGAATGTACCCTTAATGTTTCTTAGCACCCTTTGTCTTGCAATCCAATGTTCTTTCCTAGGACAATGCATGAATTGAGATAATACTCCAATTGCATATGACAAATCAAGCATAGTCAATGTCGCATATATTAGGCTACCAACCAAACTTTGATATAGCTTCATGTCCTTGAATTCTTCTCCTCTATATCTGCTCAATTTATGATTCACCCCCTTTGGAGTAGGTGCTACCCTGCAATCTTCCATTTTAAACTTGATTAGCAAATTCTTCAAATACCTTTCTTACGTCACATACACTCCATGTTGACTATATGAAATCTCCATTCCCAAGAAATATGACAAGTATCCCAAGTCACTGATCTTGAACTCTTTCTCTATCTTCTTCTTAAGACTTTGTATGCCCTTCTCATCTGTACCTGTAAGAATTATGTCATATATGCAAATGTAAATGAACCCATCATCACCTGCTTTAACAAGCAAGCTATTATCTACCTTAGACACTTGGAAACCAAGCTCTTTCAAGAACTCCACAAGTCTGTAATTCCATGCCCTTGGGCTTGCTTCAAACCATACAAAGCTCTCTTGAGCTTACGTACATACTCTAGATAACATCGATCCTTGAAACCTTTTGATTGCTCCATAAAAACATCATCTGAAATATAACCATTTAGAAAAGCATTCTTCACATCTAATTGATATAACTTCCAACCTTTACATGCAGAAATAGGTATGAGAGTCCTTATAGTTTTCATCTTTTTCAGAGTTCTATAAGTCTCATCATCATCTACTCCATATGTGTGAGCATACCCTTTCACAACAAGTCTAGCTTTATATCTAGACACACTTTCATCTGCATACCTCTTTGTCTTGTAGACCCATTTGCATACAATGATTTTCTCATTATTTGGTTAAAGAACCAAATCCCATGTCTCATTCTCCATCAATGCATCATACTCCTTCTGCATATCTTTCTCCCAATTTTTTTTACCTTTTGACTCATCATAGGTAGAAGGATCTTCTTCTACTTTCACCATGTAAGCATAATCTTGAGTGGTAAAAAATGAAGTATCATAATTGTACCTTATGGGTTGCTTTCTGTTCCTTGTTGACCTTCTAGCTTCTCCACTCTTTGAAGTCTCTGGTTTTAGATATTTTGGATCAAACCTTGGCATCTCTTCATTATCAATCTTAGCATCAACAACCTCATCATCATCATGAATTTGAATCTTTGATTTCCCATTTCTTTGGCTCATGACTTCTTCATCACCTGCATGAATATTAATTGTACCAGCATACCAAGTACCTTTCTCATCAAATGTACCATCCTTTGACACAAGGAATTGCTTTGTGGATGGAATCCACAATCTATAACCCATCTGCTTATCATCATAGCCAATAAACACATACTTTTCAGCTTAGGTTCCAATTTATGCCTTAACTGAGATGGTACATATGCATAAGCCGAACATCCAAAAACTTTGCAATGACTAAGGTAGGTCTCTTACCTCGCCATGCCTCATATGGTGTCATACCATTCAAAGCCTTACATGGAAGTCTATTAACCAAATAAGTAGCTATATTCACAACGTCAAACCACAAATAATTAGGACAATTTTTCTCTTTCATCATTGACCTTGCAAACTCAACAACAGTTCTATTTTTCCTTTCTGCTACACCATTTTGTTGTGGAGAGTACCTACAAGTAACTTCACTTTTTATACCTGCATTCCATAAGTAATCACTGACCTCATTAGAGAAATTCTCTCCCCCTCCATCTGACCTTAGTCTGTTCAATTTTTTCCCTAAAACTCTTTTCTGCATAGACATGGTAATGTTTAAATGTATTGAACACCTCTGATTTATCTTTGATCACATATATAGTGATACACATGGTAGCATCATCAACATAAATCACATAATATCTCGAACCATTAATGCTAAAGTCCTTTGATGGACCCCACACATCTGTGTGCACCAATCAAGCTTCTCTGAATACATAAATCCTTTCTTGCCATAAGTCTTCTTGTGAGCTTTACGCAATTGACATGCTTCACACTTGTATGTCATGTGTTGACCGACAACATTAGGTAATCGAAGGACTGAATGATTGTTAATCATATCCTAAATACCTCTTTCGTTGAAATGTCCATGCCTTTTGTGCCAAAGATCTAACTCAGATATCTTATGTCCTCCATAAGTGAACAAGGCATGACCAACATTGCCTTGAATCCTCAATGTGAAAAGCCTTCCTTCTTTCTTTCCTGAAGCAATTTGTTTATACCCATTGCTAGGGTCTTCCACAAAAACTCCATCATTAGTGAACCTTACTTGATAACCTTTCTCTACAATTTGTCCTACACTTATTAGATTCTTTGGAATTGTAGGAACAAACAAAACCTTACTCAAAAGAGTGCTTCCATCCTTGGCCTTTATTGATCCAATGGACTTCACATTGTGATTTGTGTTATCACCTATTTGAACTACATGATTACTCACCTTATTCTCCAAATCAGTAATCAAAGCTATGTTGCCACTCAGGTGATTGCTACACCATGAGTCTATGTAGAAGACTCTTTGATGTTCACTTTGCCGTTTGCAAGTTGCATTCATAATTAAGGTTGAATCCTCTTTCTGATCTGAAGCATAGTTGTAATAGGTATTATCGTAGGATTGACTTTGAAAGCCTCTACTTGCATTTCTTCCAAAGAAATCTCTACTACCTCTACCTCTAAAATTATCTCTTTGACTTGTACCACCTCTTCCTCTTGAATTAAAGTTTTTATTATATCCTCCACCGTTCTGATTATTATGCCAACATTCATGAGCTAAATGATTAGTATTACCACAAATTAAGCAAGCTTTGACACCATCTTTATTGCTTCTACCTCTTCCTCTTCCTTTGCCGCCTCCTCTTCCTCTTAGGAAGTTATCTTGACTAGTAGTGCCTTCGTCTTCATTCAGTTGTTGCTTGCCTTTGTTAATCTTCTTTTTATCCTTTGACTACATTGCTTAAACTGTACTTTTATCAACATCACCTTTGAGATCGTGCTCAAAGGTTAGCATATGTCCTAGCAATTGATTCAAATCAAGAGTGAAATGATCTAGTTGTTGACGACATGATCGCTCCTACTTCATCTACATTTGTATCCGCATGATTGCATCTCCATTTTGTATCCAGGAGGCATCCCATTTCTAGTATATTTCCATTTCATTTTGTATTTCCTTTGTATTTGGGTACCTTGCCATGTGCTTCTACCAGTTGTATTCATTCTCCTTTCAGGAGACTTATCCCACATATGATGTACTTTTGAGAGCCCCTCCCAAATCTATATAAGGAGGGCCTCTCCCCTCATTTGTACTTGGTTAGAAGCTTGAAGAGCCTACTCTATGCTCTTGGCAAGCTCATTTCTAATCCACATGAGTTTACCCACTTCATGGTCTACTCATTTTTTGTCTCACACATTCTTTGTTTTGTGAGAGTACATTCCTTTTCATTTTGCTTCCGCATGCGTACTCTCTACATGGTATCAGAGCATTAGGTGGAGGTCTTGGTGGTACATTTGGGAGTCATTTTGGTGGTGGTGGTGCTTGAGTATTGGTGGCTTTGCTTTCTCCTCATTGACAGAAGCTCTTGCCATCAGTTTTGTGCTCTTTGGGGCCTCATCTTGCCCATTTGCCCACCCTCCCACCCTTCTCCCTCCTTACTTTGTACCCCCTTTCCGCATTTTCCCTCCCTCCCACCCCCATTGCGGTCTATTACTTTGCAACCACTACATTTTAAAGTGCTTATCACCACTTTGGCATTATTTTATGTCATTGTTTTGTTCCAGTAATGCGCACAGATTTGATGCTTAATGTCAAATTTTAAAGTGTTTATAAACACTGTTGTGCACTCCTTTGCGACCTTTGCCACTCGGTGGTGTCTAATACAGTGTGGTACTCCATCATAACTTTGGGAGTCATCCTTTGTCAGCACACCAATCGTGAATTGCTAAGCCAACAATCTATCGCTGAACAATCTCTGTAGCATTGTACTACTACGCTACAACAGCCTCATGTGGAGGAGACTCATTTCGCTCGAGCACTCTACAACCTAGTTACGCTTGCTCTACCGCAGCTGAGTCCACCATTGAACAGCGCAGTTGAGGGCTACTGTACTTGTGCCATATCGAGAGGAAGAAAGGTCTCCATAACCGCAAGCACCACGGTTTCCTTCAACCCAGGCATGTACAGAGCATATATGATTATGAAGCGTTTATGATGCTGCTGAATATTGGAGTCTCTGGGCAGCACCGTTAAGGGCGTATCAGTCAGAACTGTACTGTACACCTGCGCAAAAATGAGCACCAGAGAGTTCCCGCTCAAGCACTGCGTGTACTCCTACCTGTGCTCATCCTTCTGCTATAGGGGGAGAGAGATGGAGTGGGGACCATGAACAAATGGACATTGTACTGATCAATCTCATGCAAGAAAGAACGCGTACCGCTGCCATAGCCAGAAGTGCACAAGTCCACGTTTTTTTTAACATCACTGAAGAAGGAAGCCGATTGTGCGCAGTGACTAAGACAGAGAAAGAGAGAGAGAGAGTGAGAAAGACACAAGCTATTCCAAGAAGCTTCACGGCGACCACATTGTCTTGTCTAGGTGTACATTTGACTCCTTGCCATGTGTAGGGGCTTGTGTTGTGAGTCCAATTCAGTTTCCACGCAGCCCCATCTAGTCCATCGATAAATTTGAGAAGGGATTCTCCATCACCGTGGAGGTCGCCTGCTCCGGTGTGAAAACAAAAGAAGAGCTGCATAGGCAGAATGTTCAAAAAATGCAGAGACTTGCAGACCTTCATGGAGTCGTTTAGCCTACAACGAAATTGCGTCTGCGTGGTTACTCATCGACGGGTTGGGTAATTCCCATCCCTAGCATCGACTGTTTCCATGGCATTGTGATAAGTGTAGAAGGAGAGTTGAGAGGATAGGGAGAGAAGGTGTCGAAAAGAACTCTCCCGTCTATCTGAGTTCCTCAGCACAGCAAACCAATCGGGTCTAGAGAGCAAGCGAAGGACGTCTGTGTTTCGGTAGCAGGATTGGCTCTATCAGCAAGACGATATGGATGAAGTAACACGGATTCCTGATTTCACGTGGCCAGCTTTCATGGCCTCCGACCAATTGCAAAGCGCAGATGTATTTGGTCCCGCCAACAGCCAGAAAGCTCACGCGTTTTTTTGGGAGATGCATCATTCACTTTAGCGCAATATTCATAAGGCCTTCGTTTTTAGTGTAACTATGCACTGTATCTGCAGAGTTAATAAAGTTGGCAGGCGCTAAGTTTGAGCCAGCCGATTCAGGAGCGCTACATTCCTTGAAGTTTACCTTATCTTTTCCACTAAAAGACAGCCCCACTATAGTAATTGCAACTTGTATTTCCTTTCTTGCTGGAGACCGAATGAGCAAGGCCTGTCCAAAATGAATAGTATTTGTAGAAACTTTCTTTGGACGGGCGATCACAACAGAAGGGGGGTGCCTAAAATCAAATGGGTCATCTGCACTAGCCCCAGAGATTGCGGGGGGCTTGGTATCCTGGACATAGGGTGTATGGCTAACAAACTGGCAGCCAAATGGATGATTAAGGCTTGGTGCAATAGGGAGGCCTCGTGGGCCAAGCTGATCTTCAGAAACAAGAATGAGTTGGCTCTCATGGGGTTCCCAAACTGGAAGAATCTCGACATCATGACCTTGCTATTCTCCCCGATCCCTGTCTTCCCGAAAGGCTCCAATCTCGTGTGCTCCCTTTGGAAGGGCTGGAATAAAGTCAAAAGCTTCACAAGAATTAGTGAGGACTGGAAGTGGGCGGCCGGAATCAGACAAAACGACTCCATTTGGTTCCCGATACATGGCATCCGGAGTGCGGAGTCGTGGAACATTCAAAATGCCAAGAGATTATGGAACAAAGGATTCAAAAAATGGAAACACCTCTAGAAACATGACACCAACAGCTGGATCAATTTCGAGGATATTGATCCTTGCAAAAACATCTCCTACGAAGAATGGAACACTTTGCAAAGCAGATGCCTCGCATGGGACCGTCACAAGACTCGCCTTCTCATGGGACAAGATACACCGAACTCGCTTGGTCTCAAATGGCACAATGGAAATAACCTACTCAAAATCCCAAACATCAAAGAAACGGCTGACCACCAGATCAGCCTCAACAAGAAGTGGTGCCTGTCTTGGACGCGGCTTCAGTGGGACATGAAATTCATGGGTATCTGGCACCCCCTTATCGAGATTAAGAAGTCTGTCCTCTTATGGCAAATTCTGCATCGAGGAATTTGGACCAACCATAAGGCTAGCAAACTTTGTGGGATCCCTCCTTGGTGCAAACGCTGCCACCGGGCTATCAAAGATGTCCCTCACATCTTCCTTACCTGCCCCAACTCCTACAGAATCTGGCAGACGGTTGGAAAGAAAATCAGACTTCAAAAACAGCTTAGTTGAAAACAAGTCCTTTTGGGAGAAGCGATCGACTGCTCTGCGACACTCTGGAACGCCATCAGAGGGGAAGTCTTGTGGAAAATATGGCGGGAGAGGTGTGCTCTCAACTTCGGCGATACCCCCAGGGAGTGGTCGATTGAGAAATCACTATTCCTCCTTGGCAAAAGGATTGTTAACAGTAAGAAATCCCCCCCCTTCAGGCACCATCAAGTCCTCATTTTGATTAACAACAAGCTCAAACCCAAGTGGGCCCCGCATGAGGGCGATGAGAGGGTGATTAACCTTCTATGTAATGCAACCTAGAACTCATTCAAGCTTCCCGTGCTTTGTGGGATTTGGGGGGTCCCGTGGGCACTAGTCCCCTTCTATTGTACCTTTGTTTCTTAATTTAATTCAAGTCTGGGAGAGTAGGCTATTGCCGAACTTCCTTTATATAAAAAAAAAAAAAAATGATTTGGTAATGATCCCTCAGCCTCAGATTTTACGTGGCCATTTTTTTCGCATATATTAGTGTTCATCACTTAAGTGTTCTATCAATCCTCATTATAGGGGAACCCCATTTGTGAGGTCACTTTATATATTCTCAAGGATTCAACCCTCTCTTTCGCATACTATTGTACACTCAAGAATCCATACATCCCAACGCTAAAGGGGTCTAGTACAAGCTTTATTTGCGTTTTAAGCGTATCTCCTTGGCACACTTTGGCACTAAGTGCGCTATCTTTGTATCTCAAAATATTAAAAAAAAAAAAGAAAAAGTATTGTGTGTGTATGATTGTGGGATTGGAGGCTAGTCAAAGCCCACCCACAAAGCTCTCTTTGAGTATCGTCACTCCCCACTCCACCGTGTCTCTCTTTGCAAGTGAAGGGCTACTCTAAGCCCCCACCCTCCGGAAGAATTTTAAGCGTGGTATCGAGTCCTTCATTTCAAGCTTTGTAATTATTTTGAAGCAGCATTTTTGGCAAGAGATTTTGGTAGTGTTTCTAAACACTTTATCTTCAAAGCTTGAGCGTGTGGCGAAGATTTTGTTAGTGTTTCTAAACACTCTATCTTCAAAGCTTTGTAATGACCAAAACTGAAGGTAGCTTATCATCTATGGCTAACTTCTTATCCTCTTTCACCCCTATTTTTATGCCTAAGGATGAATGCCTTAATGGACAAAATTACGATCTATGGAAAGATGTCATGCGCGCCTATCTCTACACGAATCTTCTTCATGAGGTGGTAGATGGGTCAGACCCCGAACCCAATAGGGATGCCAACTTAGACAATTGGCATGTGTGGAATGTCAAGGACAAAAGAGCTTTAGGTCAGTTATTACTTGCCTACGACGAATTGACGAATGGTCATATTACGGCCTGCAAGATGTCTAAGGATGCTTGGGATGTGTTAGCCCCGTTATATGAAGACAAGACCCCTTCGAAGATCTATGCATTAGAGGTCAAGTTTCATAATTTGACCATTATGCCACAGGACACAATTACGAAGGTCATAGCCCAATTTGAGGATTACCAACGCAAATTAGCACTATGTGGTAGACAGATCTCTAGTGAAGACATGGCCATTCGGCTTCTCAACAAGTTACCTAAGTCGTACGAAACATTTGTCACAACTTTGTATAATCGCGGCCAAGTCTTATCTTGGGAAGAGGTTCGTTGACTTTTGCTCCTCCACCACTCGCGAGCCAAATCGACTTCCTCACAAGAGTTATCCATGAAGGCCAAAGGCCCATTCAATGAGAGAAAAACCACAAGTCAACAAGCTAGCGATGGATCTAAGCAAGGATCACATAATTCATCTAAGAAGTTCACCTGTAATTTTTGTGGAAAATCAGGACACTTAGAAAAGTTTTGCTACAAAAAGAAACAATCATCGAAGGCTTCTACAACTAGGCAAGCATCCAAAGGCTCCCAACATAGATCCCACTACTCGAGTGAGGAACTTTTCATCTCCACAGAAGCCAAAGCATTAGTGACTTCAAGCTCCCCACATGAGTGGATCTTTGATAGTGGAGCTACCTCCCATATGTGCAAAGACAAGGACTCCTTTCAGGAACTCGAAGAGCATACGGGAGAAGTCTATCTTCGCAACAACAAAAGTTTACCCATCGAAGGAAAAGGGAAAGTTCAAATTTCCAACCATGAGGGGGAATGCAAGCCTTTATCCAATGTTCTCTTTGTTCCAAACTTATGTATGAATCTCCTTTCCGTCAAGGCCATTACAGATCAGGACAAACAAGTATGGTTTGATAACACCTCAATTAAGGTAAATGATCCCATACAAAGAATGTCATTGCTCAAGGTATAGAAGAAAAGGGCCTCTACAAGCTATCTTGCTTTGTATCCAAAGAATCAACCTCAAGTTTTTGGCACCAGAGATTTGGCCACACTTCATACTTATCAAAAATCTCTTCATCCCAACTTGTGAAGGGATTTCCAAAGATAGGGCAAATTACTGATGTCTGCCAAGCTTGCACCCAAGGCAAGCAACACAGGGCCCCTGTTCCCAAGGAATCTTCAACACGAGCGAGGAACCCACTTGCCTTTATCCACATGGACGTATGTGGACCTATGAATACCCCATCACTGAGTGGATCCCTCTAATTTTATCTTCTAGTAGATGACCACTCTCGCTTTATTTGGGTGTATATTTTGAAGTCAAAGGCAGATACATTCTCTAAGTTTCAAACTTGGATCAAGGAAGTTGAGAATGAAGATTCAACTAAAGTCAAAACCATCAGATCAGATGGAGGTGGCGAATTTATCAATCATGACTTTGATAACTTTCTCACCCAGAAAGGGATCAAAAGACAAGTCACTCAGCCTCATACTCCATCATAGAATGGAGTAGCTGAAAGGAAGATATGCAGTGTGATGGAAATGGCACGAACAATGCTTCATCACAAGGATCTACCCTACAAGTTCTGGGCAGAAGCTGTGCATACTGGCGTTCACATTCTTAATCGAGGCTCTACAAGTGCTCTACACAACAAAACACCCTTCCAAGCCTACTATGGATGAAAACCAAATGTGAACTACTTTCGAGTCTTTGGTAGTGAAGCTTTTGTCCATGTACAAAAAGAAGATAGAAACAAGTTACAATCAAAGTCCAAGAAACACATATTCATAGGCTACATTGACCAATCAAAGGCATATCGTCCATATGATATGGAAAACCACTCCATCACCATTTCGAAGGATCTGATCTTTAATGAAGCTTCCTCATACTCAAGAAAAGATTCAAGTACAAGTCTTAGTCCACCTATCTACACTTCAGAGGGGGATTCAGTATTTCCAAACTCCAACTCAGAAGCAAGTACTTCATAACAACCATGCCGATCTCAAAGGCTTCTTGATAGGCAACAACGTGAAGAAAGTCATTATGTTAATTATGCTCTAATGCACCAAAGTCAGCAAATTCCAGAGCCATCTAACTACAAAGAAGCTCAAGGCCAACCAGAGTGGGAAACAGCTATGAAAGAGGAACTCCATGCAATATCAAAGAACAAAACTTGGACATTAGTCCCGAAACCAACCAATCATCAAGTCATAGGAGTCAAGTGGATGTACAAAGTCAAATATAAGTCTGATGGCACTCTAGATAAATATAAGGCAATATTAGTTGCTAAGGGATACAAGCAACAACACGGCATTGAATATGAAGAAACCTTTGCTCCAATTGCAAGATTCACAACCATAAGAGTCATCTTGGCACTAAGTGCTCAAATTAAGTGGCCCATTTACCAACTAGACGTCAAAAGTGCATTCCTCAATGGAGATCTTCAAGAAGAAGTATATGTTGAACAACCTGAAGGCTTCAAGATCAAAGGCAAAGAAGATCAAGTCTACAAGCTTCACAAGGCACTTTACGGACTCAAGCAAGCTCCCAGGGCCTGGTATGAAAAGATTCATGAGTTCTTTGAAGAGAAGGGCTTTCACAAAAGCAATGCTGATGCTAATCTCTATATCTATCAAAGGATTCTTTAGTAGCCATCATCATTCTCTATGTCGATGACTTGATCTTGATAGGCTCAGACAAAGAATGCATTCAATTCATTTTCATACAGCTTCACCTTGAGTACTCTATGACAGATCTTGGATTACTTCACTACTTCTTAGGTATGGAAGTTTGGCAAACAAAAGAAGGTATATTCCTATCACAGAAGAAGTACTGCTCTTATCTACTCTCCAGATATAATATGGACCAGTGTCGCTCAGTTTCTACACCACTTGATCCAAACATCAAGCTTACATTGGAGGACTCATCATCACTTGTGGATGTGCATACCTATCGACAAATTGTTGGCTCTTTACTCTATCTTGCCAACTGTTAGCTCAAGAAATGATTGGTTTTTATGCACTAATGTGTTGCTGTTTGGCAGGAGAAAGATACCCTGGTATGTTTTTCTGATAGTCTATGCAAGTATGCTCGATACAGTAAGTTTGAGGTGAAGGCCACTTTGCTCCATGGAAACCTATCGAACACTTCCAACATGGTTTGCTCTCTTGGCTTGATCGTGATCAAGAGTACTTTGCAATGGCCGAGATGATGACAAATTCAAAGCTAAGTAGTATATGTTGGAATACCTACATCAAACGCTTAACTTTCTTACAACAAGTGTCTCTGGTCATAAATTATGACTTGCCTACTCAACCAGAAAACTACTTGCATCGAATAGGACGCGGTGGAAGGTGTGGGAGGAGAGGTCCCATCAAAACGAAAAAGGGCATTGTTCAGAAAAAACAAAGACAGCAACAGAAAAGGGGGGGAGGTTTCTTCCGTCAGGAGAATCTCTCTCTCCATTCTTCTTCGCCTCTTCTCGTCTGCAGCGGTTGTTGTTTTTTTCAGCTCTATGTGATTGGGGGTGAGGCATATATCGCAAGGAGCGTGAGTGGAGCCTTCTCTTCGTTTTTTGGACAGCAAGCTCTAAGGAGGACTCGGGGGGGAGGGGGTGGGTATTCTTTTTCTCTCCGATTATTTGGACGAGACAGACGGTGAGAAATTTTGGAGGAGAGGCAGAAGAAGCTTCAGTGATTAGCTTCATTTTCCTTCTACGTTGTCATTGTTTGTGGCTGCAAATGGGAGCTGCCTGAGGAAAGAGGGAGAGAGGCGCCATCATGCTGAAGATTAGAGGCACATGACTGAGCGTACGATTTATACAAGGACAGGAGAGAGGAGATTCTCCGGACATCTGATTTGTGGTGGCGATGTTTTTTTGGGAGCTCCTGACATCCCTTCATATACACATGATGTTGTTGAAGAACCGAATAATTTTCATCTAGGCATTGGTCCGATTGTCTCCAACAATACTTGACAATACTTTGGCTGGAGCAATTTCTATAGACTGTGCTCGTTTTCTATCAAAGGACATAGTTTCTTGCTGCGGAAATATTCTGAAAAAGGATGCGCTAGAAGATTGATGCTGGAGAGAAGAAATGGCACACTAACAGTAGTGCGGGAGGTCTCCGAAGCTGGAAAGATGCATTTTACTTGAGGAGCTCTGAGGAAATTCGCGTACTAATGCTGAAGGAAGACATATGTTTCTAATGCTGCTTCGATCATTTAGTTGTGTTCGTGCTGCGGAGATAACAATAAATAGAAAAGGTTTGGATAACAGAACTTCCTTTATATCTAAACTATTTCTTTTCTCGCTCTGCTATGAAATGTGTTTCCATGTTAGTACTCAGTGCACTGTATGAGAGTGGTTTAATTTTATAAAATTATATTGATACAGTCGTGTGGTAATGTAAGAGCCTACTCCGATTGGTAGTATATTGTAAAAGGCCTACTCCGATAGGATAAAATTGACGAACAAAAAGATGGCCTTGAGAATTTTCCATTATATTTGTTTTGAAAAGATTCTGTTGCACTCTTGATTGGGGTTTTAACTAAAATTGTTGTAAGAAGTTGCTCAGAGTTGGGGAAAATATGTTCAATAGTTTCATCTAGGAAGGGGAGATGCTATCTTGCTAGAGGAAATATGGACTATGAAAATGTTTAGGACTCGATCGTGAAGTCGCCTAATTCATTTGTCTCTCTAGAGCCTCATGATTGAGTGCATGAAGACTTTATTTAATCATCTGTAGGGGTTTTGAAGCTAAACTACATTCGAATGGTCATCCTCATCATACTCTATGGGATATTCTGCTCGATATTTTATGTGAAAATGCAATCCCCTTGACGTTCACCAATCATCTGGAAATCTGATGAAAAGTTGCTTACACATTCGATTCTTTTGACTGAACGTGTGAGGATAGGAGTGGTTGAGTCAATGTTTATTGTGTTGTTGTTTTGATCATGATCAAATGCATTTATAAACTAATCTAGAGAAGGAAATGTTGATCGTGCTGCTGCCTGGACTTCACCCAAATATGTTATTCGTTGCAAGGTTCGAAATGTGTAAATACTGTAATGTGCGACTGAATTACAAAAACACTAAAACTTCAATTAGAACTCTAGAAACAGAGAGCAGTCTGGAATTGCTTCGGTAGAGAAATAAAATCTTGGGATAAACTGAGATTCAGTATTTTAGTATTGGTCTCTGTATTCATTATTGATATTCGATTGCATGTAGTAGTAGCCAACATCCTTTTGTTCGAACTTATCTTGTGCACTTGTGCTGCTACCTCTTGTATCTTTATGCATGAGTATAGATCCACAATAGTAGATGTGTTATCATTTTGTTCCTTCTTCACCTACTTAAGAGCATACTGGAACCTCGGTCTGCATAGTGTGCGAGATGGAGAGTGTGTGTTTGTATGTGTTTGGTTGTGAGAGCAAGGGAGTGTGTGAGGTCACATGTGTGGAAAGTATGTAATGAGGAAGGGCGAGTGAAACTAAATGTGATAGGAGGTGCACAATAAAAAAGAGGAGCTAGAATAAGAGAAAAGAAAGAACGGAGAGATAAGTGGAACAAGAGCTTGTGAATAAGGAGAGAGTGCGACTCAAGGGGTTTGGTGTTGTAGTGAAATCTTGGAGTACATTTGGATTCGGGTCTCCATTCCCTTCTCTTTTTGCTCGTACCTTCGAATACCATTGGGTGATTTAGAGCAAGGCAAGGGGGCCAATCTTGAGTAATTTTGGCAAAATATAGGCATATATAAGCAACTTTCCCCTCAGGTTTAGCTCAAACATTTTGGTGTGTCGGCCGGGAAAAGCTTGGCACGTCTCTATAAGAGAGTGCCATAGGTTCGCCTAGCGCCACATGTTGGCCGAGCTTGCGGACTCCAGATCTAGTATATGAGTGAGGGGAGCTCATCCTCAGGAGCAACACAAACTCAAAGAGAGGAACGCGCTCAGAGAAGAGCCCTTGAAAGAGAAAGGAAGAGGTGGGAATCGCAAGTTGAGTCAACCTCGACTAGCTCAAAGAAATCTGCTAAAAACGTGTACTCCCGTAGGAGAGTCACGAATCAAGTGTGAAAGTTTGAAGGAGGGATCCTGAGGCCGCGTGTGCTAAATTTCTGGGATCGAAGTGATATTGACATCACACCTCTGTTCAAAATGGCTCAGCGGATTTCGGTTCACTTGGGGGACTTCACCAAGTTCTCAGGTGCTTGGGATGAAGATCCAGATAGTTTTATCCAACTGTTTGAGGTTACTTGTGAGGCGAATGAGGTAGTTGACCAGGATCAAAGGTTGAGAATTTTTTCGGCTATTCTCTGTGATGAGGCAGCCAATTGGTATGGGAATTTGACACCACAAGAGCGTGGAACGTATCAGATGCTCAAGGAAGCCTTCTTGGCAAAGTTCCGACGACAAGGCTTCCAAGATAGATTGGCTCAACAGATGGATTACTTGTGACAGGGAGTCAATGAGAGCATCGATAACTACATTCAGAGAATGGAAACTTTGGTAAGGAAGATGGGCGCGAATGCCCCGAACGATGAGACATTGAAGAGAAGATTCATCGCGGGATTGAGAGATCCTACGGCACAGCAGCATATCAGCCTGACAAGACTTGCAACTTTAATGGAGGCTAAGGAACAAGCATGGCTTTGGGAAGAAGTACAATTATGTCAACAAAGGAAGATGGAACTCTTATACGAGCCAATGGGAGGCCCAGGAAACATACCGATGAAAGATCCTGGCCAAGGAAGTCCCACATTGACAACCCCAGCTTTTGTAGCTACCACTAGTACGCCAGGCGAGGTAAAGCCTACGCTAACTGAAGAACGAATAGTGGAGTCGGTCACACAAGCTATAAAAGCTGCCACAATGACCCAGGAAACATACACAGTAAAACCAGAGGTGACTACAAACCCCAATCAAGTGTTTCGATCAAATACATGGTGTGGAAAGTGCCATGGTTACGGCCATTTGGCTTCAGAATGCCCTACAGTCTCGAGGGTATTCACAGATAGGTCGCCACCTAGAATGCGTTGCACTTTTTGTGGAAGGACAAATCACACGGAGGACCGATGTTACAACAAGAGAGCCTATGAAGAGAGGACCATGAAATCGGGAGATACAAGAGAAAGACCCTACACGGGATTGCCTGCTCAAAGTGTCCCACCCACATCTCGTTGGGAAAATAGACCGACTTATGGATATGGTGCTCAGGGTCAGGGAGGAGACTATCGAAGAGGAGTTGCACGTGATCAAAGAAGACATGGTTCAATCTAGTGCTGGAGATGTCATGGCTTTGGCCATACTCAATCTAGATGTCCAAACGAAAAGAAACCAATTGGTTATACTCCACTATGTAGGTACTGTAGCGGAGAGGGCCACTTTGATGAAGATTGTCCAAAACGAAGAGCTGCCGCCGGCAAGGAAAAAGGACCAGTAGGATCCTCGAATTATGTTGATACTCAGATGCATTCCACATCGAGAGCTCAAGAGCACGTTCCTAGGATCGGAGTAGTGTTCAAGACACCGAACCCTCAAGAAGGTTCTAGCTCATCGATGCACTTTGTGGATGCTTACCAAGCCAAGAAACCGCATAAAGAGCCAATTGTGGCAGTAGTCACAAGGACCCAAGAGTATTCAAAGAAACATCAAGAAGGTGAAAGCGAAGAAGCGAGTCAAGAGAAGATAGCTGAACATGGAGAGGTAGAAAACCAAGTTGGAGGATTTGCTAAGCAGCAAGAGTTTGAGGATGGGGAAGAGATTGAGATCCTTCCACCAGTGACCAAGGAGTTTGTGCCAGGCATAGCACCATTCCCTGAAAGATTAAGGGCTCCAAAGTGTAGAAAGGAAAGACAAAGTTCGGAGGAAGTGGACATCGTAAAGCTGCTCGCTGACACGGAAGTCACACTAGACATTGGCACATTGCTAAAATGTTCACCTGCTTATAGGAAACAATTCTACAACGAATATATTAAGAAGCCGAGGAAAGCTCGAGAGAAAAAGAGACAAGATAAAGACATCCAAGGGATCATTCAAAGCATTACGACACAAATTGATTCGAATGCTCCAGCTGTGACAGTCGAGATTAAAGGGTATGCAGTCCCTGGTGCTCAGTTAGATAGTGGAGCCGCAGTCAACCTTATGACTGAGTTCATGATCAAAGCTTTGGGCCTCAACCACATGGAAGAAACTCTGATGTCCTTGAGAATGGCAGATCAAACACAAGTGAAGCCTGCAGGTCTTTTAAAGAATGTAAGCATAGTTGTGGGCGGTCTAGAGTTTAAAGTTGATTATCTGATAGTAAGACCAAGGACCTCAGAGGCTACCTTCTCGATCTTACTTCGACGACCATGGCTGGTGCAAGCCGAATGTGTGCACGATTGGCGCACAGGATTTATCACAATTGGACCGAAGGGCGATCGAATACAACTTCAAGTGTCTCCAAACTTGACCGGCAAGAAATCGACAACAGCTAAGGAAAGGGAGCAGAAAGCAAAGGAAAAGGTTAGACAAGAAATGGTGCGGGTAAGATTTTCCCTACGCACGGAGACTTCCAAGGACCTTTCATCGGATGGATTTAACTTGCAATTGTCCAACCTTCAACATGCGAAAGTGGGCGAGTACAAAGATCCACTATGTTACAAGGATGACTCAGACCAGGAATTGTTGGGATGGTTGACACATACAAGTGAATTTGAGTGCTACATGTTGAGTATAGACACAAAGGAAAGCAGAGCTACCCAACCCCTGGAGAAGGGAACTTCAAAAGAAGAGTTGAAACTGGAATTAGCTCCGACAATGGAAGTACAACAGTTGAGAGAAAGGGTTAGAGTGCTAGAAGCAGAGCTTCTAAGGAGAAGTCGAGAATTGGAAAAGGAAGCTGAGAGTAAGACTAAAGTGTCGGAAGCCATTGCAAGAGCTGAACTAAAGAAATTGGGTCTAATCGAAACAGAAAAAAACAATGATTAAAAGGAAGCTGAGAGTAAGACTAAAGTGTCGGAAGCCATTGCAAGAGCTGAACTAAAGAAATTGGGTCCAATCGAAACAGAAAAAAACAATGATTTACTGGCCAACCATGCACGCGTGATCGGGGAGCACGTTCCAATCACAGCGTCATCAAGGAATAAGGAATATTCGCGAGAAGCTCAGGTGAAAAAATGGGAAGTTTTTCCAGAAAAGTTCTTGAGCGTGGGGTCAGAGCTACCAGATGGAGTACGAGATTGCATTAAATTGGCACTCAAAAATTTCAGCAAGGCCTTTGCATGGTACAATCTAACCCATCAACTATTCTCATGTTCAATAAGAATGGCATGGACCGATTCAAGGCTTCAATCAGAAGAAAAGCTAAAGATCTGACTGGCGGCGACGAACGGAACAACGGAACAACAATTAGGCGACACAAGTTCTATGCGGCTGGCAGACTCAAATGGAGGCATCGCCACAACCAAGCAGCTCTGTTTTGGTTTTTAGATTGAGGTGTTGGAGGCTGCAGGCATCGGACTAGGACAGGACTTGTTTTACAGCGCAACCGTGTGCTCTAGCGGGTGACTGCAAAAAGGGAAGCTGTAATCGACAACGACAACAGAAGCACCACAGGCAGATCCTTCTTTACTGGCGGCGACGAACGGAACAACGGAACAACAATTAGGCAACACAAGTTCTGTAAGTATCTGTCAATCGTCTCGCACGACAGACACGAGGTCCGTGAGCACAGTCTATCGTCTATCGCACGATAGATGCGAAGCACCTGTCTATCGCGCGACGGACACAACTCACGTGTTGCTCCTGTCTATCGTATTTCGTGCGACAGACACAAGCACTAGTCCAAACTGCCTTTCACTGTCCAAACCGTCTATCGCGAAGTAGCACTTACCGCTTATCGCGGAGTTTGTCTATCGTGGTTTTCAAACCGTCTATCGAGTTTCTTCAACAGTTAGGGGGCACGTGCGATCGTTTGCTTCCGGGAGAGGAGGTTTTTCGCTCCCAGTGCCTTGGGCTAAAAAGAGGAAAGTAGAAAAATATAAAAAGAGAAAAAAAAAAAAAGAGGAGAAAAAAAAAAAGGGAGAAAAAAAAAGAAACAAGAGAAGAAGAAAAAGAAAAAGAAAAGAAAAAGAAAAGAAAAAGAAAAGAAAAAGAATGAAAGTTTTTTAGAAAAAGAAGAAAAAAAAGGAAAAAAGAAAAGAAGAGAAAAGAAAAAAGAGAAAAAAGAGAAAAAAAAAAAAAAAAGAAGAAGAAGAAAAAGAAAAAAGAAAAGCCTCAAAAAAGTAGATGTGTGCCACCCTCTTCTGTGGGTTTGTGGCCTTTTAGTTCTTCCCTGAAAAGCGGTGTTTTTGGATGCGATGTGATCGGTGGGGGAGTCTCCTTTGTCTGTGGTCAGCTTCCTCTATGTTGGGGGGTCTCGCCGCTGGGCATTGAAAAATCTAAGGGGTGCAAGTTCCTTCGGCCATGGATGTGGCTTCGTCCTCTCTCGTGAAAAGTAATCGGGCCCTCCCCCCTGGGGAGACCGGCACTCTGGCCGCTCTGCTGGAGGGGGGGTCATGTGCCGCCCCCAGGGCATCCGAAAGTGTTGAATCCCCCATCGTGTCCCTCAGTAGACCCGCAGTTCTGTCTGCCCAGGAGGACCTCAAGAAAGTTTGCCTCGTCGGCCAAGTGTTTGGCCCTAGGCCCCCGCTCGAAATCGTGCGACAATGGCTTCGAAAAGAGTGGTTCCCTCGGGGGCTAATTGTCAGCAAATGCCAGTTCTTACCAGCAAACCACATGCTGCTAGTCTTTGAAAATGAAGAGATGGCGTTCCAAGCCCTAAGCGTTGGCACCTGGCAGCTCAGTCGGTCGACCCTGTGCTTATTCAGATGGTCCCCGGACTTTACCCCCGACAAATCGAAATCACTTCGGTACCCTCTTTGGGTTGAGCTCCCTAACCTCCCTTACTTCTTGTACAACTTCGTGTGGGACATAGTCTCCCCCATCGGCAAGCCATTGGCTTCTCGAGAAGACATTGGTGGTCTCATCTATGAGGGTGCAAGACACTCGTTCAATGCTAGATGGCACCCACAAATCTGCGTCGAGGCCGACCTCAGTTCGCCACTTCCATCTACGATCAAAGTGGACATGGGTGAAGGAGATGTCTGGGAGCAGGATATCACTTACAAAAACCTCCCCAACGCGTGCTTTCGTTGCGGCCAACAAGGTCACAGGATCAAAGACTGCCCTCTCAGGCAAAAAAACAAGCGATTTCAAGAAGCCTCCAAAACTGCTCAAGACAACTTTGACGACTTGACCCACTTGACCAAGAAAGGGGAAGACAAGGGCCTCCTCAATCCACAAGCTGATGCCGATGGCTTTACTGAAGTTAGAAGAAGAAGGAAAAGAAGCCCGAGGGCCAACGGTGAGAGGAACAACCCGCCATTTACCTCGCACAGCAATTTGTATTGCAATCTTGGAAAGGAGATCAACGAGCTTGACTATCCAGGTGGGAAACCACTCGAGGTAGATACCGACGACAATGCCCTAGAGATCCCTGACAACAAAGAAACCCCCCAGGAGGGTTATACTACAAGCAAAGAGGATGGATTCACCACTAGTAATGAAGACAACATGGATAGTGAAAGTTCCATCATTGGATCGACGATCCCGGAAACGGTGCCGAGCACGGGGCCCAGTTCCCCCCAGCAAGGAGTATCACGCAAAGGAAAGCAGCCTATGGAGCTACCTTGGAAAAGCCCCCACAAGAACTGATTTCTAAGTCGGGATCAGATCCCAGCGAAAAAGAAAGAGGAAGCCAAGAGAAGAAAGGACAAAGCTCCCTCCCGCAAAGAGGGATAAACACAAAATGATCGTCATCTCGCTAAATGCTAGAGGGCTAACCGACCCCTCAAGAGCGACCATCATTGGTCAATGGCTGCGCGACACTAGTTTAAACCCAGACATTATATGTATTCAAGAGATTAAAATTGACGGAGAAGATCTACAGAAACGCCTCAGACAGGTCTCCTCAGCCCATGTGTGGATCCCTACGAAGCACCAGAGGGGGTCTGGAGGAACGGCTATCGGCGTTAAACACCTCTGGCTTGAAAAGTTAGAGAACTCCTTTGAAGATGTAAGTCACCGTTGGATTGCGGCTTCCTTTGGTGCTCCTCTTTCTGTTACTATGGTTTCCTTGTACGCTCCTAACGGGGATCTGGAGAGACTGAACACTTGGGCCTCACTTGATTCGCTTCCCCACAATGCGCTTATTTGTGGAGACTTCAACATGGTGGAGGACCCTAGGGACAGATGGATGGGCAAGGGTAGGGTCATAGACAGTCGGGAGAAGGAAACGTGGGACATGACCAAACTCCACTTGGACTTGGTTGAATTCAAAGACTTGAATGGCTTCTCTTGGTCGAATCTCCAGGCGGGCGAGGACCTGAGGAAAGCTAGACTCGATAGATGCTACATCTCTTAGGGCTTTACTCATCAGTGGGGCCACCCTACCATCACGCAACGCATTGACCTCACCATCTCTGACCACTACCCGATCGTTATCACTTTTCAACCTTCAAACAAGATCCGCAAGGCCCCGTGGTTCCATGCCAACGCATCCTCCTTCTCTCTCCCCTCCGTCCACGAAGAGATTGCGGATGTGTGGAAGGTGGCTTTCGCCTCTGGCTTGGCCCCAGCCAAGTGTTGGAGAAGTGCGGTCGACAAGTCTCGTAAGATCATGATTAGAACTAAGAAAATGATCGAGACTGTGAGACGGGATCGTAGGGAAGCTCTTTACCACAGACTCTGGCGGCTCGAGGAGGAAGTGAACAAAGGAAAACTCCAAGCCCAGAAAGGTCTCCGAAAAGTCAGAGCAGTGTTGAGATACGAGGAAGAAATACAAAGGAAAAACTTGCAAATCTTCTTCAGGGAGTGGTGGGCCGGCAAAGCCGACAAACCCACTAAGGAGATGTGCCGTATCCTTAAAAGGAAACACAACAGAGAGTCGATCCCCCTACTGCTTGATCCACATGGCAATGTATGCAATTCGGAAGAAGATAATTTTGGCGTCATCGAAGGGCACTTCACGAGACTCCTGGGAACCTCGAACCCCCTCTCCCACCATAGAAGGGACTGCATGGCTGCCATTTCTTGGGTTTCCCCCCGGAGAATCCCACCCAACCTCCACTCCCTGCTCCATGCCCCTATCTCGGAATCAGAAATCATCGAGGTTATTGATGCCCTCCCCCACGGTAAAAGCCCGGGACCCGACGGACTCACTAACAAGTTCTTTAAATCCTTCAAGCTGGTGGTTGCCACCCCTCTTCGGATGGTCTGGCAAGAAGCGCTAAAGTTTGGTGCTCTTCCTTCTTGTCTAAATAATGGAATTATCAAGTTGATTCACAAGAAGGGGGAAAAGAACAGAGTCGAGAACTGGCGGCCGATTACGATGCTCCAAACAGGATACAAGATCATCGCCAAAGTCATTGCCAACAGACTTTCGTGCCACCTGAGATCTTGGCTTAGTGAGGACCAAAAAGGTTTCATCAAAGGCAGGTCCATCCTGGAAACCATTATGGACATTTGGGAAGGTATGCAATATGCAAAGGAGTCCAACCAAGATGTGGTTTTCCTCAAGATCGACTTTGACAAAGCCTACGATAGGCTTGAATGGGACTATATTCTGCAGTCGCTCCAAGATCTCGGATGTAGTCGGGAATTTACCAGGATGATTGCGACCCTTCTCGGAAACGCAACGACACAAATTAACGTAAACGGCAAACTTTCGAAGGCAATCCACCTTAAAAGATCTATTAGACAAGGGTGCCCTCTGGCCCCTCTCCTCTTTGCCATCGCCACTGAGGGGCTGAGCAGACTGGTGGCACATCATGTGGAGGCTGGCAATATCAAAGGCCTCCGGCTGCCTCATGGCCACAGCCAAATCATCATGAGACTTTTTGCCGATGATATGAACGCGTTCGTTCACAATGATAACACCAGTCTGGAGACGTTCTGGAGGTGTCTTGATACCTTTTGTGAGGCCTCTGGATCCAAAATCAACCACAATAAGACCGCCTTTAGGGCTATTGTGGGACAACAACCTGGCCTACTCATTGATCATGGTTGCCAAATCATTCCGCAGGGCCAAATCTTTCGGCTGCTTGGCATCCCCTTGGGGTTTGACGTCCCTATGGAGCAGCGTTGGAACTGGGTGCTGGCCAAACTTGAAAACAAGCTCAACTACTGGAGAGGCATGCAAATCAATCTCGCTGGACGCGCTATGGTCTCTCGTCTACCATCTATTTCCTTTCTTGTTGGAGACCGAATGAGCAAGGCCTGTCCAAGCTGAATAGCATCTGCAGGAACTTTCTTTGGACGGGTGATCATAACAGAAGGGGGGTGCCTAAGATCAAATGGGCCATCTGCACCAGCCACAGAGATAGCGGGGGGCTTGGTATCCTCGACATTGGGTGTATGGCCAACAAACTGGCTGCCAAATGGATGATTAGGGCTTGGTGCAACAGGGAGGCCTCGTGGGCCAAGCTGATCTTCAGAAACAAGAATGAGTTGGCTCTCATGGGGTTCCCAAGCTGGAAGAATCTCGACATCATGACCCTGCTATTCTCCCCGATCCCTGTCTTCCCGAAAGGCTCCAATCTCGTGTGCTCCCTTTGGAAGGGCTGGAATAAAGTCAAAAGCTTCACAAGAATTAGTGAGGACTGGAAGTGGGCGGCCGGAATCAGACAAAACGACTCTATCTGGTTCCCGATACATGGCATCCGGAGTGTGGAGTCGTGGAACATTCGAAATGCCAAGAGACTATGGCGCAAAGGATTCAAAAAATGGAAACACCTCTGGAAACATGACTCCAATGGCTGGATCAATTTCGAGGACATTGATCCTTCCAAAAACATCTCCTACGAAGAATGGAACACTTTGCAAAGCAGATGCCTCGCTTGGGATCGGAACAAGATTCGCCTTCTCATGGGACACGATGCTCCGAACTCGCTTGGTCTCAAATGGCACAATGGAAATAACCTACTCAAAATCCCGAACATCAAAGAAACGACTGACCACCAGATCAGTCTCAACAAGAAGTGGTGCCTGGCTTGGACGCGGCTTCGATGGGACATGAAATTCATGAGTATTTGGCACCCTCTGATCGAGATTAAGAAGTCTGTCCTCCTCTGGCAAATTCTGCATCGTGGAATTCGGACTAACCACAAGGCTAGCAAAATTTGCGGGGTCCCTCCTTGGTGCAAACGCTGTCACCGGGCTATTGAAGATGTCCCACACATCTTCTTCTCCTGCCCCAGCTCCCTCAAAATATGGCAGACGGTGGGAAAGAAATTCAGACTTCTGAAACAGCTTAGCTGGAAGCAAGTCCTTTTGGGAGAAGCGATCGGCTGCTCCGCGACACTCTGGAGCGCCATCAGAGGGGAAGTCTTGTGGAAAATCTGGCGGGAGAGGTGTGCTCTCAACTTCGGCGATACCCCCAAGGAATGGTCGATTGAGAAATCACTACTCCTCCTTGGCAAAAGGATTGTTAACTGTAAGAAATCCCCCCCCTTCAGGCACCATAAAGTCCTCATTTTGATCAACAACAAGCTCAAACCCAAGTGGGCCCCGCATGAGGGCGATGAGAGGGTGATCAACCTTCTATGTAATGCAACCTAGAACTCATACAGGTTTCCCCTGCTTTGTGGGATTTGGGGGGTCCCGTGGGCGCTAGTCCCCTTCTTTTGTACCTTTGTTTCTTAATTTAATACAAGTCCGGGAGAGTAGGCTATTGCCGAACTTCCTTTATATTGAAAAAAGGCCTTTGCATGGTCATACAATGATCTGAGAGGAATTGATCCCCGAATCTGCCAACATTATATAGATTTGGAAGAAGGCACCCGACCAATATGTCAACGAATTAGGCGGACAAATCCAGTCTACTCGGAATTGATCAAGCTGGAATTGACTAAGTTATTGGAAGCAAGATTCATATATCCCATCGCCTCCAGTGAATGGGTATCACCAATTGTAGTTGTTCCGAAAAAAAAATAAGAAAATCCACATTTGCATAGATTATCGTAAGTTGAACGAGCGCACAAAGAAGGATCACTTCCCCTGGCCGTTTACTGATCAAATCTTGGACAGAGTGGGTGGCCATAAATTGTACTCATTTTTAGATGGTTTCAGTGGGTACAACCAGATCCAAATCCATGAAGAGGATCAATCAAAAACTACTTTCACGATAGAATGGGGTACGTATGCATATCATGTGATGCCATTTGGATTATGCAATGCACCGGCCACATTCAAGAGGGCAATGATAGCTGCATATCAAGACTATTTGCAGGATTGGATGGAGATATTCCTCGATGATTTTGCAATCAGAGGCAATGATGAAAACATGATGGAGAGGATCGAAGCTATTTTAAGAAGAAGCATTGAAAAAGGCATCGCATTAAATCCTGAAAAGTGTACATTTGGAGTACGAAGAGGATTGCTCTTGGGACATGTTATTTCCGAAAAAGGGATCGCAGTTGATGAGGATAAAGTACAAAAAATTGGACAACTTCCACCTCCTCAAAACTTGCGGCAACTCAGAGGATTCTTGGGGCATGCTAATTATTATCGACGATTTATACTAAATTTTGCATCAATCGCAGCACCATTGACGAATCTTTTGAGGAAAGACCAAAAATATAAATGGACTGGAGAGTGTCAAGTTGCATTCGACTTGATCAAAGAGAGATTGATAAATGCGCCAATTTTAGTAGCACCTGATTGGACGAGAGAATTTCATGTGCTTACCGACGCTTCTCATACTGCGGTTGGAGCAGTGCTATGCCAAGCCGATGAAAAGAAGTTGGACCACCCTATTTATTACGCGAGTCGCAATTTGAATAGCACTGAGAGGAACTACACGACTACAGAGAAGGAATGCCTCTCAATGATCTTTGCGGTGAACAAGTATCGGCATTACTTGATGGGAAAGCATTTCACGTTTTATGTGGATCATGAAGCCCTAAAGTATATCCTCAATAAACCCGAGCTATCAGGGCGATTGATGAGGTGGATGCTACTCCTACAAGAATTCCAGTTCATAGTGGTAACCAGACCAGGCAAAGCGCACATATTGGCCGACCATTTATCTCGAATTGTTAATGAGGAGCCAATCTCTGGTGTGCCCGATGATGCTCCTGATTGACATCTATTTCAGGTTGATGCTAAAGTACCTTGGTATGCCGACTTGGTGAATTTCTTGTGCACCACTAAATATCCGCCAGGAGCAAGCAAGAGAGAGAAGCAAAAACTGTTAGCATTGGTGAAGCACCATAGCATCATTGGGGGGCAGCTCTATCGATATTTTGTACATGAAAGCATTTATCGGAGGTGTCTCGATGAAGAAGAAACAACCCTAGTGTTGAGAGCATTACATGATGAACCCTGCGGTGGGCATTTTGCTGGTGAGCTGACGGCAAGAAAGATCTTATTGGCTGGGTATTGGTGGCCAACGATGTTCAAAGACTCTCACACATACTGTAAGAAATGCGACAAATGCCAAAGAATGGGCAAACCAACGTTAGCACATGCTGCTCCTCTTACGCCAGTGCTTGCTCTTAAGCCTTTCAAAAAGTGGGGAATGGATTTTGTGGGGCCTATTGATCCTCCCTCAAGACGTAGATCCAATAGGTATATTCTGGTCTGCACTGACTATGTTATCAAGTGGGTAGAGGCTAAAGCTCTGAAGATTGACCGAGCTGTTGATGTAGCTAAATTTTTGTATGAACAAATTATCACCCGATTCGGATGCCCGGTGGAGATAGTGAGTGATAGAGGAATGCACTTTGTCAACGAACTGATCGAAGAATTAATGGAATTATATAAGATCAAACATAGAAAAAGCACTCCATATTACCCGAGGGCAAATGGACAAGTGGAGGTCACCAACAAGGTTCTTGAACAGATTCTGACGAAGACAGTAGCTGTGCATAGGCGAGACTGGGATGAGAGACTTTTGGAAGCTTTGTGGGCGTATAGAACATCCTACCGAGTGACAACAAAGAGCACTCCGTTCCCTAGTATATGGCGAGGAAGCCATCTTTCCCATCGAAAAAGAAGTTCCGACACTAAGAGTGGCCATCGAGGCCAGGCTGGGAGAGGAAGAGTCATTGAAGGAAAGGTATATCCAACTGGTCAAGCTAGAAGAAAAGAGACTCATTGCACAGCAAAGTCTGGAAGCTATTCAAAAAAGACGTAAGGAGAGGCACGACAAGAATCTCAAGACCTATGTGATTCAAGAAGGGGATTTGGTGATAGTCTATGATAGTAAATATTATAAATTCTCGGGGAAGTTATAGACAAGATGGGCAGGACCGTTTAAGGTGGTGGAACTCAACTCCAATGGTTCCATGAAAATTCAAGATTTAGGAGAAGAATGTGCTCCCGTGAAGGTTAACGCGCTTCGAGTTAAATACATAGATGTATAGTTATACATATATATATATATGCGCATATGTTAGTTATGATTTTTGTGTCATAAATATTATCCCTTGCTAGCTCAAGAATTTTGGACTTCTAATTATTTTTTGTGTTGCGCAGAGACTGTTAAGAGCTAAGTAACAAAATGACAGATCAAATAACTCAACTCTATTTGTACGAGCTAAGGATATATTTCTCGGACCAAACATTCGCCCGCATGGACATAGAGGTCGATGACTTTGAGACGGAATATGATGTGGAGGAAGCGCACCGGCTGGTATGCTTCATAAACCAGGGTTTGGGTATTATATTTTATATTGAGTGTTTTGAGGAATACCTGACCCGACATGTAGGATGGGCGGGGGATCGATATTACTATTTCGACGATTCGAGGGAAATGCCTAACGAAGAAAACGATATCACGTGGGCTTGGGCAGATGTGTTAACAATAGGAAGTGATGACAGAGCTCCTGAAGTTGAGCCTGACTCGCCCTAGGGAAGTCGTCGGGATGTGAGTATGAGTTGAGGCTATATGAGACATCCCGGAGACTCACATTCTAGAGCATCTAAGGATAGGTATACGAGGGACCAAGGCATAGCCGGCTGTAGTTACCAAGTGAAAAGTCAACTCGATGAATACATATGTAGTGTCTGTAATTGAGGGAATGGAGTGAAGAGGTGGTTGATCTGTCAAAGGCTAGAGTGTATATGTTTGCATGCATGTGAGGGAAAAGTGGGAAAATCCCTTTCTTCCTCTCCCTAATTCTCAGGACTTGGGTAAATTAATTAACTATGAAAAAAAAAGAAAAAGAAAAGAAAAGAAAAAATTTGTGTTGCTGTGATCGTACCAATGCGCTATGGTAGGCTAGTAGGTGGGTGGATTTATCCTAGCCGGGTGGTTAGGACCACGAGCCGCAGCTAGTTTCGCCATAGGCTTGGGATGTATATGTTTATGTCTTAGCTACGCGCCATAACGGGTTGGTAGGTAGGTGGAGCCATCATGGCTGGGTAGTCACGACCACGAGCCGTATCCAGCTTCGTTATGGGCTAGCTGATATATGTTATGTGTTATCATTGTGTGTTTGTGTGTTGTGCGCTGCATTGCATTGGTAGATGGGTGGAATCAACCTGAGTCTGTGAGAAATTTCGGAGGAGAGGCAGAAGAAGCTTCAGTGATTAGCTTCATTTTCCTTCTACGTTGTCATCATTTGTGGCTGCAAATGGGAGCTGCCTGAGGAAAGAGGGAGAGAGGCGCCATCATGCTGAAGATTAGAGGCACATGACAGAGCGTACGATTTATACAAGGACAGGAGAGAGGAGATTCTCTGGACATCTGATTTGTGGTGGCGATGTTTTTTTGGGAGCTCCTCACATCGCACATCTGGTCTGCTTCATATACACATGATGTTGTTGATGAACCGAATAATTTTTATCTACGCATTGGTCCGATTGTCTCCAACAATACTTAACAATACTTTGGCTGGAGCAATTTCTATAGACTGTGCTCGTTTTCTATCAAAGGACATAGTTTGTGGCTGCGGAAATATTCTGAAAAAGGAGGCGCTAGAAGATTGATGTTGGAGAGAAGAAATGGCACACTAACAGTAGTGCGGGAGGTCTCCGAAGCTAGAAAGATGCATTTTACTTGAGGAGCTCTGAGGAAATTCGCGTACTAATGCTGAAGGAAGACAGATGTTTCTAATGCTACTTCGATCATTTAGTTGTGTTCGTGCTGCGGAGATAACAATAAATAGAAAAGGTTTGGATAACAGAACTTCCTTTATATCAAAACTATTTCTTTTCTCGCTCTGCTATGAAATTTGTTTCCATGTTAGTACTCAGTGCACTGTATGAGAGTGGTTTAATTTTATAAAATTATATTGATACAGTCGTGTGGTAATGTAAGAGCCTACTCCGATTGCCAGTATATTGTAAAAGGCCTACTCGAAAAGGATAAAATTGACGAACAAAAAGATGGCCTTGAGAATTTTCCATTATATTTGTTTTGAAAAGATTTTGTTGCACTCTTGATTGGGGTTTTAACTAAAATTGTTGTAAGAAGTTGCTCAGAGTTGGGGAAAATATGTCCAACAGTTTCATCTAGGAAGGGGAGATGCTATCTTGCTGGAGGAAATATGGACTATGAAAATGTTTAGGACTCGATCGTGAAGACGCCTAATTCATTTGTCTCTCTAGAGCCTCATGATTGAGTGCATGAAGACTGTATTTAATCATCTGTAGGGGTTTTGAAGCTAAACTACGTTCGAATGGTCATCCTCATCATACTCTATGGGATATTCTGCTCGATATTTTCTGTGAAAATGCAATCCCCTTGACGTTCACCAATCATCTGGAAATCTGATGAAAAGTTGCTTACACATTCGATTCTTTTGATTGAACGTGTGAGGATAGGAGTGGTTGAGTCAATGTTTATTATGTTGTTGTTTTGATCATGATTAGATGCATTTATGAACTAATCTAGAGAAGGAAATGTTGATCGTGCTGCTGCCTGGACTTCACCCAAATATGTTATTCGTTGCAAGGTTCGAAATGTGTAAATACTGTAATGTGCGACTGAATTACAAAAACACTAAAACTTCAATTAGAACTCTAGAAACAGAGAGCAGTCTGGAATTGCTTCGGTAGAGAAATAAAATCTTGGGATAAACTGAGATTCAGTATTTTAGTATTGGTCTCTGTATTCATTATTGATATTCGATTGCATGTAATAGTAGCCAACATCCTTTTATTCAAACTTATCTTCTGCACTTGTGCTGCTACCTCTCGTATCTTGTTCCTTCTTCACCTACTTAAGAGCATATTGGAACCTCGGTCTGCATAGTGTGCGAGATGGAGAGTGTGTGTTTGTATGTGTTTGGTTGTGAGAGCAAGGGAGTGTGTGAGGTCACATGTGTGGAAAGTATGTAACGAGGAAGGGCGAGTGAAACTAAATGTGATAGGAGGTGCACAATCAAAAAAGAGGAGCTAGAATAAGAGAAAAGAAAGAACGGAGAGATAAGTGGAACAAGAGCTTGTGAATAAGGAGAGAGTGCGACTCAAGAGGTTTGGTGTTGTAGTGAACTTTTTTGGAGTACATTTGGATTCGGGTCTCCATTACCTTCTCTTTTTGCTCGTACCTTCGAATACCATTGGGTGATTTAGAGCAAGGCAAGGGGGCCAATCTTGAGTAATTTTGGCAAAATATAGGCATATATAAGAAACTTTCCCCTCAGGTTTAGCTCAAACACCAACACTAGACCAGCTATTGCTTATGCAGTTGGTATACTCAGTCAGTTTCCACATGAGCCTCATCAGACTCATTGGGATGCTACTTAGAGACTACTTCGCTACCTTGCCCTCACGCGACATCATGGTCTTTGGTACAGAGGGGGCATCGAGCTCGCAGGATATTCAGATTCAGATTGGGCTGTTGATCTTGATTCTCAACGGTCTACTTCTGGGTATATATTCTTGCTTGGCTCAGGACCTATCTTTTGGGCAAGTAAGAAGAAGCCTACAGTTGCACTATCATCTATAGAGGCCGAGTATCGAGCATCCAGCTTTGCCACATGTGAGGCCATGTGGCTTTGACGTTTATTATCTAACATTGGTGTTTTGCAGGATAATCCGACATGTCTTCACACGGATAGCCACTCAGCCTTGGCCATCTCCAAGAATCCACTGTTCCACGCTCGGACGAAGCACATCGAGATCCAATACCACTTTATCCGCGAGAAGCTCATATCTCAGGAGATTACTCTGGAGCAGTGTACCTCTCAGGAGAACCTGGCGGACATGTTCACGAAGGCTCTACCTCCGGTTCTGCTTCAGCGCTTGGTGGACCTCTACAACATTCAGCTGCTCCAAAATGGAGCTGCAGAGGGGGTGTTGACGACATGATCGCTCCTACTTCATCTACATTTGTATCCGCATGAGTGCATCTCCATTTTGTATCCAGGAGGCACTCCATTTCTAGTCTATTTCCATTTCATATTGTATTTCCTTTGTATTTGGGTACCTTGCCATGTGCTTCTACCGATTGTATTCATTCTCCTTTCAGGAGACTTATCCCACATTTGATGTACTTTTGAGAGCCCCTCCCAAATCTATATAAGGAGAGCCTCTCCCCTCATTTGTACTTGGTTAGAAGCTTGAAGAGCCTACTCTATGCTCTTGGCAAGCTCATTTCTAATCCACATGAGTTTACCCACTTCATGGTCTACTCATTTTGTGTCTCACACATTCTTTGTTTTGTGAGAGTACTTTCCTTTTCATTTTGCTTCCGCATGTGTACTCTCTACACTAGTGACAATTTAGTGGATAGAATAAATGGCTTCCACTTATCATCTCATCTCAAACCTGTGAGAATTTGTCTTACCAATTTGTCCTCTTCAATGTCTTCAGCAATTGCTCCTAATGCATCTGCAATATCCTTCATCCTTGCTACATAATCAAAAATGGATTGAGAAGCCTTCTTCTTGAAGGTAGTGCATTTTGCCCATAAAGATCCCTTCCTTGACTTTCTAGTATTTTGGAAATGCTCCTCCAAAACATTCCATATGTCACTTGCACCTTCAAGTCCTCTAATTTGAGGTAGCAAGTAATCATTAACTCCCATGTATATAATGCTCCTTCCTTGAGCATCCTTCTTCATGCATGTCTTAAAATCTGAGAGCTCTTCCCTAGTTGGAACACTAGGATCCTATCACGTTCCATCCTCATTGACCAAACAGGATAGTTTTCTCTATCCAATTTCTCTATCTAAAGAGAAACCCCCATCCTTTCTTCACCTGTGCAATAAATTCTTCAAACTTTGTGAATAATGAATGTACCTTTACTTTGAATGTAATTAATTTTGATCTTCTTGATAGCTTCAGGCATCCTTCTCTAGCTTTCACTTCAACCTTTCACCTTTTGAATCTTCGAGGATTGATTTTTGTATATCTATAACAATCGAGATTCTTCGTTCTTCAATTCTGATGACTCCTGCTCTAATACCACTAATGGACAGTGTTAATCTCCAAAAGAAAAAGCTTTCCCTGATGTTAGAGCACCTCTATATAAAGAAAAACTCATAACCTCAACCAATTTTGGAAATCTATTGCCAAATTATCAAGATTTTAACTAATTATGAAGAAACTGAATACTAAAAAAAGTCAACTACACTTAATTCACTCATTGATTGACCAAATGTGTTAGGTTTTAAATGAAACTTTGTATGAGGTGTCCTCTAAAGATTTCACACCTCTCCAAGTTAAAACTTCTCAAACGAATTAGTAGATCTTGAGATTTCCTTCAAATAATGTACCTATGTATGAAACTATTCTTTTGTGTAGTTGACTTTGACACCTGCAAATTCTAATGCATGCTTCTCCCAAATTAGACCTCGTTTACTCAAATGCTTTTAGCCACAAGTATCCTACCTTTCAAATTAAATAATGAGTGCTTACTTGCTCAAAACGTTACACTGTGGAGGGAGATCTCATAAAACCATTTTCATCGAATTTCCACCTGCACCTGTCTTCACTTCTTCTCTTTACACATGTTAATGTTCCTACTAATAATTGTTGATATATTTAGGTAGTGATGTGTGTGAACACACTAGGACCGTCGGGGCACTTTTTTCCCTCTTTAGGAGGTTTTTTTCCCCTCGCTTGTATATACGCCTATTGCCCTAATGGGCTACTTACCTTTGTACATTCTCTAGTAATACATTCAATATTGTGTGTTGTGCTCCAAGCTTCTTCTTCTTCCTTGTGTTGTTCGCGTGCTTCCGTAGACGTCTAACTCCAACAATTGGTATCAGAGCAGGTCGTCGCTTCATCTAGGGCGCCGTCAATACTCCTCCGTTTGTAGTCTCAAATTCGCACGAAATTTGGTGAGCATACTCAGGGTGTTTCAGCGAAAGTTGGATGGTACCAACTACCCATTATGGGCTTATATGATGCGACATGTATTGGTTGCAAAAGGATTGTGGAATATTATGCAAGCTGATGAAGATGGTGTCGAAGATGATATTGTGCAGATTCCTATTCATGCTGCTGTTTCTGATGCACCTACTGTAGAGCAGATTTGTTGGGATGGAAGAGATGCGTAGATAGCTTTGTCTGTCAAACGTGCCATTATTCCTCATATTCGCTCTTGTAGAACAGCTAAGGATGCTTGGAATACACTTACCACATTGTACCAAGCTAGGAATGAGGCTCGTGTTGCTTACCTCCGAAAACAGTTGGAGAGTGAGCACATGAATGAAGGTGATTCTATGGACAGTTTCCTAACAAAGATCAAAGACTTGAAGGAACAATTGATTTCTGCTGATGAGGTTATACCAGATAGCTCACTTGTGCAGACCGTTCTGAATGGTCTTCTTGATTCATATCAGAGTTTTGCTTCTACTCTTCGGTTGATGATGAAAGGCAATCCAAATGCCTTGTCATTTGAGGAGTTAGTCTTTGTTCTGGTGCAGGAAGATCAGTCTAGGCAGAACAGGTCCATTATGTGAGTTGCAGATCAAGCTTTTCTGGCTAGTCAGAAGGGCAAAGGAAAATGGAGGTCTTCAACTAGTAAGTAGAAATCTGCTAACTCTGCATATTCGAAGAAGGAAGATAAAGATGAGAAGAAATCAGAAAAGCAGAAATTGGTTTGTAAGTACTATAAAGGGAATGATCATATCATAAAGAGCTGTCCAAAACTAGCTTCTAAAGAGGCAAAGAAGAAAGAGGTTAGAATGGTTGTTGCAGAAGCCTCTACACCAAAAACAGAGTCTCCAAATCTTGTGCAGGAAGAAGAATGGGCATTTACTACTGTTTGCAGTTTTGACCCATCTTCTCATGAGCAGTGCATGTCTGCAGTAGACTCAGATGTTTGGTACTTTGACAGTGGGGCAACCAAACATATTACCTCGCAGCGCAGTTTCTTCTCTTCACTCGAGCCTGCCCCTAATATTGTTACATGCGCCAACAACTCCTCTTATCCTGTTATGGGAGTTGGTAAGATCAGTTTGACTACTGCTGATGGTAGTTCTTTCACTTTGTCAGATGCTTTATTTGTGCCAGGGATCAAGAAGAATCTGTTATCAGTTTCTGCATTAGCCAAGATTGGCTTGGTTGTGAAATTTGTTGATGACAGATGTACGATTCATGATCTGTCAAATGGCGATGTTATTATTGCTTCTGACATTTTATGTCATGGGTTGTATAAGCTCATAGACTATGAAAGATCTGAAAATGATTTGGCATGTGCAGTAAATGATTCTCAGGCTATGTCAGATGCAAAGCTTTGGCATGCACACTTTGGTCATCTGAATTTTTCTAGTTTGCTACGCCTGTAGAAATCTGAAATGGTGTCCTCTTTGCCCAAACTTGAGGCACCTGGAAAACATGTTTGTGAAGGCTGTATTATGGGCAAAATGCAGCGTTCCTCCTTTCCAAAAGATGGTTCAGTTCGGGCTACACAGAAATTGGAGCTTGTACATAGTGATGTATGTGGTCCTATGCAGACACCCTCTTTTGGAAATTACCTTTACTTTGTGACTTTCATTGATGATTTTTCCACGCATGCATGGGTATATCCACTCAAAGCAAAGTCCGAAGTGTTCATCTGCTTTAAACAGTTTTTAGTTTTGGCTGAAAATCTGTCAGCATGTAAAATGGGCACCCTCCGTTCTGATGGAGGGGGGAATATATGTCTTCTGATTTTAATGCATTTTTGGGATAAAACACCAGTGTACAGTGCCTTATACACCTCAACAGAATGGAGTTGCTGAACGAAAGAACAGGTCACTCATGGAGATGGTGAGGTGCATGGTCAAAAGTCAGGCTTTACCACATAGTTTCTGGCTTGAGGCTGTCATGTGTGCACCATATGTACTGAATGGGTGTCCCACTAAAGCGCTACAGTCTATCACTCCATATGAGACTTGGCATGACCGCAAGCCATCTGTTGCTCATCTGCGTGTTTTTGGTTGTTTGGCATATGCACTACTGCCTAAACAACATCGCAGAAAATTGGATGATAAGGCAGTAAAATGTATTTTTGTTGGGTACAGTTCTGAAAGTAAAGGCTATCGTTTGTATCATCCATAGACTAAACGCATTCGGGTTAGCCGTGATGTTGTCTTTGTGGAAGATGCTATTCAGCCATTGCTTTCATGTACTAAGGAGACATTTGTTAGCTCCAAAGACATGTATGATACTTTGATGCCTCTTTTTACAGGTGGACAGTCTAGTGCTGGTCCTAATGAGGCAACTTCTCAACCTTTGCAGGTTTCATATGATGATGCAGATCATTCCATTTCTGATGTAGATTTACATGATGCACTTGTTGATGAGAGAGTTGATATTGAGCAGGCAAAAACTATGCCAAAATGGCTGGTGCAGACTTTGCATGACAGCAATTTAGATGCACCTTTGTCATATCGTACTCGTTCAGGCTCTCATAGTGACTCTTTTGCATCAGATTGCTATGCTATGGCAGTGTCTAGTCTCTGTGATGAGAATGAGCCTGTTTATTTTGATGAAGCACAAAATTCAGAAAATTGGATGGCTACTATGCAATCTGAATATGATGCTATAATGAAGAATGGTACATGGTCTTTATGTGACTTGCCTCCTGGAAAGAAGGCCATTGGCACTAAGTGGGTATACAAGCTGAAGTGTAAACCTGATGGTACAATTGACAGGTATAAGGCTAGGCTTGTTGCAAAGGTTTATGCATAGGAAAGAGGCATTGATTTTGATGAGATCTTTGCACCTACATGCCCTATGACTACTGTTTGTAGCATTTGTGCACTTGCAGCCCATCATGGTTGGAATGTACATCAGTTGGACATTAAAACAACATTTCTGAATGGTGACTTACATGAAGAAGTGTATGTTTTTTAGCCCCATGGCTTTGTGCAGAAAGGGCATGAAAACCAGGTGTGCAGGCTAAAGAAGGCATTATATGGTTTAAAGCAAGCACGACTTGCTTGGTATGAGAAGACACATGCCTATCTGATTGCACATGGTTTTGAGAACAGTCCAACTGAAAGCACCTTATATGTTAAGCGTGCTAATGATGTGCTTCTGATCATTGTTGTCTATGTTGACGACATGCTGCTCACTGGTCCTATTGAGAAGCATATTGTTGATTTTAAGGCTGATTTGCGTGCCTCATTTGAGATGTCTGATTTGGGGCATTTGCATCACTATCTGGGCATTCAGTTTATGCAAGTTGATGGTGGAATGGCTTTGTGTCAAACGAAATATATTGATGCATTATTGTAGCATTTTGGCCTTGAAGACTGTAAGCCTATTACCACTCCTATGGAGACAGGTTTACAATTGAGTCTTCATGATGCTAGAGATGCATTTGATGCTGTTCTCTATCAATAGGCTATTGGATGCTTGATTTACTTATGCATTACTCGGCCAAATATTCAGTTTGCTGTCTCACAAATGAGCAAATTTATGCATTTCCCAAGAGTCATGCATTGGAAGGCGGTTAAGCACATCTTTCGCTACTTGAGTGGTACTCGGCTACTTGGGTTGTTTTATCTCAAGGGGGGATCACTACCGCCAGATTTGCATGCTTTTTCTAACTCAGATTGGGCTAGTTGCTATGACACTCATGTGTCCACCAGTGGTTTTTGCTTCATGCTTGGTAGCTCATGTATATCTTGGTTGAGCAAGAAGCAGCCTACTATGGCCACTTCTAGTTGTGAGGCTGAGTATAGGGCAGCTTTCACAGCGACAGTTGAGTGTGTGTGGCTCAGACGCCTTATGGCTGATTTGGGTGTTGGCCAGTCTTCTGCCACCACCATCTTCACTGACAGTCAGAGTGCATTGGTAGTTGCGAGGAACCCTGTGTTCCATGCTCACACTAAGCACATTGAGGTGCATTATCACTATGTCAGGGAGATGTTGGCATATGTGCGCACACACGAGAACATTGCAGACCTTTTCACGAAGGCTCTGCCTAGGGAGAAGTTTGAAGCTTTCCGTAAAGCTTTGGGCTTACTTCCTTTTGTTGCACAAGACCTGCTCTACACCTACCAATGTGATTTCATGAAACCTTTGTAGGCCATTTTAGCTTCTCAAATATTTATTTAGAACCACTATGTGCTTTCTATTTTGGGATTATAGGTACTTAGAAGTAGTAGTGCTTAAGATATGCTGAAAGTTGCAGCTAAATAGCTCTCCATTGTAGCTCCTTTTCCGATGACTAGACATATATTCTGGATATGATTTGTCTTCAAATCGTGGAGGTCGTGCCATGTAAACTTCCTCTGAAATCCAACCATTATGAAAAGCATTTCTAACATCCATTTGGGAGATATTCCAAATCTTAGAAGATGCTACACTCATGAGTACTTTGATGGTAGGCATATTTGCCATAGGAGAAGATTTCTTCATAATCTATACCTTGGCTTTGAGCAAACCCTTTTGCCACAAGCCTGTTTTATACCTATTTATTGATCCATTTAAGTTCTTCTTTACCTTATAGATCCATCTAAATCCAATGACCTTCATGGATGGATTCTTGGGAACCAATTCCCAAGTGTGATTCTCCTAAACAGATTCAATTTCTTCTTCCATGGCTTCTCTCCACTCTGGCTTCTTCTTGGCTTCTTCAAATGTTGATGGTTCTTCTGAGTTTGTATCGTGAGCAATGTAAATTGAATGCTTAGTGACCAAGAATGTGTCATAACCATACTTTTCTGGCTTCTTCTTGTCTTTGGTTGACCTTCTTCTAGTTTCTTGAGATGATTCTACAACATCCCTCAAGTCCTGCATCTTTTCTTTACCTTTATTATTCCATGCCTTGATGTTCCTCCCTGGTGTCTTCTGATCATCATCATAATCATTTCAATCTTCATGTAGGTGATCATTCACCTTCTGCAATGTTGGAAAGTCCTCCCCTAGGTCACAGGGTAGCTTTACTTTCCTGCAATCATCTTCAAAACAAGAGTTGTTCTCATCAAAGATAACATCTCTACTAACTATGAAACATTTATTACTTGGATTATATAATGTATAGCCTTTTTTATTAAGATCATAACCAATAAATATACAGTTCTCTACCTTTGGATCCATCTTGACTCGAATTTATGAAGGTATGTGTGCATATGCAATGCACCCAAAAATCCTACAATGGTCAAGGCTAGGTCTTCTCCCATTCCATGCTTCATATGGTGTCATTCCATCCAATGCTTTTGATGGAAGCCTATTGATTAGGTAGGTGGCTATGGATACAGTCTCTACCCATAGGTAGTACGATAATCTCTTCTCATTTAGCATTGACCTTGCAGCTTCTACTATGGTCGTATTCCTCCTTTCCGCCACTCCATTTTGCTTTGGAGTATATTTTGTTGTAATATGTCTTTTGATGCCCCTCTCTTGGAGATAGGCATCAAATTCATGGGAGAAATATTGTCCCCCTCCATCTGGCCTTACCTACTTCAAGGTTTTATATGTTTGGTTCTCACGGTTTTGGAAACATAAGATGCAATTTGCTTGATTCTCGATGTGGGTGTTCTCTTTTTATGACATAGTTCTTGTTTGTTACAACTCATTGTGAAAAGGCCTTTGTGTTCATTTGGGTATTTTAGGAGAATAGGTGGTTGAAATTGATTGAATTCAGCACAAACATGACACATTGCATACAATCAACTGCAAGGTAGTTTTATTTAAGTAAAGCTGATGGAGATTTACAAAACCATTTAACTAAGAACTAGTCTTTGATTTCTTTGCAAGAGGAGTTGTTTTGTGATGAGTAGTGGAGAGGGATTATGGGTATCTAATAACTTTCATGAAAGTGAAGGATAAGAACTAGTCTTTGGTTTCTTTGCAAGAGGAGTTGTTTTGTGATGAGTAGTGGAGAGGGATTATGGGTATCTAATAACTTCCATGAAAGTGAAGGATAAAGTACTTCAGGAGTACAATATTTTTCATGGTTTCTTTTATTAGATACATAAGTTAAAATAATCTCAAATGCATGTAAATGATAAAGTAAAACAGAAGCACAAAGCTTCTACTAAATCATCGAATGGTCTTCATAGCTTGTCCACAAACTCTTCTTTTCTACTTTCTTTTTTTAAGAAAAGCACATAGTAAAACTACATTAATGTACGATTTACTATAAAATTACGCACCTTTTCTCTTTAATAATTCTTTGTTCTTTTAAATATTTTTATTTTTAATGTTATTTATATATTTTTTAACCTCTTTTTTTATTCTTACTTTTTGGTTTCTCTTCTATTTTTACCTTTTATTTATTACACTGTTCTCTCTTTCTCTCTCGTCTCTCTCTCTCTCTCTTGCTCTTTGTCTCTCCCTCTCTCAGTCTCTCTCTCTCTCTCTCTCCCTCGCTTTTTGGTTCTCTCTTTCTCTATCTCTAGACTCTCTCTCTCTCGTTTTCTTTCTTTTTTCCTTTTTCTTTTAGATTTTCCTTTTTATTTCTATATAACTAATTTAAAATATTAATGTAATGTAAAGTATGAGCGTAAAGTAAAGCACATGGAGGGCCTCAAATGGAGCAATGGTAAGAAGCTATCCGGAACCCCCATTTTCAAAGAGGATGTAGATGTTCACCACTCTCTTAACAAGAGATGGTGTCTTTCTTGGACCAAACTTCGGTGGGAACTAAAATTCATGTCTATTTGGCACCCCCTAATTGAGGTCAAAAAGTCCATTCTCATGTGGCAGATATTGCATAAAGGTATCTGGTCCAATGCAAGGGCTAACAAAATGTGTGGTGTGCCTCCATGGTGCAAGCGTTGCCATCAGTACATCGAAGATTTACCTCCTGTTCTTCGACTGCCCCAAGTCCCGTGTTATCTGGTGTCACGTGACCTGAGTATTGAGACTCACGAACCAAATCAACTGGCAACATTTGATGTTGGGTGAGGCGGTCGGCTGCTCATCGAGGCTGTGGAATGCGATCAGAGGTGAGACTCTCTGGAAGATTTGGAGGGAGCGATGTGCTGTCAATTTTGGCCAAACTCCTAAGGAATGGTCGATTGAGAAATCCTTGTTTCTCCTAGGTAAATGAATCTCCCGAGATAAGAGATCTCCACCATTTAGACATCACTGTATTTATCTCCTCGAAAACAACAAGTTGAAACCCAAATGGGTCCCACATGAGGGTGATGATAAATTTATCCGCCTCATTTGTAATGCCCTCTAGCTTGCCATATTCCTCCCCTGCACTATGGGATTTGGGGGGTCCCATGGGCACTAGTCCCATTCACTTGTAACTTTTTTTTTCTTTATTTTAATTAAAGTCCGGGAGATTATGCTAAAACCGAACTTCCTTTTATTTAAAAAAAAAAGTAAAGCACATTAAGTAAATCATAATAAAAAAAGACTCGAGCTCACCTCTCTCTCTCACTCATTCCTACTCGTATCTCTCTCTGCATCCTTCTCTCTACAATGGTTAACATCTCTCTCTACACTTAAACTTTTTGTTGTGTAGGTACAATAGATCAACATTAGTAAAAGTATTTGAGAGATTTTAAACGAAACATGATTGGATTCAAACATTAGAGAGCATTAAATCTTTACAGAAAAACTTCTAATTTTTAGCTTTCAACTCAGAATGCAACAAGCCTCTCGACAATGGAAGAACACAAACAACACAAGGAAGAATAAAATGCTTGGAGAACAAGACAACATAAATTGCATTACCAAGTGAATGTAGAAAGATAAGTGGCACCTTAGAATTATCCGCATATATACAAGTCGGTGGTAAGCAAAGACTCCTAAAGAGGGAAATCCTAAAGACTCCTAAAGAGGGAAATCCTAAAGAGGGAAAAAAGCATGTAGCTGTGCTAAGTGTGTTCACACATACCACTACCAAATTATAGAAAAAGGGTATGCATTTGAAAATGCTATTCACTAGAATTTAGGGAAACACAACCTCCTAAATAGGGATAAAAGGATCTGTATAGAAGAAATTTCTAATTTTCTGAACGCAACAAGCCTCTCGGCAATGGAAGAACACAAACAACACAAGGAAGAATAAAATGTTTGGAGAACAAGACAACATAAATTGCATTACCAAGTGAATGTACAAAGATAAGTGGCATATATACAAAATTGCATTACCAAGTGAATGTACAAAGATAAGTGGCATATATACAAGTCGGGGGTAAACAAAAACTCCTAAAGAGGGAAGAAAGCATGTTAATACATATCACTACCAAAATATATCAAAAGGGTGTGCATTTTGAAATGCTATTCATTAGAAACTACAAATGCGGAAGACGATACTCATGAAGCTTTAACAGGACCGTTTTCTGTGAGCTTGACATACTTCGTGCTTCCTCTACTCATGGACCACGAACTCACTTCCAATTCAAAAAAAAATCTACCAATTCAATATTGTTTAATCATATCTTATTGTATTTGATGAATCTCAAAGCTCCATTTATTTTGTGGCTGCCGTTTTATGTATATTCCAATCTTTGTGGTACTAAAATAGAAGAGAAAAACATGTTAGAAGAACGTAAATGTATCCTCTCTCACGAGCCCATCAACTACACATAATTTTTCAAAAGGTTCCATTTATTGTGGCTGCTGTTTCATGTATAATCCGATCTTTGTGGACTAAAACAGAAGAGAAAAAACATGTTATAGAAGAACATGAATGGATGCTTTCTCATGAGCCGCTGAAATAAATAGACAGATTGCTGCAATTCATAAAACATTAACAGATTGCTGCAATTCATAAAGAGATTATTCGAATGTTTTGCTGTCGGCTTTCGAACGTAAAGTTAGGTAACATGAGTAAAGGTAGGATAGAATAGGTCGATGCATAGAATAGGTAGGATAGGGAAGGGATGATGATGATAGAAGGGGATGGGACATACTTAAGTCGTCTCTGTGGAGTTGGTGGGTGGAGTTGGAGTGGAAGGAGGCGGTGGGGGAGATATTTTCGGAGGCGATATGATGGGTGACGGAGTGGGTGAGATGGGAGGAGAAGCTGGTTGAGGAATGGGGGAGCTTGGCGAGGGAGATGGACTGGGAGTGAAAAGTTTGGCAGGAGAAGGTGATGGAGTTTGTGGTATAGTGCTTGGAGAAGGAGTAGATGGAGTGGGAGAGGGTGTTGTAGTGGGAGGTGTGAGAGGAGATAAAGTTGGAGAAGGTGATGGTGGAAGGGGAGGAGGCGATGGCGGAAACGAAGGAGCCGGTGGTGGTGGGGGTGGGGGAGGAGGAGGAGGAGGAGGTGGTGGGGGATGTTTATAAAATATTGGTGGCCATGGAAAGGGAGGAAGTGGAGGGAATGTGAAAATTGGTGGCCATGGAAATGGAGGTGGAGGTGGAGGTGGGGGTGGCGGAGGTGGTGGAGGCGGAGGAGGTGGGGGCGGCGAGTGAGGGGGCGTCCATGGCCACCACCATATTATATTTGCGTGGACTTCGTTGCTCGCAACGGACAAGAGTAAGAGGACTGCCAACGGCAAAGAATATGTGCTGCTGATGTTACATATAAGCCACTTCCGTGAGCAGTAAGAGGACGATGGTGGGAGACCCATCGTTGCTTGCCTCGCTCGTTGGATACAACAGGTCAAGCAGTGGAGAGCAGAAGTATGTGGGCGACGCCTTTTATAGTTTATCACCGCCTTTCTTCTTGCGCTATTTTCTGTGGTTCCGATGATTGCGGTTGGCTTGACGTGCTAGAGAAAGTCTCTCTCTCTCTCTCTCAACATACAGTTATGTTTCTGATCGACCCCATGGAAAAAAACAGAGGCGGTGCTGGCTGTAACTGGAGGAGGAGTAGTATTCGCACTGCTTAACTCTCCTCCAGAAATCAGTGGAGCAACGGTTATGTTTCTGATCAACTGTATTAAAAGAAGGCGATATGTGAATCATCCAAGGCCACGAGGAAAATCTATATGAACATTTGCGCTTAATGGCATGCTTTTGATCGGGGCAACGCTTTGTAGTTCTCCCTAGCTCCTTTCTTTCTATGTACATTTCTTTCGGTAATAGCGATTGAAGTGTGGGAAGTTGAGAGGTGTGCATAGTACGAACATTTGTTGGAAGTGTGCACATGTTCTCCGAATACTTATTACGAACATATGTTTTGAAAGTGTGATAACCAACATTCTTATGGACAATGTGACAAGCTGAGGATAAAGAGTTATTGCTTCAAAAGAATATTTTTTGTAGATATGCTAAACACTCATACACTGATTCATATGATTCATGGTTGACATGATTGAAGGTTTAGATTGGAGAATTTGTTAATGTGAAAAGGCATTATATCAAAGAAGATTATGAAAATGCCCCAAAGTTACCAGCAGGGAATCGATCTCAAAAAGAGTTAAAGGCATATTGAGATCGGAAGAGGTATATAAGCAAAAAAAAAAACCAAAAGGAAGTATATAAAAGCTTGCTCATACCATTCGAGACCAAAGTAATTAAAGCAAGGAAGCCACAACAAAAGGATAAGTTGCTTATAATGGAGAACAATAACATGTATGTAGGTGAGCACCGGTTGAAGATTGAGGATCACTTACATGAATCATTTGCATACATGGGATTTTTTTCTCATGAGGAAGACGAGAAGAACATTTTCTTTTGTGCCTTAGGTCATGCATATAAGAAACGGCAGACCTTGATGAGTACAATTCAACATCCAAATGAGGACCAAGGTCCAAAGATCCACTTAATCGAGAAGGCTTAGGTCTCCACTAGCCTTCCTTTGGGTGCAAACATCTCACTTAACTTTGTGGATCTTTTGGTTTTGGCGGGCGTGCCCAAAAAATATAGCTTCTAACCAAATACAAATGAGGTGAGAGGCCTTCCTTATATAGATTTGAGAGGGGCTCTCAAAAGTACATCATATGTGGGATAAGTCTCCTGAAAGGAGAATGAATACAACTGGTAGAAGCTCATGGCAAGGTACCCAAATACAAAGGAAATACAATATAAAATGGAAATAGACTAGAAATGGAGTGCCTCCTGGATACAAAATGGAGATGCACTCATGCGGATACAAATGTAGATGAAGTAGGAGCAATCATGTCATCAACACCCCCTCTGCAACTCCATTTTTGAGCGGCTGAATGTTGTAGAAGTCCACCAAGCGCTGAAGTGGTACCGGAGGTAGAGCCTTCGTGAACATGTCCTCCAGGTTCTCCTAAGAGGTACACTGCTCCAAAGTAATCTCCTGAGATATGAGCTTCTCACGGATGAAGTGGTACTGGATCTCGATGTGCTTCGTCCGAGCATGGAACACTGGATTCTTGGCGATGGCCAAGGCTGACTGACTATTCGTGTGAAGACATGTCGGAGTATCCTGCAAAACACCAATGTCAGGTAATAAACATCGAAGCCAGATGGCCTCGCATGCTGCAAAGCTAGATGCTCGGTACTTGGCCTCGGTAGATGATACTGCAACTGTAGGCTGCTTCTTACTTTCCCAAGAGACAGGTCTTGAGCCAAGTAAGAATATATACCCAGAAGTAGACCATCGAGAATCACGATCACCAGCCCAATCTGAATCGAAATACCCTGCGAATTCAATGCCCCCTCTGTACCAAAGACCATGATGTCGGGTGAGGGCAAGGTATCAAAGTAGTCTCTCAGCAGCATCCCAATGAGTTTGAGGAGGCTGATGTGCAAACTGAGTGAGTATACCAACTACATAAGCAATATCTCGTCTAGTGTTGGCAAGATAGAGTAATGAGCCAACAAGCTGTCGATAGGTATGCACATCCATAAGTGATGATGAGTCCTCTAGTGTAAGCTTGATGTTCGGATCAAGTGGTGTAGAAACTTAGCGACACTGGTCCATGTTATATCTAGAAAGTAGATCAGAGCAGTACTTCTTCTGTGATAGGAGTATACCTTCTTTTGTTTGCCAAACTTCCATACCCAAGAAGTAGTGTAGTAAGCCAAGATCTATCATAGAGTACTCAAGATGAAGCTGTGTGATGATAAATTGGATGCGTTCTTCCTCTGAGCCTGTCAAGATCAAGTCATCTACATAGAGAATGATGATGGCTACTAAAGACTCCTTTTGATAGATATAGAGATTAGCATCAACATTGCTTCTGTGAAATCCCTTGTCTTCAAAGAACTTGTGAATCTTTTCATACCAAGCCCTTGCTTAAGTCCGTAAAGTGCCTTGTGAAGCTTGTAGAGTTGATCTTCTTTGCCTTTCATCTTGAAGCCTTTAGGTTGTTCAACATATACTTCTTCTTGAAGATCTCCATTGAGGAATGCACTTTTGACGTCGAGCTGGTAAATGGGCCATACTACTTCAGCTACTACTAGTTTGTTCTTTTGAAGTATAGGAATTCCATGTTTCTTAACCAATCCTTCATCAATGAAACATGCGGAGAAACTTGAATCTTCTAGGGCTGTAAGGGAAAGGGTCTTCTTGGACATGATTAACTTGACTGGTGCAAGACATGTTTCTATGGTTGTAGGTGGAATTATGAGACCCTTTCTTATATCATGGTCCAACTGTACGGTCTCTTTTACAACTGGACTTCCTCGTTTTCGTGTTTTACAAGGGTGGCTGCGACTCTGGAGTTTGTTGTCTTGTTGGGACAACTAACCACAATATGTCTTGGGTTTCCACAATAGAGGCATAACTTGTTATCTCTCCTTCTCAGTTTCTCTTGTGGTATTAGGGGTTGGAACCTAGTTACATCCTTTTGCATGGGTTTAGGCATAGACTCCTCTTTAGGAGTAGGCTGGAAAGGTTTCCATTGGTGAGTTCTTCCTTCCACTTGTTTTTCTTGTTTCCTTTCAAAAAGTCGATTATCACATTGAATAGCTTGCATGATGTCTTCATTCAATGTCAACCTCTGGAATCGTGAGCAAAAGGTCCTTCACATCATCTCTTAAAACCAATCTAAATTGGCTTATGAAATAATCTTCATGCCATGTGAGATCACATATCAACTACCTAAATTCTAATGCATAGGTACAGGTAGAGCGGTTACCTTGACATAGCTTTCGAAGTTTTGTTTCTGCCACTCGACTTGTGTCTCCATCTCTAAATGTGGCAGTGAGTTCTCAAAGAAACCCCCCATAGTCCTGAAGTACTGCCATGTTCTTCTCCAAGATTGGGAAAAACCATGATAATGCTTGTCCACAAAGCAAGGTCCCAATAAAGCTGAACTTGGATGCCTCCTTAGGGTATCTATCAGGTTGCATACGGATGTACAATTTAACTTGCTAGAGAAATCCGCAAAACTTCGTGTGATCCCCATCGAACTTTTTTGGCGTGCAGATCTTGGGTTTCGTCATGAAGGATGTACTAGGTCGTTGATTTACTTGGATACTCCCCTGATTTGTTTGAAGACTCATGATTCGTTCTTTTAATTCTTGGAAGAGTGCACCTACATGCACTGGATGTCCCATCTCGACTTGTGTATGTCGATGAGTTAGGACTTGGAATTGTTGTTGGAGATTCTCAAGTGATGCTACAATCTGTTCATAAGCATTCTCCATGATGACTGGTCTTGGATAGAAGCTAGTCTTGCCAAAATGTCAGGGGAGCACTAGATTGTGCTCTCTCACTACACTAGACAAGATTTTAGAAATACACTTCTGATTACAATAGCACCCTTGTAGGGAAAATGATACAAGAATATGTAACTGATACAATATGTCCCACAACCCGGGACTGATAGGTATGGAAAACTAGACTAGAGAAGATATAGGAGATCCCACAACCCGGGACCATAAGTATGGAACAAGATATTTGGATTACAAGAACTCCATTTGGGGAGATGAACTAGATACAAGAAAGAACTTGAAAAGATTTCATACTACGAGATTACAAGAGGACACAACAGGATGTCCAAGGACTAGACTAGACAAGATTGGAACAAGGAACAAGAGAACAAGTGGACCTAGAACTTGGAGAGTACTTACTTGGCGGTCATGACTCCTTGAGCTCCCAAGATTGGTATTGGCAAGACTGAGAATGAATGTGACCAACCCCTCCTTATATAGCTTTTCCAAAGGCAGTTCAAGGGTGGTTACGCATTGATGATGTCATCAATTTGAAGCATGGTCTCTAGATGTCAGAATCAAGCAAGAAGACAATTGATCTTAGGGTTTTGGCACGTTTTGGATGCAATGGAATCATTGGTTTCTCCTAATTATGAACCAATCATGAGATATAGGATTCACATGGAATTTGAGATTCAGGATGGTTTCCTTTGTCCATGAAAACTAGCATAGTTCATGTGCTCCTCAAGCATCCAACCCTTTGCCATGGATCCTTCTGGTTTTGCTCTTTACTACACATACAAATTTTAATATTCCCATAAATTGCTCGACCCAAAACATCTATCGAGTGTTGACAACGCTGGTAATCTCTATTTCATCCACAAGATGGACTAATAAATGAACCTGACTATCAAAAAGTGAAGTAGAAAGCTCTTTCTCCATCAAACATAGTAGCTCCTTACATTCACGTTTCTTTTTTGGGATCGAGTTTTTGTCAATCTCTTTTGATGTAATCACCTATAAACATAATAAAAGATTTTTAAATAAATTGATTCAAAAATAAAAGATATCAAATAGTCATATATATTAAATATAAAAGTATCATAATTATCTTATAAGGGATCCAAGATGATATATCACATCTTGTACTCCTTTCTTTGTACATCCATGGATAACCAAAGGTAAAATGTGCTTCAAAACATTATGCCAATCATGGGTTTTTAACCCAGATAAGCTCTTATTGTCCATGGTAAACATGTTCTGGAAGGATGCTCCATATCCCATAGGAGTCCAAATCAATGTAATCCTATTGTTGATAGTCTGTATCTCTTTTGTGGTAAGTACCCAAGGAGTTGGTGCATAAGTTGTTTCCTGTCGATGTCTATCAAAAACTAGCGATAACTTTGGTTTTGAGTTTTGGTCATTCAAATCATTCCTTGATGCTAAGGTGTCTTTTAATCCAAGAAGACGCTGTCATAATGAATAACCAATATTCTTCAATACATGCATAAGATCAAGAAGATGACAGATCTTTAACTCTCTCCAATACTCCAAAGAATACCATATCGATATATTCTCTACGAGTGCCGATTTTTCTTTACCTCTCTTTACATTCTCATTATCCTCATCATCACTGAAGATTCCTAATTCTAGATCTATCAGAGGCCCATTTGTCCATTTTCGATACCAATCCATAGGTGTCGTTGGTTTTGGTCACTAACCTGTTTCAAGCTTTCCATTAAAATGTATCACGTCTCTTTTACATCTTAATGGATGATCACCAGGCAAGAATTATCCATGTCGAAGATAAATATTTTTGTTGATATTCTTACTATACATTGATCTCAACCAATCACCACAATATGGAAAAGCTTTATAACCCTTAGTAGATATTCGTGCATCAAGAAAATGATAAAAATATAATTAGACTAACTCACATATATTTGTATGCATATTAAATAAAAAAATTACATCAATACTTTAACAAAGACCATATCCTGGAAAATCATGAATTATCTAAGCCATAATACCACAAACCATAATATAATACCACAAACCATAATATATCTTTCATTGATGATTTTCAATACATCAATGACATTAATGCCTCTCCATAACTTTTGGAGATCATCAATGAGAGGAGCAAGATATATATTCATATCTTTAACTTATATTTTTCTTGGGATTGAAAGTGAAATCATTAAATGTTTCTTTTTAATGCTAAGATATGGTGGAAGATTGTAGTTTATGACTACCATTGGCCATGTTGACCATTTACTAGATCTCATGGAGAATGGATTAACCCCATCTCCCCATGTCAAAAGCTTTTATAATTTGGGACTTTGAAACATATGTCTAATCCGTGGAGCCAATGGAAAATGTCCCAATATCTTTTTTGGGGTTTTACCTTCATCCTCCTTATATCGAGGAGATTGATATTTTGTACATGTCAAAGTGTTTGCATATTCACCTCTATATAAAATACAATCATTAGGACATGCATGTATACACTCATAATCTATATCAAGATTGTTTATTATCTTCTTCATATCATCATGCGAGGTAGGAAGAATATTCTGACTTGGTAAAAACTTTTCAGATAATAACCTGTAAGTTCATGAAAGAAAGTCATATTAATAAAAATAATAAATAAATAAATAAATAAATAAATATATATATATATATATATATATATATATATATATATATATATATATATATATATATATATATATATATATATATATATATATGCATATGTGTATGTATATGTGTATGTGTACGTATATATATGTATATATATGCATATGTGTATGTATGTATGTATGTATGTATGTATATGCAGTATGTATGTATGTGTAGGTGTGTATATTTGATTTCATTTCTAATTTTCTTTTTGTTCATTTTGGTATGGAGACTTTCACACAGATATTTAGACCACTGAATTGATTGGTTGTCTCTCATTTTTAGTCAATCTATTACCTGCCTTGATAACTAAGACTTACATACTTGTTTAAAAATGTAAAGTATCAGCTAGCTATGGATCTTTTAGGACATTTGAAAAATAGAAGAAGCAAATTTATTTGAAAGATTTTGAAAGATGGACGAATAGTTTTAAAGGATGGGCACACAAAAAGCATCCATTCAATGCACGTTCTTGTTCTATCCTTAGCTAAGGTAAGAATAAGAACCTGCATTGAATGGATGCTTTCTTTCTGTGCATCCTTTAAAATTGTTCCTCCATCCTTCAAAATCTTCGAGATAAACTAGCTTCTCCTATTTCCTAAATGACTTAATACCTCCATAGCTAAATAATACTTAATATTTGTATGCAAAGTTGAAAGAAGAGTTCACAACGCAGGCATTAGGTCGAGTGGAATAGGAGAAGTCACAAATTTCTTGTACTTTATCTTCTTTTGAATATAGGTCTTTCAACCTTGCATATTCCATAGGATCACTTTTGTGTCTCCTCCACATAGAAGTTTTTGATAAACAAGATCTTACTAGCAACTCTGAATAGTGTGGTGGAATATCATCAACATCATATGCTAGGAATACACACATGAATAAAAATCATTAGTATTCCATGAATGAATGAAAAGTAAACTTTAAACATAAAATTAAATATGTAAGTTATTTTGAAAAGAGATTGAAATTATAATTTTTCAATGCAACAGAGGATAGGTGGATAGAAAGTTTTCATTTTCTCGCTAGCTAAAAGAAGCTCTTGGAGGTCTACCCCATCCATAATTCACTAATAATTCATTAGCAGCATGTAATGAAGTAATAGCATTGACAACTTTGTATCTTACTACATCTTTACCTATGTGTGGTGATTCATGACTATTTTCATGCTCCTCAAATGTGCAATTAGTCCTTGAACTATTATGTAATCCTCGACTACTATTTATTTAACCTGCTATATTTCCATGCATGTAAGGTCTTCCATCAATATATAATCTTTCATTTTCTACATGTGAAATCCCTCTAATAGTAAAGGATGTTGCATTCAAGGATATCCCATAAGTACTCATGCTTTGAACATAACGCGCAAGTCATTGCCAATCTCGCCATCCATATATAGGACCACAAAATGACATAAGAGTGACTTCAGAGTCAAAAGGCACATACAAATCCTCTACAATAAAGAGACCACAACCAACACTAGTAATAGTGAATGGAGCAATCATATATCGATTACCCCAAAAGTTAAAACCTCTCCATCTAAAGTAAGTGGTCTTCTATTCCATCCCCCATATCTTCTTCTATCATATGTTTGTACTAGAGAACGATCATGAGGTGGTAAGGATTTCTAGAAACCTCTGCTTGTAATTGATGAACAGCAAGTCCATGACATGTATGAGTTATATTGACATTATGAGTATGAGAATTATTATCATCACCATCATCATCGAGCAAATATTCCTATATATCAACAATAGCTTAACTTTGTATATGGTTTTAAAATAAAATAATGACATTAATTTATAGAAAGAATACATAACTAAGTTTTATCATGTTGACTAGGTGGCCGTGGTGCATGCTCAAAAGTACCATACTCTGCCTCATGTTCAATACATTCCAATCGTAGTCTTTGATATGTGCCATGGCAACACATACACCAACATATAATATGCTCTTGATAGTAAAATTCATCATAATGTCTATCGGAGGACACATGTGAAGTCAATGCACGGGTAGGGGGTGGTAGAGTGCCCTCTGATTGATCAGAATCTGATTATAACAAAAAAACAACATATATCAGTTATGTATCTATCAAAACTATTTAAAATTAAAAGTTTGATATACTTTATAGTATATAGTCCTTGCACAATTAGGAGATGGTGGTGGAGTTCTATCTAATTAATCAGAATCTGCAAATAAATGGTATTAGATATTACTATATGATTATTTACATACAAACACATTCACATATACACATATACACATACACACTTATTCACATATACACAAATACACATTCTTGTGGGATAAATGCATTTCTTTGTATGAATGTGTGTATATGCATGCATGTGTATGTGTCTATGTATGTATGTGGATATGTGTATCTTTGTTTATGTATGTATGTATATGTGTATATGTATGCATGTATGTATGTGTATATGTTTGCATGTATGTGTGTGTGGGTATGTGTACATGTATGTGTGTGTATGTATGTATAAGTGAATGCGTGTATGTATATATGTTTATGTGTGTGTATGTATGTATAAGTGTATGTGTGCATGTATATACGTATGTTTATGTGTGCATGTATATATATATATATATATATATATATATATATATATATATATATATATGTATGTATGTATGTGTGTGTGTGTATAGTAAATATAAATATAGGATAAATATAAATCAATATATACTATTATATATATTCAGTATATATATATATATATATATATATATATATATATATATATATATATATATATATATATATATATATATATATATATATATATATATATTATTTATATAGTTATAATAAAGTTTATATATATATATATATATATATATATATATATATATATACACACACACTATATATGTGATTATGTGTATTTATGCATGTATTTAGTATGTATGTATGTATGTATGTGTAAGTGTATGTATATGTGTATGTGCATGCTATATGTGTGTATGTATCTGTATGTATTCTGATTCTTTTTTTTTCTGTTTGAGATTAAAATAATAGGAGATATTGTATGGTGGAAGAAAAAAAGAGGAGACCTAACATACCACTTGAGATATGGCAATTTTTTTCGGAGACAGCTACGTCTTCAAGAGTCATTGGCTTAGGAGAAGGTATATATAGTTTATATTTATAATTCTCATATGTTTTATTATTTTTTTACATTTAATTTATGTATTCTTTTTCTATTAAGTAAACAGGCAGCTACAAAGAAGAAAATTGAGTCGGGTCACACATCACACCTAGGCGAAATGGGCCATCATGGTTTTGAAGCTACATTTGTAAGTATATGTGTTATTTGTGAAGAGAGATGGTGGATGCAATCCAAAGATGAGTAGCTCCTGCTACAACCAGCTTCACACCAGCCAACTAAGACTTCAGAGTTGATTAGTAGACCCTTTGAGCTTCCTAAATCCACCAAAATATCAGCCAAGTACTTCGGAATATGTATCCCAAAAGTTTAAGTCAAGACAGACTAGTTGCGAAATGACTAGCTCCCAAAACTTGCTATTTTTTGGACATACACCTGCTCAAAAAAATGAACACTGCTCTCAACCTCATAGGTATTAGATAAATTCCTTTTGGGCATAGCAAATAGACTTAGAAAGCTTCCCAATCCAAGTTAAAGCACTTAAAATGATGGACTGAGCACTGAGAACAAGATTCATCAATTTTCTGGAACATGCCCACCATTCTCGGGGCTCTACAGAGATAGACCAGTGAGTACTAAAATGCAGATATCTCCAAAACTGTAAATGCAATGACCTTGAAGACTTATATGCAGAATGTAAACAATAAGAGCTATTCAAGGCACATTAAAACACTGAAAAAGGTTTCACCGAACTCGAGATATGACCTTCTGAAGTTACTGCTCTGAGTGAGTATAACAGAGAACAAAACAGAGAAGTAGATGATGATAAATGTATAGATTCACATATGATTACAACCACATTGGCAATGAATACTTGCACAATGGGAGTAGAATGATAGAGCTATGGATTAAGCTCTTCAATCTCTACAAAATGACATGAAGTGGTCATGTACAAGGCTTGCTAATCGCCTCTTCCTTCTTGGTCTTTTTATAACTATTCTTGGAGGGAGTTTTGAATTCGAATTCAAATGGCTCCACCTAAAAGTGATCCCCAAAGTTAGGAGATATTACCTCAGCTCAAAAATTCGTTGTTTTACGTAGTTAGAGCCACGAATTTGCTTTTACATCATGGATGAGGTAAGCCATCATTTTCCTTTTTCTTTTTTCAATTACAAGAGATAAAAATGAACTCTTTTACAAGAGGTGTTCACATGACTACACATGAGACTTACAAATGATCATAATATCAAGCATATCAAGCATGTAGGCTTGGGTAAAATGCACCAACAGCTCCCCCTCAAGCCTAACATGTTTGGCCTCCAAATAAGTCTTCAATTGTGCTTGTCACAAAAAATGTGAGGTGTTGAAGAATGAAGTCCAAGATCTATGTACAAAGACTTTAACCACATGATTTCTTGAGTTGCATTAGCCAAACCTCTATATTCCGCTTTGGTAGAAGATAATGCCACAGTTGGTTGCTTCTTGGATGACCAAGAAATGATTTTTGAACCTGCAAATTATATATACCCGGATGTGCTTCTTCTATCATCTCTAGATCCGGCCCAATCTGCATCTGAGTAGACCTTTAGCTCAATATCTGAAGTAAATGAATAAAACAAACCTTCATTCATGGTCCCCTTTAGGTACTTGAGGACTCTCTTGGCCGCTTCCATATGTGGTCTTCTCGGCTTATGCATAAACTGACTCAATATGCTAACACTATAGCAAATATCCACCCTTGTGAGTGTTGCATAGTTCAAACTTCCAACCAAGCTTTGATAGCTTGTGATGTCTTCAATTGGCTCTCCTTCATAAGCACTAAGCTTATGATTTTGCTCCATAGGTGTACCTACACACTTGGTATTTTCCATCTTGAACTTGACGAGCATGTCATGCACATACTTCCTTTGTGTGATGTATATATCTGAATCTGTGTAGATTAACTCCAATCCAAGAAAATAAGTGAGTGGTCCGAGGTCACTTATTTTGAACTCCTCCTTCATTTGACTCTTTACCTGTTTGATTCCTTCAAGATCATTGCCTGTGATAATAATATCATCAACATACACACATAAATAGATCACTTCAGATCCATTCCTCTTTATGAACAAAGAGGTATCTACCTTGCTAGCTTTGAATCCTTGGTCCTGCAAATAAGTCACCAATCTGAAATTCCAAGCTCTTGGAGCTTGCTTCAATCCATACAAAGCTTTCTTTAGTTTGCATACATAGTTAGGATGATGTGCATCCTCATATCTAGGAGGTTGTGCGATATACACTTCCTTAGAAATCCATCCATTCAAGAAAGCATTCTTTACATCAAGTTGATAGAGCTTCTAATTTCTAGATGCAGCAAGACTTATGAGAACCCTAATTGTAGGCATTTTTGCAACAGGAGAGAAAGTCTCCTCATAATCAATACCATGGGTTTGAGCAAACCCTTTAGCAACTAACCTTGCTTTGTGTCTATTTATACTTCCATCTGGATTCCTCTTGATTTTGTATATCCATTGAGATCCGATTACCTTCATAGATGGCTTGTTAGGTACAAGCTCCCAAGTGTCATTCTCCTTCAAGGCTTCCATTTCTTCATCCATTGCATCTCTCCAAGCTTTCTTTCTTTGTGCTTCTTCGAATGTGGTAGGCTCTTCATTGGTTGAATCTTTTGCAATGTAGATTGAGTGCTTGGTGACCAAAGAAGTATCATAACCAAACCTCTCAAGTTTCTTCTTCTCCCTTGAAGACCTTCTAAGTGGTTGATGTGAGCTCGTGGGTCCATATGTAGCATCCTGCATCTTTGCTGTACCTTTGTTCTTCCATAGCTTTAGTCTTTCCAAGTCTTCTATGTCAATCTCCGAATCACTTTCTTCAATCTGCTTTGGCTCCTTTGGTTGAAGTGATGGAAAATCTTCATCCAAGTCATATGGCAGCTTCACTTTCCTGTCATCATCAAACCATGATTTGTTTTCATAAAAAATTACATCTCTACCCACAGAAAATCCTTTATTGGTTGGATTGTACAATCTATATCCTTTTTGGTTTTCATCATAACCAATGAATACACACTTCTCTGCCTTGGGATCCAATTTCCCTCCTACTTGAGAAGGAATGTGAGCATAGGCTAAGCATCCAGAGATTTTACAATGCTCTAGACTAGGTCTTCTTCCATTCCACATTTCATATGGAGTGGTTCCATCTAGTGACTTAGATGGAAGTCTATTTATGAGATATGTGGCTGTAGACACAGCCTCTGCCCATAGGTAGTTTGGCAATCCCTTTTCGTTGACCATGGACCTTGCAGCTTTGACATGCAAGAAGGCATCAAATTCAGAAGAGAAGTGTTCTCCTCCATGATCTGATCTGAGTCGTTTCAAAGTCCTACCTGTTTGGTTTTCAACAAGAGTAATATACTTCTTAAAGCAATTAAACACTTCATCCTTGTGCTTCATGAAAAATAGAATGGTCCACCTGCTACAATCATCTATGAAAGACACATAATATCTTGAGCCTGTTATAGATGGCTCCTTACTTGGACCCCACACATCTGTGCACACTAGATCCAAAGGATTTTGATACATATATCCTTTCTTATTGAAAGGTTGTCTATGAGCCTTGACGAGTTGACAAGCTTCACACTTATAAATCATGTGTTGCCTTGTGATATTAGGCAAACCAAGTACACTTTGGTCCCTGCGAATTTGTTTGAGTGTCCTCTCACCAATGTGAGCAAGCCTTTTGTGCCATATCTCCAACTTTGTTAGAGTTTGAGATCCATAGCTAAACAAAGCTATGTTCTTTGTATCTTCCACTTCAAAACTGAAAAGCCTTACTGTCTTTTCTCCTTTGGCAATCCTTCTAAAGCCTTGCCTTGGGTCTTCAACATATGCTCCAAATCGATTGAATCTAACCTGCAATCCTTTTTCAACAATCTGTCCAACACTTATTAAATTTTTGGTAATTGTAGGGACATATAAGACTTTGCTTAAGAGGTTCATATTCCCATCTGATGTCTTCACATTACCTATCCTCTCCACTGAGTGCTTTCTGTCATCTCCTATCTGCACTTCATGCTTGTTATGAGGAGCTTGCAAATCACAAAGTAAAGCCACATTTCCTGCTACATGGTTTGAGCATCCCGAATCAGAATATGTGATCATCATCCTTACCCTTCTTCACTGATAGATTCATAATCAAAAATGAATCTTCTTGACTTTGGTCCTCTGCATAGTTATTGTAGTCTCTTCTTCCTCTATGGCCACTTTGATAGTTGTTATTGTTGTAATTGTTGTTGTAGTAGTAGTTGTTGTTGTAGCCTCCATTGTATGTGCCTCTATTCGATCCATAGCCACCTCTATTGAATCGTCTTCCTCTTGAGTTCCTTGGATTCCTGAAACATTCTTCAGTAGTATGGTTAGATAAGCCACATATGTTGCAAGGTTGAGATGATTGGAATCTCCCCCTGCCTTGCTTTCCAGTTCTGCCTCTTCCTCTAGCTCTTCCTCTACCTGCAAAATTTGCTTGGAAAGAGCTACCTTCATCTTCATTCTTCCTATTCTTTGACTTGTCCTTGACCTTAGCTTTATGAGAATATAAGGCAGAAGTTTGATTACCTCTTGAGAACTCACCACCTTTGCTAATCTTTGCTTCATGAGTGAAGAGTTGGCCCATGAGTGTGTTGAGGTCGGGTACATGCATATCCATGTATAAATCCATGGCTGTTGTGAATGACTCCCACTTATCGTCTACTTTGATTCCATTTATGATTTGTCTAATGATTTGCTCCTCTTCAATTACCTCTCCAATCCTTCCAAGTTGGTCGGAAATCTCCTTCATCTTTGTGACATAATCAGTCACATTTTGCTTCGGGCTTTTCTTCATTGTTGTGAACTCCATCCACAATTGGTTCTTCCTTGCTCGAGTGTTGGAAGAGAAGAAAGAAGCAAGTGCATTACAGGTCTCTCTTGATGTCTTGCATCCCTTGACATGAGGTAAAAGAAAATTAGAGATTGAGTTTAGAATATAGGACCTTGCAAGTGCATCCTTCGAACATCAATTTGAAAGTCCTTCCACTTCTTCGTGTGATGGTTGCCCTTTGTTCCTCATGGTTGGCATTGCTTCATCTCCGGATATGAATCCATATAGATTCCTCCCTTGAAGGTAAGCCTCCATCTTAGAGACCATGCCAGATAGTTGTTTCGATCCAATTTTTCAATTGTTGATGGAAATCCATCTCCCATGTTGCTTGACTATGCTCTGATACCACTGTGAATAGAGATGGTGGATGCAATCCAACGATGAGTAGGTGCTGCTACAACCAGCTTCACACCAGCCAACTGAGACTTCAGAGTTGATTAGTAGAACCTTTGAGCTTCCTAAATCCACTAAAATATCAGCCAAGTACTTTGGAATATGTATCCCAAAAGTTTAAGTCAAGACAGACTATTTGCGAAATGACTAGCTCCCAAAACTTGCTATTTTTGGACATACACCTGCTAGAAAAAATGAGCACTGCTCTCAACCTGGTAGGTATTAGATAAATTCCTTTTGGTCATAGAAATTAGACTTAGCAAGCTTCCCAATCCAAGTTAAAACACTTCAAATGATGGACTGAGCACTGAGAACAAGATTCATCAATGTCAAGAACATGCCCACCATTCTCGGGGCTCTGTAGAGATAGACCACTGAGCAGTAAAATGCAGATATCTCCAAAAATTGTAAATCCAATGACCTTGAAAATTTATATGCCGAGAGCTGACGGTAAGAGCTATTCAACGCACGTTAAAACACTGAAAAAGGTTTAGTCGAACTCGAGATATGACCTTCTGAAGTTACTGCTCTAAGTGAGTATAACAGAGAACAAAACAAAGAAGTAGATGATGATAAATGTATAGATTCACATATGATTACAACCACATTGGCAATGAATACTTGCACAATGGGAGTAGAATGATAGAGCTATGGGGTAAGCTCTTCAATCTCTACAAAATGACATGAAGTGGTCACGTACAAGGCTTGATAATCGCCACTTCCTTCTTGCTCTTTTTATAGCTATTCTTGGAGGGAGTTTTGAATTCGAATTCGAATGGCTCCACCTAAAAGTGATCCACAAAGTTAGGAGATATTTCCTCAGCTCAAAAATTCGTGGTTTTACGTAGTTAGAGCCACGAATTTGCTTTTACATCACGGATGAGGTAAACCATCTTTTTCCTTTTTCTTTTTTCAATTACAAGAGATAAAAATGAACTCTTTTACAAGAGGTGTTTACATGACTACACATGTGACTTACAAATGATCATAATATCAAGCATATCAAGCATGTAGGCTTGGGTAAAATGCACCAAAATTATTGAAAGTATATTTTTTATGTTAGTTAAAACACAAGAGACTATCTTTTTTATTTGTTTCAATGCAGCGAAAGGATTATGGTTGATATTCTATGAAACATGAGATCAAGTATGCTACACATTTTGGATATTCGTGCTTGAGTGCATATATGCAAGATCATCCGGATGCGTTTGTGAGTATTATTAAGTTTCATATAATTATTTTATTTTTATGGATGTTTTGTATGTTTTACTTATTTATGTTTGATATATGTAATAGAGGACTATTATGGAGAGGCAGATACGGATGAGATGGAGGGACATGTTGATATATTTAGGTAGTGATGTGTGTGAACACTCTAGGACCACCGGAGTACTTTTTCCCTCTTTAGGAGGTTTTTTTCCCTCGGCTTGTATATACGCCTATTTTCCTAAAGGGCTACTTATCTTTGTACATTCTCTAGTAATACATTCAGTATTGTGTGTTGTGCTCCAAGCTTCTTCTTCTTCCTTGTGCTGTTCACGTGCTTCCGCAGACGTCTAACTCCAACAATTGGTATGAGAGCACATTGTCGCTTCATGTAGGGTGCCCTCGACACTCCTCCATTTGTAGTCTTAGAATCGCGTGAATTTTGGTGAGCCTACTCAGCGTGTTTTCGAGATCAAAAGATCTTCGCTCTGTGGTGCCAAAATCACGATCTGAGCTCATTTTGGCCTCCGAACGCACTATCGCAGGGCTTGTGCAGGCTATTTCATCTTTTTGTGCCAAAGGTATATACCTGTTTCTGTTCGCCAGTATAAGCGTCTTGAAGTCTACTACAGGCTTAACAGAACTCGTTTGGGTAGTTCCGTTCAACTTTTTGAGATGCAGTCAATTTCCTGCATCAAGGTATTTTAGTCACCGGCCATGGCTGAAAGCAGTGATATTTCGTATGTTGGTTGTTGAGGATAAGTTGGATGGTACCAACTACCCATTGTGGGCTTATATGATGTGACATGCATTGGTTGCAAAAGGACTGTGGAACATTATGCACGGTGTTGAAAAACGTCCTATCACACCTACAAGTGTTACAACTGCAAGTACTAAAGCTGATGCAGAAGGTGTCGAAGATGATGATATTCTACATATTCCTGTTCGTGGTGCACTTTTTGTTGCACCTACTGCAGACCAGATTCGCTGGGATGGCAGAGATTCCCAGGCACGTGCATTGATAGCTTTGTCTATCAAACGTGCCATTATTCCTCACATTCGCTCTTGCAGAACAGCTAAGGATGCTTGGGATACACTTAGCACATTGTACCAAGCTAGGAATGAGGCTGGTGTTGCTTACCTCTGAAAACAGTTCGAGAGTGAGCACATGAATGAAGGTGATTCTATGGAAAGTTTCCTAACGAAGATCAAAGAATTGAAGGAACAATTGATTTCTGCTGATGAGGTTATACCAGATAGCTCACTTGTGCAGACCGTTCTGAATGGTCTTCCTGATTCATATTAGAGCTTTGCTTCTACTCTTCAATTGATGATGAAAGGCAATCCAAATGCCTTATCATTTGAGGAGTTAGTCTCTGTTCTGTTGCAGGAAGATCAATCCAGGCAAAACAGGTCCATTATGCGAGTTGCAGATCAGGCTTTCCTGGCTAGTCAGAAGGGCAAAGGAAAATGGAGCTCTTCAACTAGTAAGCAGAAATCTACTAATTCTGCATATTCAAAGAAGGAAGATAAAGATGAGAAGAAATCAGAAAAGAAGAAATTGTTTTGTAAGTACTGTAAAGGGAATGATCATATCATAAAGAACTATCCAAAACTGGCTGCTAAAGAGGCAAAGAAGAAAGAGGTTGGAATGGTTGTTCCAGAGGCCTCTACACCAAAAACGGAGTCTACAAATCTTGTGCACAAAGAAGAATGGGCGTTTACTACTGTCTCCAATTTTGACCCATCTTCTCATGAGCAATGCATGTATGTAGTAGACTCAGATGTTTGGTATTTTGACAGTGGGGCGACCAAACATATTACCTCGTAGTGCACTTTCTTCTCTTTCACTCGAGCCTGCCCCTAGAGGGAATACTATTACATGCACCAACAACTCCTCTTATCCTATTATGGGAGTTGGTAAGATCATTTTGACTACTGGTGATGGTAGTTCTTTCACTTTGTCAGATGCTTTATTTGTGCCAGGGATCAAGAAGAACCTGTTATCATTTTGTGCATTAGCCAAAATTGGCTTGGTTGTGAAATTTGTTGATGAGAGGTGTACAGTTCATGATTTGTCAAATGGCGATGTGATTATTGCTTCTGGCATTTTATGTCGTGGGCTGTATAAGCTCTAGACTATGAAAAATCTGTAAATGATTTGGCATGTGCAGTAAATGATTCTGAGGCTATGTCAGATGCAAAGCTTTTGCATGCATGCTTTGGCCATCTGAATTTTGCTAGTTTGCTACGCCTGCAGAAATCTGAAATGGTGTCCTCTTTGCCCAAACTTGAGGCACCTCGAAAACATGTTTGTGAAGGCTGTATTTTGGGCAAGATGTAGCATTTGTCCTTTCCAAAAGATGTTCAATTCTGGCTACTCAAAATTTACAGCTGGTACATCGTGATGTCTGTGGTCCTATGCAAACACCTTCTTTTGGGAATTATCTTTACTTCATGACTTTCATCGATGATTTTTCCAGGCATGCATGGGTATATCCTTGAGGCTTGGCATGATCGCAAGCCATCTGTTGCTCATCTGTGTGTTTTTGGCTGTTTAGCATATGCATTAGTGCCTGAACAACATCGCAAAAAATTGGATGATAAAGCAGTAAAATGTATTTTTGTTGGATACAGTTCTCAAAGTGAAGGCTATCATTTGTATCGTCCACAGATTAAACCCATTCTGGTTAGCCGTGATGTTGTTTTTGTGAAAGATGCTATTTAGCCATTGCTTTCATGTACTAAGGAGATATTTGTTAGCTCCAAAGACATGTATGATACTTTGCTGCCTCTTTTTACAGGTGGAGAGTCTAGTGCTGGTCTTAATGAGGCAACTTCTCAACCTTTGTAGGTTTCATGTGATGATGCAGATCATTCCATTTCTGATGCAGATTTACATGATGCACTTATTGATGAGAGAGCTGATATTGAGTAGGCAAGAACTATGCCAAAATGGCTGGTGAAGACCTTGCGTGATAGCAAATTAGATGCACCTTTGTCATATCGTACTCGTTCAGGCTCTCATAGTGCCTCTTTTGCATCAGATTGCTATGCTATGGCTGCATCTAGTCTTTGTGATGAGACTGATCCTGTTTCATTTAATCAAGCACAAAATTCAAAAAATTGGATGGCTGCTATGCAATCTGAATATGATGCTATAATGAAGAATGGTATTTGGTCTTTATGTGACTTGCCTCCTGGCAAGAAGGCCATTGACACTAAGTGGGTATACAATCTGAACCGTAAACCTGATGGTACAGTTGACAGGTATAAGGCTAGGCTTGTTGCAAAGGGTTATGCACAGAAAAGAGGCATTGATTTTGATGAAACCTTTGCACCTACATGCCATATGACTACTCTTCAGAGCATCTGTGCACTTGTAGCTCATCATGGTTGGAACGTACATTAGTTGGACATTAAAACTGCATTTTTGAATGGTGACTTGCATGAAGAAGTTTATGTTTTTTAGCCCCGTGGCTTTGTGCAAAAAGGGCATGAAAACCAGGTTTGCAGGTTAAAGAAGGCATTATATGGTTTAAAGCAAGTACCACGTGCTTGGTATGAGAAGATACATGCCTATTTGAGTGCACGTGGTTTTGAGAAGAGTCAAACTGAAAGCACCTTATATGTTAAGCGTGCTAATGATGTACTTCTGATCATTCTGGTTTATGTTGATGACATGCTGCTCATTGGTCCTCATGAGAGGCATATTGCTGATTCTAAGGCTGATTTGCATGCCTCATTTGAGATGTCTGATTTGGGGCATTTGCATCACTATTTGGGCATTCAGTTTATGCACGTTGATGGTGGAATGGCTTTGTGTCAAACGAAATATATTGACACATTATTGCAACATTTTGGCCTTGAAGACTGTAAACCTATTGCCACTCCTATGGAAACAGGTTTACGATTGAGTCTTCATGATGCTGGAGATGCATTTGATGTTGTTCTCTATCATCAGGCTATTGGATGCTTGATTTACTTTTGCATTACTCGGCTAGATATTCAGTTTACTGTCTCACAGATGAGCAGGTTTATGCATTGCCCAAGAGTCAAGCATTGGCATGCGGTTAAGCGCATCTTTCGCTAGTTGAGTGGTACTTGGCTACTTGGTTTGTTTTATCCCAAGGGGGGATCACTACCGCCAAATTTGCATGCTTTTTTTGACTCCGATTGAGTTGGTGCTATGACACTTGTGTGTCCACTAGTGGCTTTTGCTTCATGCTTGGTAGCTCATGTATATCTTGGTTGAGCAAGAAGCAGCCTACTGTGGCCACTTCCACTTGTGAGACTGAGTATAGGGCAGCTTTCACAGCGACTGTTGAGTGTGTGTGGCTCAGATGCCTTATGGATGATTTGGGTGTTGGTCAGTCTTCTGCCACCACCATCTTCACTGACAGCCAGAGCCCATTGGCAGTTGCGAGGAACCCTATGTTCCATGCTTGCACTAAGCATGTTGAGGTGCATTATCATTATGTCAGGGAGAGGTTCTCTGCTAGGGAGATCAGCTTCGCATATGTGCCCACACAGGAGAACATTGTAGACCTTTTCACGAAGGCTCTGCCTAGGGAGAAGTTTGAAGCTTTCCGCAAAGCTTTGGGCTTACTTCCTCTTATGGAGTGATTTTCACATAGCTTGGCACTTCCTTATACATGAGTGCCAGCTCCTTGTTCACCGCATCACTCCCAAGGGGGATTTGTTAATATATTTAGGTAGTAATGTGTGTGAACACTCTAGGACCACCGGGGCACTTTTTTCCCTCTTTAAGAGGTTTTTCCCCCGGCTTGTATATACGCCTATTGCCCTAAAGTGCTACTTCTCTTTGTACATTCTCTAGTAATAGATTCCGTATTGTGTGTTGTGCTCCAAGCTTTTTCTTCTTCCTTGTGTTGTTCACGTGCTTCCGCAGACGTCTAACTCCAACAAGACAAACATAGGAGGGATGATCTCGATCCTCACAGAGTGCTTGCACCGATACCCATGATGCCACTATACAGATGCATGAGATCATGCAGATGATCGTGATGATGAGGATGAGGATGAGGATGAGGCTCTTGATGCTGAGGATGATCATGACGATGATCATGATTAGGATTCTTGATTCTTGTTCTAATGATTTTTATATTGTTTATATTTAGAATGTGTTTTATTACTTTAATTATATAATTCATTCATATTTATGTGTGCTTGTGTGTGTATAAAATGTATGTATGCACATGTAGGTATATATCTATATTTGTTTAAGTGTGTCTATATGCATGTATATGTATGTATCTATGTATATATATGTGCATGTATGTATCTGCATATGTATGTGTGTATATGCATGTATGTGCATGTGCATGTGTCACTTTATGTGTGTATATATGTGTATGTGCATGTGCATGTGTATGTGTGCATATGTATGTATGTGCATATGTAAGTGTATGTGTATATGTGTATATGTGTATATGTGCATGTATATGCATGTATATGTATGCATGTGCATGTGTATGTGTGTGTACATTTGTGCATGTATATGTGTGTATGTGTGTCTATATCTATGTATGTACATATGTATATGTGTGTATGCATGTATGTGCATGTGCATGTGCATGTGTATGAGTGTGTATATGTATGTATGTGCATATGTGTAAGTGTATTTGTATATGTGTGTATGTGCATGTATATGTGTATATGTATGTATGTACATGTGTATGTGTGTGTATGTGTGTGTACATATGTGCATGTATATGTTTATATATGTGTATGTGTGTGTATATGTACATATGTGCATATCTATGTGTATGTGTATGAACATGTGTATGTATATGCATGTGTATTTGTATGAAACATGCATGTGCATGTGGATGCATTTCCATTTGCATCCATGTGTATGTGTATGCATGTGAATGTGCATATATATGTATTTAAGTATGTGTCAATGTGTGTATGTATATATGCAATAATGCATGCATGGAAGTCCTTTTTTGTGTTCATAGAAATGTTTGTGCATATGCATGTGTATGTGTGTGTATGTGTAAGTGTATGTGCATATGTATGTGTGTGTGTATGTGCATGTGTGTATGTGTATATGTGTGAACATGCATCTTCATGTATAAGTGTATATCTGCATATGAATAAGTGTGAGTATGCTAATTAATGAAAATAAAACAATTCAAATGATATACAAAGAATGAAAATTGTACTTACAATAGTAAGCCATATTTTTTTGCTTGGTCAACTTCGTGAATAACCTGCAATAAAGAGAGATAGAGAGAGAAAGAGAGAGAGAGGGAGAGAGAGAGATCAAAATAGAAAAAGAAAGGGAGATAATTCAAAGAGAAAGAGGTAGAAAGGAGAGAAAAATAGAGAGAGAGACAATAAGATAGAGATAAGACAAAATAACAATTTAGCAAGTGATTATTTCAGCTCGTAAGTGCAACACACTTGTGAATGTTGGAGAGCTCTTCGATCATATGCATGTAGATGTTGAGGGAAGATTCTCCAACATATTTATTTTTTTGGTAAAGAAACCATGTTGTAACCAATGCTAAATTATCATATGTCTGCCGTCAAATTGTGTTGCATAAGCAACACTCTTTATCGTTGTTTATGTGACACATTTTACTATCAGTTATGCGATGCTTTTTTACTTCGTTGCTTTAGCGATGCTTAATGCTACCACTGCAATGCATGTCACTCCACACCTCGATAGGAACATCGAAGTTTTTTTCATTTAACTGACACCATGCACCCGATGCTAATTGTGATGCTTGATGCAATTATATAGTGACAGAATTGTGTCGCATTAACTGTCGCTATGCATCCATATTCTTTGAAGTGTGTCTGTGGCATATATATAGTATACATGTAGAGGAGGGCAATCTCTTGTAGTATGGGCCATAGCAGAGAGTAGGCAAGCAAATGCAAAGATTGATAAGGTTTTGCTTCTTGGAAGAGGAAACCCAAGTGGAGTTGAGAAAGACAATATGAAGCACAATCCCAAGTCAGAACACATCAACAAGGATAACGAAACTATACTTCAAGGAGCGAGAGTAAACTTAATCTACATGTGTATCCTTGTGATGTGCGTAAAGGAACCTAGCTCTACTTTACAAGGAGTAGAAAAGTCGTCAAATGATCATAGCAACAGAGAGTTCTGCTAATCTTGAGGTTTGGTGTCTGAGTATGATATGATGCACTAGTATCAATGGCCTTAACAAGTCTATGTGTAGTCAACATTCCAATATAACTTTGTGGTTTTCTCTTTCCTTGTTTATGTGCACCGAACTGATAACGTTTCGAAAGATGTAAAGTTATTTTCTGACAAGATAGGCATTAAGTATTGCATTTGTGAGGAAAGACTCTTTGATAGGCTTAAGCTATCTCTCGCAAATGTCTAACCGCAATATATCTAGTCTCATTATTTTGTTCTGCTCTATGTGATACATATAATCATGGATCTATCTCTGGTATACTAGATTGGTGGTAGATGATCAATGTCTAAAACGTGCTGAGGCAGCCACATCACCATGTGACTGAATCAAGATCTCATATTTCCTCATTCTGAGCAGAACGAAACATATTACTATGCTGCACTCCACTATGTGAGCCCCATCTACGATATCTATTTCCTTTTAACATTGGTGCTCCCGTGATATCCACGCTTGATTTACTACTCAAAACACTTGAAGAAGTTGCTCCCAAAGTCTATCTCATACTTGTTCATAAGCTTGAGGAAATTGGTTGTCCCTTGAAATCATTTCCTTGTTTTATATTTGTCTTCTTCAGTACTTAGGATAAATAAGCCTTAAATAAAATATTGAAGCCTAAACGAAGTAGTAGTGAATTGGTTTCTAATGAAATTTTGGGTAAACCTCTTTTCCTATGAATTGTGTTACATGCTGTATTATAGAAATTTTGTCCAGCTAATTGAGTAATGACGTACGATGAGAACCTATGGTGATTTACTGTTTCTCGAATGTATTAATTGTTATAGTCATTTAAGATATATATGTGCTCATGCGCTAATCCACTTTTTCATATTGAAGCGAACACATGCATACATAGTTTAATTCTGCTCTAAACTTGCTAAATTTTAATGTTAAATTAATGTTGAACGAGGAACAAGTGGAGGTGACTTTAAGGATTAATTATTGAATGATTCTTGTCAAAGCAAGTTTTCATGGAGATGTCCCAGTTCGCTGGCCCAATGGTTGGGCCTCTCGCCTCTTGAGGCAAGGGTGAGGGTTCAACCCCTAGCAGCAACATGTAAGGGACATGTCTATCTTGGAGTGTGGTTGAGGTGCCACTCTTTGTCCATCCCCGCGGTAGTTGTGACCGATGTTTAACCCAATCTTGTAAACCCCAATTCTTGTGGGATAAGGGGGGTTCCATGGGTACTATGCCCTTCCTTGTAGAGTTGCAATTTCAAAGTTAAAGTCAGGGAAGTACGCCTCTGCCGAACCTCCATTTAAAAAAAAAAACTTTTCATGGAGATAATGAACCTACATATCTCTTGTCAACAATTTGCTACTCATGTCACATTCGAGAAATGATTTTGCTCTAAATAGTTCAATTACTCACACAATAGCTTTAGTTTAAAAGTCCGTCCTTGATGAACTTGCTTGATTAGGTCTCTTATGGTGTTACAAGGCAATCAAAATTACTAAAATAATGCACTTTCATATGGACGGGAACCGACAATCTTTAATTTTAGTTCTTTAGGATAATTTGGACAATGATCTATTTGTAAGGGAACTTCATTCCCTACAATCTTTAATAAAAAAAGAAAAAAAGAGTAGTTTCTAGTACCTCAATAAGTGGACACTTAAAGTAAAAATTGCAACTTAACTTAGAAAGAAATATCTTCCGAATACTCTCTTGAGTTGAATGAACCTGTTTACTTTGATGAGATTTCGGGATTACAAGTCACACAAACATTAGCCTTATTGTTGATCCAAAGAAAAGGTATCACCTAGAGAAATATGATATTATATTCCTTCTCCCTCCTTGTCAGGAACTATTTGACATACCTGGTGAGCTCGATCCGAAAGGAGGGGGTGAATAAAATATAGAGCTAGAAATTTGATCAATTGAGTGGATAATTAAAAATTGATGAATCTAGCACATCAAACATGAATGTGATTTTAGCTAGATCTTATGCTTTCAGCAAGAGGATAGACGTCAAAAAGCTATCCAGTCGCTTCATGACCGATTAATCAAGCGATGTGGACTTTTCAATGGAAAAAATATATCCAAGTTCTACAAAGAATATGAACTTGAAGCAAAGTACCTAGGTTTGTGTTTACCACCGATGACAAACCATGAACTATGAGAGAACTTTTTCTGTGTGCGAATTTGACATGCGTGATCAGACTAAGCCAAACAACATAGTCGTATTACAAAGTAGCGCTCCTCAAGTAGTTCATGCTAGAGGACATACATAAAGTGACTCATAGATCTTTCATGAGGTGGATTCATATGCCAAAGGACCAAGAAATCCTAGAAATTAAAAGAGAGCTTGAGAAACAATTTGAAGCAATGTCCGAATATGATAAGCGATGTTTGATGCATGAAAGATTTTTTTTGTTTCTACAAGCAATAGATGTTAAAGCCTGAGAGGAATTGATTTTGTTCCTAGAAGATATAGATTTTGAATCGGGCTTCATAGAGGATTGGACACTCGTCCATGAGGCTTTAAAAAGATATGTTAAGAAGCAACAAACAATTGAAACATTTCTAAATGATTGGAGAGCCGATCTTCATGCAGATGAAAATGATACTTAGATTCCAAGCATTTCAGCAATCTTCGATAATGTTCAACTCCATAAAGTTTTAGAGGCCCCATTTGGGAATGAAATAGATACACATGGACTATACATACATAATGATGATGAGTGTTTTCAAGAAAATCCTACAAGCGTAGTTGATCTAACTTCTAATGATCCAAGCTGCTATGAGCCAATAGATGTCTTGTTAGAGATTACCACTTTAGGTGCTATGAGAGCACAAACCCTTGAGATGGGAGGAGTAAAGGAACAAGTGGAAGTCAACCAAATTCAAAACAAACCAACAACAAATATAAACCAAAACAAAAATCAACATAATCCAACAAGAAAACTAGACAAGGCTTCCCTTACTCTCATAAACTCTTTGCATCCAGTAGATGGAAATCAAACAAACCAAGAAGCACGGCATGATTCTAACCAACATTTAAAGATGTCTACGAGGTCTCAAGGAGATGAAATAGAAATTGAAAATAAAATATTCAAAGGAAATCTAGTGAGTCTATGTGAAGATCGAGTCGAACATGTTTCTTCAAATGATGACTTTAGACAAGATTCAAAGAATTATTTGATGCCAACTGATAATGATACATCTCTTAGAAATGAGGATCCAAATACAACACATGGCCTAATGGTCTACTTACCTTAAGAGATTGCAAGTGGGAATGAAGCTTAGTCCAAGGACATGGCAATAGATAATCCCTTGAAGAATGAAATGGATGTGAATAGTGCCACATTGTATATGCATACAAAGGTTCTAGAAATTGAATCTGCTTAGAAAAAAGAGGAAATGCTAGTGATGAGTCCTCTAGATAGCGATATGTATGCCGGTAGTGATAAGCATGATTCTAAGCCTATGGATAGTCTAAATCAAGATCAAGATTTTGAAATATTCTTGAGGGATGCCACATTGAATGAGCATTTAGAGATGCAAGGAAATGATCCCAATCATAGGAATATGGACAAGTTATTGGATGGAGTTCAAAACAATGATATGTATGTGAATGATATTGCACTCCATGAAGAAGGACATATGAATGATCATGAGCAGGATGAGGAAATACCATTGATTGATCCTCTATATATATTATATGTATGTCAAAGATGATCTTGTTGAGTTGAGTCCATATGTTGAAGAAATCGAGCATCTAGTGGTAGATGTAACATTTATTGAGATGTATGATAAATGTAATGTGTGTACAACATCAAAGGATATTCAATGTGAAAGTATTGAATCAAGCGATCATATTGATGAAGCTAGAAATGAATATTGTTAGATGGATGAAGTTTAGTTATGTGGCGAGATCTTTAGACATGAAAAAGTATTTGAACAAGAATCAGTGCTCGAAGAAATGTATCAAGAATGTGGTCTAAGTACATCCTTTGAAGAGAATGAGCGAGAATCGATGCAGAATTTCGTGATGGCATTTTAAATGAAGAAATTGATTTGTCATCAAACTACATGCATAAAAAAGGTTTAAAGATATTGAAGATCAAGATTTTCTTGATTATGAGGATATGGGTTCCCTCGATGATGAAGGAGAGATGGTTTGGGACCATAATATTGATGAAGACATCCTTGAAAGATTAGGGGAAGAAGCAGATTCTATTATTGGTGGCACTCAAGTAAGAAGAAATCATCACAGATTGAATGATAAATATGAGCATAAACCATAATCAAACAATGATGAACCTTCCCTTTCGGAGTGTAAATCTTATGAATGTATTCAAAAACTATTGAGAGGAGATTTTGTTTTAGTAGAATCCCTGAAATTTGCTTCCATGCTTGCACCATAATTGAGAATGATTGCACCCATAGAACACATGTTTGAAAAATGTAAGTACACATGTGTTTTCAAGCCCATAGATTCACATCTGATTGCACATAAGCTAAATTGTAGATAGATGATCAAAATTCAGTTTGAATTGGAGTGGAGAAACCTTGCCATCAGATGCTTGATACTTGCTTTGCACCATTGTGTTTTTAGATGCATTCCAAGTATGCATGTATAGGGCCCACTACATGGCCATGCATAGGCACATGTGTTTGATAACCCATGCACTTGATTTGTTTTGGAATTCATAAACTCTCGCAGATATGAAGATTTGATGGTTGTGTGTCTAGAGGCCCTATAGCTTTAAAGGGAGTGGATGTGGTCATGATTCAAAGAGCCAGCCTGCAATTTTATATCAAGCGCCCATTCAAAGCTCACTTAAAGGATTGAAGAAGCATGTTGTTCTTACTATTGCTTTGCCTAACATGAATAAGAGCTTTGGGATTCTAAAGAGTGCAATGTGCTCTTCCACATTATGTAACAGAGAGATGCAGTTGCATGGGATTCTTTCATGGAAGCTAATTTACAGAATGCTGATGGGAGGGTTTCTCTTTAGGTGTATGAGAAAATGCAACAGGAATGATTGTTGTCAATTACCTTTGTCAACATACTTGCTGCATGCAGTCAGGCTATCCTCTTTAGTGAAGCTAGTCATTTTCTTCTATTGATGGAGGAAGTATGGTCTGATACCAGATGTAGAGCACTAGAATTGCATAATAAAACTCCTAGGAAGGGCAAGATGCTTAGATAATCCAGAGGACTAGATAAAGGAAATGTCAGATGAAGCATCATCAATCACTTGGCTTCTATTGCTCAATGCATGCAAACAAAATGTTGATGTAGCCCAAGGTGAACATATTGCTAAGCATGTGTTCAGACTGGATCCATATGATGCAACACCTAATGTTATTTAGAGAGTGCAATTATTGACACATAGGCAAGATGTTGAAGCATCAAGAAGGGCCAACTTCTATTTTGGGCCTTTCCAAACGGGTAACCTTGAAGGGAGCTAGGGTCTATTTCCATCAGAGAGGTCATCGTCAAAATAAAAAAGTTTTGGTATCAAATTGGATTTTTTTCAGAATCAAAAGGTTTGTCTTCAAGAGGCTTCTGGGAATGACATTGTCCCATACAATAATTATGAGACAGAGGCTCAGATGAATAGAAAAAGGGCGTGGGGAATCAACCCCGATCGGGGGTTAAGAGAGGAAGTGATGCACTATTTATGGACTGCTACAAAAAAAGCGAAACACTTGAGGTGGGGATAGAGATACTTAGAAAAACATGCATTTGGAAGTTTCTAGTTTGCAGATATGGCATCGAAGAACAAGCTAGAGAAAAAGAGGTCTTAGCCTGCTGTTATAGGCACCTTCAGATTGCAAGCTCAAGTGGGGGGTATCATGGAATGTGCTCATCTCTAGCCATATTAAAGCTAGACAAAGAAACTTTCCATTTACTAAGGAGTATGCAAAAGAAAAGTTTTAATCCTGATACATACTCATTTCCCTGGGCATTTCAAGCACGCAAGAGTTCAACAGCTAAAGAGGGATTTTCAATCACATTTTCAGCTCGAGTGGGCACTATCAGAAGTAAACCTTTGAAACTTAGTAGGAATGTCTCTCTAGAGTAGAATCTATACATGAAATCTTTAGTTTCTATGGAAGCATGCTAAATCTACGTGTTTCCAGCATTTATGCAGTATACAAGTAGATGAGGGCAATCTCTTGTAGTATGGGCCATAGTAGAGGGTCGGCAAGCAGCTGCAGAGATTGATAAAGTTTTGCTTCCTAGAAGAGGAAACACAAGTGGAGTTGAGAAAGACAATCTGAAGCACAATGCCAAGTCGGAACACATCAACAAGGATCACAAAGATCTACTTCAAGGAGTGAGAGGACACTTACTCTACACGTCTATCCTTCTAATGTGTGTAAAGGAACCTAGATATAGTTTACAAGTAGTGGAGAATTCGTCAAATGATCATAGCAACAAAGAGTTTTGTTAATCTTGAGGTTGGGCCTATTGTTTGTGTATGATTTGATGTACTAGTGTCAATAGGCTTAAAAAGTCTATGTGTAGTAAACATTTCAATACAAGTTTATGATTTTCTCTTTCCTTGTGTATGTGCACTAAACTGATATCATATCGAAAGTTGTAGAGTTGTTTTCTGACAAGATAGGCATGAATTTCTCTTTACAGTACTGCATCTCTGAGGGAAGAATCTCTGACTGGCTTAAGCTATCTCTTGCAAATGTCTAATTGCCATATATCAAATCTCATCTTTTTGTTCCACTCTATGCGATACATATAATCATGGATCCATCTCTCATGTAGATGATCAATGTCTAAGACTTGTTGAGGTAGCCATATCACCATAAGAACAAATCAAGATCTCATATTTCCTCACTTTGAGCAAAACGAAACATATTACTATGCTGCATTGCACTATGTGAGCCCCATCTATGATATCTATTTCCTTTTAACACCAGTGCTCCCGTGATATCCAAGCTTGATTTACTACTCAAAACACTTGAAGAAGTCGCCCCCAAAGTCCATCTCATACTTGTTCTTAAGTTTGAGGAAATTGGCTGTCCCTTGAAATCGTTTCTTTGATGTACTTGCTTGATTAAGTCTCTTATGTTGTTATAAGAAAATCAAAATTACTAAAATAATGCACTTATAAATGGAGGGGATATGCTTAGATCCCTAAAAGACAATCTTTGCTTTCAGTCCTTTAAGACCAATGATCTATTCGTAAGGGAACTTCATTACCTACAATCTAAAAAAAAGAAAAAAGAAAAAAGAAAAAAAAAGAGTAGTTTCTAGCACCTCAATAAGTGCACACTTAAGTAAAAATTGCAACTTACCTTAGAAAGAAATATCTTTCGAACACTCTCTTTAGCCGAATGAATCTATGTACTCTGAGGAGATTTCGGGATTACAAGTCACAAAAACATAAGCCTTACTTTTGATCCCAACAAAAGGTATCGTCTAGAGAAATATGATATTATATTCCTTCTCCGTCCTTGTCACGAACTTCTCAACAACACTCTCTCTGAATTGCCTCATCCCATCCAATCAAGTCACATACAACTGCATCATCCCTTCCAATCATGTCACATACAACTGGACTTCTAATAGATATATATTTTCGGTATGCCAAACTCCCATGTGCTCAAAGAGCGCAATTTGGTCTTCAGCTAAATTATTCAATTATGCAACTACCACCTACAAATTATTATCTAAAGTAAAAAAGTAGAAAATTTCCTTTACAAAGTGGAAATTTTCTTCAACATCTATTGCGTCTGCTCAAGGGCTTCCTATAATTGACCCTGTAGAAAATGCTACTCTCTTCACTCTCCTCCAACTTGGTTTCCCAAGATATGCTTGCCCTTTCCATAGTCGGCACTTACTCTTCAGAAATATTTGCTCTTTTGAGAAGTTTGTCTTCTAAATCGTTAACTCCAGCTTTTAGTTCATTTTCTATCTACATAATGCTAGCATTTTGGTTCCATCTACAAAATAATTTGTGGAGACTCTAAAATCTTTCACATATCAAGGATAAATATTGGAGGTGAAGTGTCATATAGGTAGCTTCATCCTACCATGTGCATTACTCCATGGATCTTTCACCTACTCACTAAACTTAAGGAATCCTATAGACTGCTTTGGTTGGTGATCAGGCTATTGTTTATTCTTGCAGTTCTTATAGTCAAGTGCTTCTCATTGCTTTCTCTCCTATGTTTCTTGTTCCTACCTCGACCTTTCTTCCTACTTATTGGCTTCTTCCAACAACCTTGATTTCTCTGCTTCCAACTTGACTACTTCCACCTATGATTGTTTCTCCTCTTCTACAATTTTTTTGTCTACTTCACCTTCTTTCTTGCTTCTTCCTTTGCTCTTAAAGAGCTTCCAATACCAGATCCTCCTCCTAGTGCCTCTTATGTCTCTCTACTTTTTCATCTCTTGCAAGAAAAGGAGATAAAGGAAAGAGCTCTTAGACACTCTCACACACAAAGAGAGCACACACAAATTAGGACAAAGAAGAATGATCTTATTCTACTTCTTGTATTACATAAAAAGAATATACAAAATTAAACTAATACAACATTACAACCAATGCAATATATAAATATGACTATATAAAGAAAACCCAAATGTCCCCAAATGATGATTTGGTAAGAAACAAATGTGCCATCATTCTTGATAGATAAATCTGATAAAGTTCATTAAAAATATCCCTAACATATATCAGCATAACCATTGTACATGTTAGAGAAACTAAAATTCATATGTCTCATCCTCAATTATCCCATTGGGCTTAATAACGCACCACTCCCCTTCAAGCTCGATGTCGTCCTCTAATCCAAGCATATTCCAAAACTTCTTCAGCTTCTCTACTTCAAGTGCTTTAGTGAAAATATTAGCAACCTTTTCATCTATCCTTGCATAGACAAGATCAATATCACCTTCTAATACCTTTTTGAGGAAAGTATCTCAACCCCTATACAAGAACAAAGCATAAATGGCCTCCACAAGTACTTTTCTTTGATCTTTGCGCAACAAAATTGCTCTTTCTCAAAGCACATGCAGAGAAATCAAGTGAGCTTTTGTAGAACTCTAGTACACACTTAGTGATTTCCATAAAACAAATTTCACTCCAAATGGATGCCTACACTTAGAGAAACAATATCTATAAGATGAGCTAGTTGAATGCACACATTAGCTAGTGAAAGATAGACCACACTTCTCTGAAGCAAGAATTTCTCAAATACTAGCTAGAGAATGAATCTCAAACTTAACTTTGGAGCACTATAAAGGCTGCCCAACGCCATATAAATCATAGAAAATGTATGAATACATAAGGAGAACTTGTACTTACAACTCTTAGAAAACTAGCTCCATTAGAACCTACATACAAAAAGAGATATCAGTCACCACACTTCACTTATTTTAATGTCTCTCCAAAAATACGTAAAGAATGATCTAAAGACCTAGTATGTTTCACAAGAATTTTAATAGATATCCAATGACACAAATATTACATCAAATAAATGAATAATGAGGGAGAAACAATGCTAAGAACTTAGGGCTAGAGAGTTGCATCACTACTTGGGCACACACATAGATATGTCTACTCAAATATAACAAACAAGCAAGCAAGGGGCTATCTTAAACAAGCGGCTTGATTATTAAAACTCCAAAACTTTGCGCACACTATAAACGAACTACAAGTCCAACAAAATGTTTCAAATGAAGTTGTGATACAAGCTAATATTATAGAGAGAAGTTGGCTCCTAAAATATAGGAAGCAAGTTTTGGAAAAAATGAGGCTCCTAAATTGGAGGATTTAGTTGAGATAACTTGCAAAATGTTGGGTTGCATTATTTTGATGAAATCATGTGCTTTTAGTTTTCCATACACTGGTCCACATGTCCATGATCGATTTCCCACTATGTTTTTCTTGAACCTTGATTTTTAGCACTCTATCCAAAGCCTTTAAAAGCATTTGAGAAGCATGGTCCTTTGTATACTAAAACTTCCCTGGATATTACCTTTTCCCTTGTCAAATGATAGTGCACTTCAACATGCTTGGCTCTAGCATGATAGATGGGATTCGATGCGAGATGAATGGGACTCATATTACAAAAAAAGATTGGATATGGGTCAACCTGCTAATTTGGCTCCATAAATAGCTTCTTAATCTAGATTAGATCACATGGAACTTGAGTTAAAGCTCTATATTGAGCCTCAGTGGAAGATAATGCAATTGTGGAGTGCTTCTTTGAAATCCATAATATGATTTTGAAACCTAGCATGACTAGTTAACCACTTCTACTATCTTCCTTTGAACTTGCCCAATTGGCATCGGGGTAAGCTTTGACCTTCATATCTTAATCAAATTAGTAGAACAATCCTTCATTTATATTATCCTTGAGATTTCATAACATTCCTCTTGTAGCTTGTGTGTAGTCCTTGGACTATGCATAACATTTGACAACATTCCAACTCCATATGCTATGTTGGGCCTAGTTATCATGTCATAATTGAAAGAGCCGACAATAGATTGATGCAAAGTTACATCCTCCATTGGTCCTCCATTAATGGAACGTATCTTTAAATTAACTTCCATGGGATTTGAAATAAGCTTGCAATGTAGCATCCCAAGCCTCTCAAGTAGGTCTAGAATATACTTCTTTTGTATGAGCATAATACCTTCCTCTTTGGATACAACTTCAATGCTATGAAAGTACCTAAGATATTGAAGATCAGAGATTCTAGATTCCTCTCCAAGCTTTTTCTTGATCTCTTGAATGTCTTTCTTATCATTACCTTTAATGATAAGATCATCTACATACACACTCATGTAGACTACAAGTTATCCTCTATGATTGATGAAGAGAGATGGATCTTGCTTGCATTGATTGTAACCACATTTGATCAAATACTCCATGAATATTTGGTTCCAAGCCCATGGAGCTTGCGTTTAGCCATAAAGTCCCTTCTTCAACCTACAAACATGATGTTGAAACTTTTTATTTGCAAAAACTAGTGGCTTCTCCATGTATAACTCTTCCTCCAAGTCTCCATTGAGAACTACATTCTTGGTATCCAATTGAACGAGATTCCATATTTTTATTTCAACCATTTCAATGAGTATCCTAATGGGTCTCATCTTTGCCATGGGGTTGAATGTATTTTCAAACTCCACTCCATAGGTTTGTGCAAAACCCTTGGCCACCAACCTTGCTTTGAACCTAGAAATAGATGCATCCGAATTCCTCTCTACTTTATATATCCATTTGTTACCTATTACCTTCGTGTTCTCCTTCTTTGGCACTAGAGTCTATGTTTGATTCTCTTTAAGTGCAACAATCCCTTCTTGCATTGCCGTTTTGGAGTCAAGGTACTTGATTGCATTGTCATAATAGTCAAGATCATGATCTTCTACTACTTTGATCATATATTCACAATGCATTTCCATGTAAGAATCATAAGAATTTTAATTGGATAGATAAACCTAGAAGACTTTATTTCTTCATCTATTGAAGGAATGAACCTCCTTTGCCTCAGGCACTTGATCTCTTTCTTTGCTCTGACTTCTCTCTCCATCATGTGTTTATCGTCTCCAATGTCATTACCATATTCATCCAAATCTACAAACGTTGCTTTGATTTTTTTTTTAAAATTGATTATGCTTCATATCTTGATGAAGATCTCCCCCTACATGGTGAGTGAGTGCTTGAACTATCTTCATTGATGGACTTCCTTCGGCTGCTTAGCTCTAAGTCAAATTTTCCTTCATCATCTCCATGTCTTTCTTCCTCATATTCCTGCATACAATCATATTTCTTACACTAAAGGAGTAGCTGATCAAAGGCTACAATCCTTGATATCCTCAAGTCCTTACTGTTTGGGTTGAAGCATCTATAATGTTTATGATCATTTGAATAAACTAGAAAACACACTTCTCCGCCTTTAGTTGTACCTTGTGCCTTATTTCACTTGACACATGTACATAGCAGGTACATCCAAATATTCTTAAGCAGGAAATATCACGTTTCTTACCATAATAAGCTTGATATGGTGTGAAGCGAGTTATCGATAATGTAGGTGCTCTATTAATAAGGTACACAATGATATTTGCTACATCACTGGGGCTAAAAGTTTCCTGACATGCTTGTGAGGATCTTCATGTGCCAATATTCTAAGGGAAGGAAATTTGATATCCAATCAAGAAAGAAACGTTTCTAAGACTACTTAAGCTACCATGTTTCCTACTGATGATGTGGATGAAAGAGGACTAGCTAACCTATGAGCGACTTTCCTTCTTGTTGTTTTGGTAGAAACACCTAACGTTTCTAACCAAGTCATGTGCATGAGCTATAAATTCTATTCCTTAGGAGTAAGTTGAATTCCAGGGAAAGGTAAAGTTACCTCTTCAATTAGAGTTTTGAAACCTTTGCATTTCCTCTTGAATTTGTCATTGTGTTCTTCCTATGCTCAAGTTGTCTATCCCATAGGGCATGGAAAATTTTGTTGGTGGGTTCTTTAGTTGATGGGGGCTTGAGTGCTTGTAGGAGAAAAGTAGATAAGAAGAATAAAGAAAATTGGCACTAAAAGCATCTTTGCCTTGATTAGCATAAAAGCTTGAAATACGTTTGTCTAGAATAAGACAAAACATTCTTTGTGCATGACACTTTCAAGACAAAAGTACACATAAATACAAAAAATTATCACAATTACTTGTGTAGCCTTTGTGTTGGTCCTTCACCTTGTCTAGTAGCTAACCCTTGTGCACTCCTTGCACTCAAGCTTCTAATAAGTTTGAACTCTTAGTCACTTCTATTGTCCACCTGCAACACCTCTTTGATAATACTAATTCACTCTTTAGTTGCTCTATGCACACTAACTTTGCATACATCCTCACCCTCGTTGCACACTTTCTCTCTCTCTCTCTCTGTCTCTCTCTCTCTTTGCACACTTTGTCTCACTCCTTGCATACTTTGTCTCTCTATGCATTGTCTAAGTGTGTGTGCCTTGCTCTCTCTTTCTCTCAGAGCATAGTGTATTCTTGGTTGCTTAGTCTATCTTCAATAATGCTCCTTTATTGTGTCAATTCCTCTTACGTACATTCCTTCACTTCCCATCTACTTGTCTATCTTGATGCTTCGTGTGTTGTCCCAAGAACTTTCTCATGTAAACACAAATGATTCCCTATTTTGTCTTGTAGTGAATTTATGGAAAACAAAAATCTAAATGGGGGGCCATACCTAAGATCTTGCATATCCTTGTCATTGCCTATCTTTTCCACTTTTGACCTTAGTTTCTAGAAAATATGGACATAAAGGAGGGTTGAACTAGAACTTGCATAAGTGTTTAAAAGCCTTTAAAACCCTTCCAAAAGACCATGTTGCGACCTGCATTTAACTTTTTCTCCAAGGAAATTGTGGGAAAATTGCTTCTGCACTACCTATGCACCCATGCCCTAAGCCATTTGTGCACCCCATGTGCGTCACTTTGCCAAGTCACCAATTGGACTAGCTCAATAACTTTCCGTTTATGTTTCTAGTCTGATTATGAAGATTAATCACATTTCACTTATTCTCACTATTTTAATCCTAGCATCTGTAGATTGTTGAGTTCATTGTTAGTGTTTTGATCACATTTGTAAAACCGTTATGAACTATCTTGATGTTCCTCATGCAAAGCGATCATTGAAGTATGTGAGCTTGTAATGATGAGATCATCAACAAAGAAAATGATCATTGGAAGCACAACATTCAATTAAAAAAAATAAAGTTTTGAATAAACTTCACTAGGAATAAAGTTGTGTTCCTAAGAGAAGGATTTGACACCTTGATACTAAGAGCTAAAGGAAACCATTTCAAACTTTTGCAAGAAAAGCAAATCAAAAAAATTTAGATTATCAAAACATGGATATCAAAGTTTTGCATTTGAAATAGCATGAGAATCATGAATTGCACATGCCAAATCATTATCATATATTGCATCATCTATGAGTTATTCATCCCATGACATAAAAATCTAGTAGTAATGATAACATCACCATTTGAGAGATTATGAATTATACACCTATGATGAAAAAATTTGATATCCAAGAAAAGCATTGCTAGTGATGAAAATGATAACATTTTTTCCTCGATCCCTGCCCCAAATAAGGAAAGTGAAAATGTGAAATAACTACCATAAATATTAGTTTAAACGATCTTTCCAACTCCCATGATAGCATAAGATTAGGTGTTAGCACACGTGATAGTATTCCCTATAGGAGTAGGCTCAAGTGAAGTGAAGAAATTATGCTCTGAGGTAATATGTTTGGTTTCACCACTATAAAAGTACCAAATATCAAAGTCTACTACAGACCTACACTAATCAAGAAAAGATCCATCATAGCTATAGTGAGTAGTAAACACCCATTCTTCATCATAAAGAAGGTGTGAAGAGATGGTTGGACACACTCCAGAGATGGACTGGTGTTGCACAAGACCTACTCTACACATGCCAATGTGACTTCATGAAACCTTGGTAGACACCTTTAGCTTCTCAAGTATGTATTTAGAACCACTTTGTTCTTTGGAACATCATTCTCGAATGTTTATGCCAAACAGATAACTTGCAAGTACTAGGCTTCTGAGAAAGCTTTCTATTTTGGGATTATAGGTACTCATAGTTTTGCTCAAAGCTCACAACTTGGTGTGAATTCACTAAAGAGCTTTTGCACACATCTGATTCTAGTATTTACTTAAATAACACAAGATATTTCATAAATTTACAAGAACTACACACTGAGGAATAAGCTTAACAACCTCAAGAGGTCATCTTGACATTTTAGGAGCAAGAAAAAGTGCAAACAAAGGCTACTTCATGAACACATATCTTAAGCTCTACTGAATCAAAATTAATGAAACATTGTAGGCACAAACCAAACACTTAACTCTATCTATAACAAGTTAAAGTTCATCAAATAATAGATTATATGCAGTGAACTAGCTTTTGCAAAATGATTGAAATAATGGAAAGTTGACAAGTAGTAGTGCAGCGAAATGATCATGAAGAAATCTATTAATTAATAAGTGATAATGCACATATGATACATGGGAGATGTAGAGGACTACTTTACAGTAGTAGAGCTCAAGGTATGCTCAAAGTTGCAACTCAATAGCTCTCCATTATAGCTCCTTTTGCGATGACTAGAGAGTAATGTATTTATACATGTGTAAGTGATTTGAATTTTAAATCTTCCCACTAGTAAAAGTTCCTACACTTTAGAGGTGATTGAATTGATCCTCTCAACAAGAAAGTTGTGGTCTTCACTTCTCTTATATCTAAGAGATTCTCCTACTTTATGCCTTTACCATTTATCTATGGTAATTATGTGAAAAACATAAGCAAGTGTCCCCACATACTTCCTCATGTGGGTTGAGCTAGATTGAAATGTAGTCCTCATGGATTTGGCCAAGCACTTAGGCTTGCCAAATGTGCCAACAGATCCTCCTCAAGCCTAAGATGCTTGAGTCTTCAGTTCTTCATAATATCCTGCAAACCAATCATAGATTTGAACTTACTTAGTTTGGTTCCATCCAATGCTTTTGTCAACATGTCTGCACATTGTTGATGTGTAGATACATATGAGAGTTGTACATCCTTGCTATGATCTTTTCTCTAACATAGTGGTAGTGTACTTCAACGTGTTTAGTCCTATCATGGTAGATAGGATTGGCAGCAAGATTGAATCAACTCACATTGTCCCAAAATAAGTGAGGGGTTGAGGTATTCAACCCTAAATCAAAGTATAGAGTCTTTATCCACATAGCTTCTTGAGTTGAATTGGCAAGACCTCTGTATTCAGCTTCAATTGATGATAGAGCAATTGTAGGTTACTTTTTTATGACCAAGAAATCAATTTTGTACTTGCAAATGTGAGATAGCATGAGGTGCTTCTCCTATCATCGTTGGAACCTACCCAATCTACATCAAAGAGCAATTTGATATCTAAATTAGAGATAAAAGGATAGTATAACCCTTCATCAATTGTACCCTTCACGTACTTCAAAATTCTATTGGCTGCCTCCATGTGGGGCTTCTTTGGAGTGTGCATAACTTGGCTTAGCACACTGACTCCATAACATATATCAACCCTAGTTAGGGTAGCATAATTCAAAATCCCTACAAGACTTTGATAGCTGATCACATCCGCAATTATATCATCTTCATGTGCACTTAGCTTATGATTTACCTCCATTAGAGTACCTACAACTTTTGTGTTTTCCATTTCGAATTTGGAAAGCATATATCTCATATACTTCCTTTGAGTTAGAAACATACCACCTTCTATATATACTACTTCCAATCGTTGGAAGTAAGTGAGTTGCCCAAGATTAGTGATCTTGAACTCCTCCTTCATCTGTGCTTTTATCTTCTTGATTCCATCTACATCATTACCTATCAGGATAATATCATCCACATATACAAAGAGGTATATGACCTTTGAATGGTGCCTCTTTATGAACAGGGAATGATCTGCCTTACTTACCATGAATCCTTTGTCCTGCAAGTAGGTGAAAAACCTATGATTCCAAGCCCTAAGGGATTGTTTCAAGCCATACACAGCTTTCTTCAACTTGCATATATATTCTGGATATGATTTGTCTTCAAATCATGGAGGTTGTGCCATGGAAACTTCCTCTGAAATCCAACCATTAAGAAAATCATTTCTAACATCCCTTTAGAAGATATTCAAATTTTTAGAAGATTTTACACTCATGAGTACTCTGATGGTAGGCGTATTTGTCACAAGAGAAGGTTTCTTCATAATCTATACCTTGGCTTTGAGCAAACCCTTTTTCCACAAGCCTTGTTTTATACCTATTTATTGATCCATTTGGGTTCTTCTTTACCTTATAGATCCATCTAAATCCAATGACCTTCATGGATGGTTTCTTGGGAACCAATTCCCAAGTGTGATTCTCCTAGAGAGATTCAATTTCTTCTTCCATGGCTTTTCTCCACATTGGCTTCTTCTTGGCTTCTTCAAATGTTGGTGGTTCTTCTGAGTTTGTATCTTGAGCAATGTAAATTGAATGCTTGGTGACCAAGAATGTGTCATAACCATACCTTTCGGGATTCTTCTTCTCTTTGATTGACCTTCTTCTAGTTTGTTGAGATGATTCTACAACATCCCTTAAGTCCTACATCTTTTCTTTACCTTTAGTATTCCATGCCTTGATGTTCCTCCTTCGTGTCTCGTGATCATCATCAGAACCATTTGAATCTTCATGTACGTGATCATTCAACTTTTTCAATGTTGGAAAGTCCTCCCCTAGGTCTGAGTGGAGCTTTACTTTCTTGCAATCATCTTCAAAACAAGAGTTGTTCTCATCAAAGACAACATCTCTACTAACTATGAGACCTTTGTTACTTGGATAATATAATCTATAGCCTTTTTGATTGAGATCATAACCAATAGATATATGCTTCTCTACCTTTGGATCCATCTTCCCTCTCATTTTGTGAAGCTGTGTGTGCATATGAAATGCACCGTAGCCAAAAATCCTACAATGGTCAAGGCTAGGTCTTCTTCCATTCCATGCTTCATATGGTATGCATTTGATGGAAGCCTATTGATTAGGTAAGTGGCTATGGATACAGCCTCTGCCCCATAGGTAGTTCCGTAATCTCTTCTCATTTAGCATTGATCTTGCAGCTTCTACTATTGTTCTATTCCTCCTTTTCCGCCATTCCATTTTACTTTGGAGTATATCTTGTTGTAATCTCTCTTTTGATGCCCCTCTCTTGGAGATATGCATCAAATTCATGGGAGAGATATTCTCCCCCTCCATCTGACCTTAGCCTCTTCAAGGTTTTACCTATTAGGTTCTCAACGAGTGCAAGATACTTTTTGAAACAAGTGAATACTTGATCTTCATGCTTCATAAAATAGAGTATTTTCCATCTAGTACAATCATCAATGAAAGACACATAGTACCTTGATCGAAAGATAAATGGGTCCTTGCTTTGACCCCATACATCTGTATGGACTAACTGTAAAAGATCTCCATGGATATATCCCTTCTTGGTGAATGATTGTGTATGAGATTTTCCAAATTGAAAAGCACTGCATTTGTAGATAATATGTTCTTTGGAGATATTGGGTAAGCCAAGCACAGTTCGATCCCTACTAACAATCATGTGCTTCTCATTACTTTCTCTCCTATATATCATGTTCTTGCCTCTACCTTTCTTCCTACTTACTCGCTTCTTCCCGCAACCTTGATTTTTTTGCTTCCAACTTGGCTACTTCCTTCTATGATTGTTTCTCCTCTTCTACACTTTTTCTTTTGTCTACTTCCACTTCTTTCCTGCTTCTTCCTTTGCTCTTGAAGAGCTTCCAATACTAGATCCTTCTTCAAGTTCCTCTTATGTCTCTCTACTTTGTCATCTCTTTCACGAAAATGGAGATAAAGAAAAGAGCTCTTAGACACTCTTACACACAAAGAGAGCACACAAAAATTATGACAAAGAAGAATGATCCGATTCTACTTCTCGTATTACATAAAAAGAATATACAAAGTTGATGTAATACAACATCATAGAGAATGCCATATATAAAGAGCAGTACATAAAGAAAACCCAAATGTCCCCAAGTGAGTGATTTGTTAAGAATCAAATGTGACATCATTCTAGATAGATAAATCGGATAAAACTCACTAAAAGTATCCCTAACATATATCACCATAACCATTCTACATATTAGACAAACTAAAATTCGTATGTCTCATCCTCAATCATCCCATTGGGCTTAATAACGCACCACTCACCCTCAAGCTCAATGTCATGTCCTCTAATCCAAGCATATTCCAAAACTTCTTCATTTTCTCTACTTCAAGTGCTTTAGTGACACTCAAATTTGACTTAACTTTAGAGAACTACAAAGGCTGCCCAAGGACACGTTAATCATAGAAAATGGATGAATAGATAAGGAGAAATAGTACCTGCAACTCATAGAAAACTAGCTCCAATAGAGCCTACATACAAAAAGAGATATCAGTCACCACACTTCACTTCTTTGAATGTCTCTCCAGAAATACTCAAATAATGATCTAGAGACCTAGTATGTTTCACAAGAATTTTAATAGATATCCAATGACACACATATTACATCAAATCAATGAATAATGAAGGAGAAACAATGCTAGCAACTTAGGGCTAGAGAGTTGCAACACTGCTTGGGCACACACATAAATATGTCTACTCAAATCTAACAATCAAGCAAGGAAGGGGCTAGCTTAAATAAGGGGCTTGATTATTAAAACTCTAAAACTTTTTGCACACTCTAAATGAATTGAATTTCCAACAAGATGTTTCAAATGAAGTTGCGATACAAACTAATATCATAGAAATAAGTTGGTCCCTAAAATGTAGGAATGACCTTTTTGAAAAATGAGGCTGGTAAATTGGACTTAGTTGAGATGACTTGCAAAGTGTTTGTTTGCATTATTTTGAAGCAATCATGTGTTTTAGTTTTCCATACATTGGTCCACATGTACATGATTGATTTCCCACTACTTTTTTCCTGAAGCTTGACTTTTAAAACTCCATCCAAAGCCTTTGAAAACATGTAAGAAATGTGGTCCTTGGTATACTAAAACTTCCCTGGATATTACCTTTTCTCTTTTCAAATGATAGGGCACTTCAATATGCTTGGCTCTTGCATGATAGATGGGATTCAATGCCAAATGAATGTGACTCATATTATAAAAAAATATTGGATATGTCTCAACCTGCGATATTGGCTCCAATAAATAGCTTCTTAATCTACATTAGACCACATGTAACTTGAGCTAAAGCTCTATACTGAGCCTCATTGGAAGATAATGCAATTGTGGGTTGCCTCATTGAAATCCATGAGATGATTTTGAAATCAAGCATGAGTAGCTAACCACTTGTACTATCTTCCTTTGAACTTTCCCAATCAGCATCGGGGTAAGCTTTGACCTTCATATCATCATCAAATTAGTAGAACAATCCTTCATTTATATTATCCTTGAGACTTCATAACATTCCTCTTGTAACTTGTGTCTAGCCCTTGGACTATGCATACAATTTGATAACATTCCAACTCCATATGCTATGTCGAGCATACTTATTGTGGCATAATTGAAAAAGCCTATAATAGATTGATACAAAGTCACATCCTCTATTGTTGCTTCATTAATGGAACTTATCTTTAAATTAACTTCCATGGGATTTGAAATAGGCTTGCAATGTAGCATCCCAAGCCTCTCAAGTAGGTCTAGAATATACTTCTTTTGTATGAGCATAACACCTTCCTCTTTGGATACAACTTCAATGCTATTAAAGTACATACGATATTCAAGATCAAAGATCCTAAATTCCTTTCCAAACTTTTTCTTGATCTCTTTAATTCCCTTTTTATCATTACCTATAATGATAAGATCATCTACATACACACTCATGTAGACTACAAGTTATCCCCTCTAATGGATGAACGAAGATGGATCTTGCTTGCATTGATTGTAACCACATTTGACCAAATACTCCACTTATATTTGGTTCCAAGCGACTGGAGCCTGCTTTAAGCCATAAAGTGCCTTTTTCAACATACAAACATGATGTGGAAACGTTTTATGAACAAAAACTAGTGGCTGCTCCATGTATACATCTTCCTCCAAGTCTCCATTGAGAAATGCATTCTTGGTATCCAATTGGAAGAGATTACATATTTTTTATTAGCCATTTCAATGTGTATCCTAATGGTGCTCATCTTTGCCATGGGGGTGAATGTCTTTTCAAAGTCCACTTCACAGGTTTGTGCAAACCCTTGGCCACTAGCCTAGCTTTGAACCTAGAAATAGATCCATCTGAATTCCTCTCTAATTTATACATCAGTTTCTTACCTATTACCTTCATGTTCTCCTTCTTTGGCACTAGAGTGCATGTCTAACTCTCCTCAAGTGCAAAAATCCCTTCTTGCATTCCCTCTTTGGATTCTAGGTACCTCATTGCATTGTCATAATAGTCAAGATCATGATCTTCTACTACTTTGTTTATGTTGGTGCATTTTACCCAAGCCTACATGCTTGATATTACTTGATTTATGTTCATTTGTAGTCATGTAAACACCTCTTGTAAAACAGTACATTTTATCTCTTCTAATTGTGAAAAAGAAAAAAGAAAAAGAATGGCTTACCTCATCCATGATGTAAAAAGCAAACTCGTGGCTCTAACTACCTAAAACCACAAATTAGTGAGCTGAGGTAATATTTCCTAACTTTGGGGATAACGTTTAGGTGGAACCATTTGAATTCGAATTCAAAACTCCCTCCAAGAGTAGCTATAAAAAGAGCAAGAAGGAAGAGGCAATTAGCAAGCCTTGTACGTGACCACTTCATGTCATTTTGTAGAGATTGAAGAGCTTACTCCTTAGCTCTATCATTCTACTACCATTGTGCAAATATTCATTGCCAATGTGGTTGTAATCATATGTGAATCTATACATTCATTAGTCTCTACTTCTCAGTTTTTTTCTCTGCTATACTAATTCAGAGTAGTAACTTCAGAAGCTCATATCTCGAGTTCTACTCAACCTTTGGTAGAGTTTTAAAGTGTGTTTGATTGCTCTCTATGTCTCTCTAGTTTCTGCATATAATTTTTCATGGTCATTGGATTTATATTTTGGGAGATATCTTCATTTTAGTGCTCACTGGTCTATCTCTGCAGAGCCCCAAGAATGGCAGGCATGTTCTTGATGTTGATGAATCTGGTTCTCAGTGCTCAGTTTATCATTTGAAGTGTTTTAACTTGGATTATCAAGCTACCTAAGTAAATTTTCTATGTCCAAAAGGAATGTTTCTAATTCCTACCAGGTTGAGAGCACTTATCATTTTTTCCAACAGGTGTATGTTCAAAAATGGCAAGTTTTGGGAGCTAGTCATTTCACAACTAGTCTGTCTTGACTCAAAATTGAGATGCATGTTCCAAAGTAGTTGGCTGATATTTTTGTGGATTTAGGAAGCTCAAAGGGTCTACTAATCAAATCTGAAGTCTCAGTTGGGTGGTCTGAAGCCGATTGTAGTAGCACGAACTCATTTTCGGATTGCATCCACCATCTATCTTCACAGTTTATGTATGCATAATGCATTTCCATGTAAGAATTATAGGAATTTGAGTTGAATACATAACTCTAGAAGACTTTATTTCTTGATCTATTGAAGGAATAAACCTCCTTTGCGTCAAGTGCTTGATCTATTTATTTGTTGTGGCTTCTCTCTCCATTATGTGTCCATCATCTCCAACTTCATTACCATATTCATTCAACACTACCAATGTTGCTTTCAAATTTTTTAATTCATTGTGCTTTATATCTTGATGAAGATCTCCCCCTAAATGGTGAGTGAATGCTTGAACTATCTTCATTGATGGACTTCTTTGGGCCACTTAACTCCAAGTCAATTTGTCCTTAATCATCTCCATGTCTTTGTTCCTCCTATTCTTGCATACAATCATATTTCTTACACCAAAGGAGTAGCTCATCAAAGCCACATCCTTTGATCTCCTCAAGTAGATGGAAATCCATCTCCCATGTTGAGTTGTTGTTGCTCTGATACCACTGTGAGGAGATGGTTGGACACACTCCAGAGATGGACTAGTGTGCACACAACCTGCTCTACAATTGTCAATGTGACTTCAAGGAACCTTGGTAGACCCCTTTAAATTCTCAAATATGTCTTTAGAACCATTATGTGCTTTGGAATATCATTCTCAAACGTTTATGTCAAAATAGATAACTTGCAAGTACGCCAATGTGACTTCAAGGAACCTTGGTAGACCCCTTTAAATTCTCAAATATGTCTTTAGAACCATTATGTGCTTTGGAATATCATTCTCAAATGTTTATGCCAAAATAGATAACTTGCAAGTACTAGACTTGTGAGAAAAAATTCTATTTTCGGATTATAGGTACTCAAAATTCTGCTCAAAAGTCACATCCTAATGTGAATTGACCAGAGAGCTTTTGCACACATCCAATTCAAGTGCTTATCTAACACAATGTTATTTCATGAATTTAGAAGGACTACACACTAAGCACTAAGCCTAGCAACCTCACGGGGTCATCCAAACGTTTTAGGAGCAAGAAGAAGTGCAGTCGTAGGCTACTTCATGAACACATATCTCGACATTTGTTGAATCAAAATTAATGAAACTTTCTAGGCACAAAGAATACCTATAACAAGTTAAAGTGCATCAAATGATAGAGTATACGAAGTGAACTTGCTTTTGCAAAATCACTGAAATAATGGAAAGTTGACAGGCATCAATATACAGAAATGTTCATGAAGAAATGTATCAATTAGTAAGTGATAATGCACATACAATACATGGGAAATGTAGAGGACTATTGTTATAGTAGTGAGCTCAAGATATGCTCAAAGTTGTAGATAAAGAGCTCTCCATTGTAGCTCCTTTTCCCTCGACTAGAGAGTGATGTATTTATACATGTGTAAGTGATTTGAATTTTGAATCTTCCAACTCCTAAACGTGTTCCTACACTTTTGGAAAATTTATATGGCTCCTCTCAGCAACCAAGTCTTGGGCTTGGCTTCTCCTACATCCATGAGATTCTCCTACTTTATGACTTTACCATTTACCTATGCCATAATAATGTGAAAAACATAAGCAAGTGTTCCCACATACTTCCTCATGTGAGTTGAGCTAGAGTAAAATGTAGTCCTCATGACTCTATTTTAGGTGTAGCGGCCCCTACAACAACCATTCTAGCCTCTTTCTTCTTTGTCTTTTTTATAGCCAATTTAGGACAAATCTTAATGAAATGATCATTCACCTTATTGTACTTACAAAATTATTTCTCCTTTTATATCATCTTTTCATCTTTTTCTTCTTTCTTTGACCGTCCATTGTAAGCAAATTTCTTCTTACTAGTAGAGGAGTTCCGTTTACCTTTCTACTTTTGATTAGCAAAGAAATATTGAGGTGCAACATGCATACTTGACATGTTCTATCTAGATTTATCTTCTTGAAAAAAACTAAGTCTAAATGCTAGAATCTCAAGGCATTTGGATTTTGTTTTATCATCAACAAGAGAGTAGAAGCAAAACTCTTATAAGAATCTAGAAGAACATTAAGAATAGCCTACACAAGTGAACTATTTGGAAAGATTTCATCAATAGAAATCAATAGGTCTTTCAAATCCTTGTTCTTTGTGAGAAAGTTTCCATTGAATCTCCTTCGTTCATATGATCACTTTCCAACTGTTTTATGTGGTAAACAGCTAAAACCTCGTTTATTGCCTGATATACTATTGTAAGAGCATCCCAAGCATCTTTTTTTGTTTTACAAGAGTGAATGTGAGGGATAATGGCATGTCTGATAGATAGAGCTATCAATGCATCTGCATTTCTATCATCCCAACAAAGTTCCTTTGCAATAAGTGCAACATGAATGACATTAAGACGACAAAATTGAAGATCATCATCTTCAACACCATCTCCATCACTTTCAATTAGCGTAGTTGCAAGTGTAGGAGGATGGTTTCCAACACCCTATACAATACTCTGCAAGCCTTTTGCTGCGAATACATGGCACACCATGTATGCACACAATTGATAATTAGAACCATCCAGCTTATCCTCATTAACCAACATATGGAATACATCATTGCTTTCATTCGTGGAAAGTAAGTAAATACCCTAATGCAAAAATTTGATTGTGTCCCATAAAATGAATAGAAATACTCAATCAAGCTCTTTTATACGTATACTAGACTTCAAGGCACTTCATTAGGGGAAAAAGTGAACCGTGGCTGGGCCTTGTAAGGATTCCTAATTTTCAGGGATTAAAATTAAGATTCAGAGGGATTAAGGGCATAAGCAATACCACTGGTGGTTTTCTCCATTAAAATATACATAGAAATTGAAGGGACAGTCGAATTCATTATGAGCCATTAGATCTTTGTATATCAATGGCCATGATTAAAACCATTGAGAAGAGTGTAATCATTGCATACTAGATCTCAGAGGTATAGTAGAGAGAGAACGTGAGTTTGCAGTCCATCCACACCATTCAAATTGGAAGATCGAACGGCAAGCCATAATCAGCGCTGATCGCAAAATCGCGTACCAATTTGCAACGTTAGATTTTTCTAAATCCAATGGTAACCCATAATCGGCGCTGATCCAAAGACGAGCAGGTTTGAGGGCCATCGGATGGATCTAGAATCCTATGGACAATAGAAAAAGTCACTTTTAAATTAGAGGGCTCATTTAGAGCCCTTAGATCATGAGTAAATCCAATGGCATAGATTTCTACGTAGGGCTCATGATTTGCACCCATTCTCATCCATTCGATGGGCACACGATCCGACGATAAGCATGAAATTGCACATTTTTTGGAGATTATAATCAGAGCCATTGTTTTTCCTTTCAATCCAAGGGTGTATAACAAATGCCGCCTTCAAATTCAAATTATGAAACCATTCATTTCACAAAAACCATGAACTTGTGGTGGTTTTGAAAGCTTTGACTAGCACAAACCAAGGGAAGCCTACCCCTAATCGAGTGGATTAAGAAACCAGACTGTGGCCACTGCTCTCTTCTCATTGGTGGATCACTAATCAGCCCTTAATCTAAAAGGCCCAAAGAGGGCTCATTTTTTCCCCTAATGTGTACTAGTGAATAGAAAATTGTATATATGTTTGGCAGAAACGAATGAAGTTGACTACATAGTCACTACAATAGTGCATTCAAGGTTAAAACATTATCAAATAAAAGTTTCAATGCCACAAAGTGAGTCCAATCTAAAAGTTTAATCAACTCGAGTATGCTCATCAATTTTCATGGCATTCTAAGAATGTGACTGGATGGGTGTCCATGATTTCCTAGAACGAACTGCTATGATACCAATTGATGAATTTTGAAGCCTATAGAAGCACACGAACATCACAAGGAAAAAGATGAAGCTTGGAGAACAAGACAACACATATTGCATTACCAAGTGGATGTGCAAAGATAAGTGACCCATGAGGGTTATAGGCATATATAAACGTCCAAGGAAAGAGAACGTTCTTAAGAGGGAGAAAAACATCTAGCGGTCCTAAGTGTGTTCACACATATCAATATCAAAATATATCAAAAGGGCCGCCATATTAAAATGGTATTCATCGGAATTTAAAAGTGAGAAGCATCATGAGATTTCCTTCCAAGAAGCCCTTGAGAGGAAAAATGGGAAACTGATTCGTGTGTGCGAGACAATAGATATGAAGCTATAGTTTTGGATGTGTGCAAGTATGTGCATGAAGCTATGGACTTGGAGGTATGTGGAAGTATGAAGTACTCTAGGCTATTGTTGAGGAATTATGCATGATATTTCTATAAGGACATACAATTTCTTTTTCACAACACTACTTCCGTGAGCTTGATAGACTTCATGCTTGATTCCTCTACTAAAGTCATGAAAAATTCTATGAACCGATGGATCACAAACTCGCCTCCATCGCTAGTTTAAGGAATCTTCATGTGTAAGTTGCATTTGTTTTATACATGAGTTAAACACTCACAAGAGAATGTCAACCTAGAAAGGGGCTATAAAAATCCATATGATTTAGAGGCATTGGTTCGTGTTCAAAGGTGGTATCTTTTTATGGGGGCAATCCATGTAGTTTTTTTTTCCCATTAATATAGTTGACATCGCCATCCTAGTAAACTTCCTCTTTTTTCTCAAAATTGACTACACTATGCATGCCACGTTTCTTGACTATAGTGTTCTTTAAAATTTCATCCATCTTTAGCAATTGATTGTTTTTTGTATACGTTAATATGATTTCCATGATGAATGGTGCTCAATTATCTTTAGTTGAGTTCTAAATCGAGCAAGTAATGCAATGAAGTTACGTGTGAAGAGTGTTGATGCCAATATCTAGGCCTTTAGCTAAATCACCTAGGTCGTAGGTTTTGAATCTTGAGATTGATTATTGTTTCTTTTTTTTTTTGACTTTAGAGTGAAACAATTTCAACCTTTATGTTTAACTATGCAATCAAATTTTCTAAGTCCCTTGAGTTCCCTTTACAATTCTTTTTTCTTTCACTTTGTTTGAATAGTTCTCTTCTTTCATGCTACACTTGTCTATTTAGGATAGTTGTTTTCAAATTTTAAAGTTCTTTGGTTATTTTGCTTTATATATATATATATATATATATATATATATATATATATATATATATATATATATATATATATATATATATATATATATATATATATATATATATATATATATATATATATATTTAGGATTTGATTCAATTAAGGTGACTTGCAATATTCCTAATCGATTCAACTGCAGCAATGTGCACAAAATGATATGTCTTATAATGCAAGTGCTATGAAAAGATATGCATAAAAAACACTCTTTTTTCTAGTGTCTCGAATATATAGAATAGAATGAACTTGAAAATCGTGACCTTAACTGAACTCAGTGAAGAGGCTCATCAAAACGTGATATGTGCGAGATCTTTACATTTCTTATAGTTTCAAACCTTAAATACGATCAATGCTAAGAACATGCACGTGAAGTGGCTTTAGTTGTTAGTAACGATGAAGTGAAGAGGGTTTTATCAACTACACGAGGTCCCCATGGAGGTGTTGAGATCCCTATGGACCAACCCTCAATATCTAGGGGAACTGTCCATATGAGCAACAACAAAATCTTTGTAACTAATCAACACTTCAACTCTTCCAAATTTTATCTCCAAACTCCTACAAACATAGGTTCCAAAATTCAATCAACAAATCCTTACCAACCTAAACTCTAAGCCTACACACAATATGTCAAGTTTCATGTCACATTTAGTAACAATGAGAAGGCCATCAAGTGGATCAAGTCTAAGTTTCTATTGTGTCTACACGTGATACACAAAGAAAACTGAGTCACAACAAAGGAGAAAAAAGACATGTTCTCTTTTTATTTGGACGTAAACATCATGAAATCATGCAAAAAATGGTCCATTTCACAACCTTTAGTGAAAACCACTTGTCTCTTGCTCATAAACAATAGAAAAAAGCTTGAATTTATAACCTTAGACGTCTGAACTAGATAGAATAATTTGCTTGGGTTTAAGAAAAGCAACTTTACGATCAATTACCCCACATCATAACCTTCGACTCTAGAAAAACAAAATTCAAGATAAATAATAATAAGTGAAACCTCTTCATTTCCTTTTTAAATCTCTAGAAGCACAGATGATAAGAGTGTAAATGCTATTCAAAATTTGCATTATATGAGATGGAACAAACCGTTAATGTTTTTCATAGGGCAATTCAGATAATAATCATGTCATTGTCTAGTAGAGACATTGAGAGTAGGCTTTTTGCATACCACATTGAATACCACAAAGCATTTTCTAACTAACATTTCAAAAAGACAACCTTAAACAACCATAAATGCTAAACAATATCCACATATTGATTAGACAAGAAAGCTCAGCATAGATAAAGATAAGTACAATTTGAAACTAACACTTAGCATTGCATTTCTATTAAATTGCTTTTTCAAGTCAAGATATTGTTTACAAAAATAAAAAGCTTCTACAATAGAAGTTGATCATATGTTTCCTCAGATTCATGCATAATATCATCTTCTTGAGCTTTAAAAGTTGTATCTTGTTTTTCTTGCTCCAAGATTGGCTCTTAAAGGTCAGTCATATCTCCAGGTTCATCTACAAGTGGTGGAATAGGCTCCCTTGAAATAGCTTGGAACCTTTCAGTATCTACTATGTGCTTCCTTCTTACCTCTTGGTCCTCATCTCGGCATTCATTCAACCCATTTATCCTCATTCATATGAAGCAAAACAATTAGAGACACATCAAGAAACATGGTAAATGAGATCCATTAGAATTACAATTACCTATGCTAGAGAAAAGGTCGAGGACCCAGTCATCATCATTGGAAAACAAGTGAACTAGTCGCATAATCAATTTTTGTGGCTTCTGATATGGATTAACCAATGTCTTGTCCCCAACCACATGACGAAGTTTCTTTGTAACTGCAAGGAACATGAGTACATTGGAGATTCTGTTCTCATTGCAATGTTCCATGACCCTTTGTTTGCTTACTTCATCATAATACCGGACTGTAATGCATTTAGTTGAACTCACAAACCTATGCAAAGGAGTATGATTCACATTTGTCTTTACCCATCCAAAGAAAACCATAAGTAAAATAGATTTCATCATGCATAAATCAAAGACCAAAATGAAGATAGATTACCTTGTAAGACACTCCATAGAATGACAGCTTGAGTTCAAAGCAGTTGATACAGAAAAGGATTGGTATCTGCTATGTAAAGTCACTATCCTCCATAAAGGTGAAATAGCCCATCTAGAAAATCTATAAACATCTTGCAAATCTGTGGGTGCTTGGATGGCTCATCATCATTGACAGAGCCCATCATCCTAACCCATAGGGTATATCTGCTATTAAATGGGCAAAATGTTTTCTAGGTACAACAGTACACATATTATTTACATCATTGCAATATACATTGTAATATACAGGTCTAAGGGGGTCTAGAGGGTTTAAAAAGCACTTCAAATCTCACTCATCAACAAAATCAATTCCCTTAGCCTTCAACCTTGACTTCTCATGCCTTGCCCTTTGAATGTGAGCTAGGAATGGAGGTGGGCGATCATCATTTAGATCTATAGACTTTGACTTTTTTGGCTTTTACAAAAACAAGAGAAGAAGAATGATTATTGGCACACATATGATGGGCCCCTTAATTCAATGCCTAGCATCAACATATGGCAGAAGGTTGATGCCTGGCATCGATTTGCTGCTGATAGTCAATGCCTGGCATCGACTTTGCCAAGAAGTCGATGACGGGCATGGATTCTGTGCTAAAAGTGCCTGGCATTGACTTCCTATTCACAAGTTGATGCTAGGCATCGACATTTAGTAGAGAAATCGATGCCATGCATCGACATTCAGGAGATAATTGATGCCAAGCATTGAAGTCAATGTCAGACATTTACATTCACCAGAGAATCGATGTCAGGCATCTACTTGTTGCCAAAAGTCAATTCCAGGCATTGACTATCCCAACACAGAATGGAGTTTGCCGACTATCCCAACACAGAATGACAATGTTTTGTATGATGAGATGGTTGGATACTCTACTTGGAATTCACTCTAGCAGAAGCATCCCAGCCTCTTCATCATCACTTCCTCAATCTTCATATAGACTTTGTGACTGCATTCCCATTCAGATAAAAGCTATTGAGTTTAGTAACAAGAAACACACACAAAAAAAGCTTTTAGAAACTCCTACTTACTTATTGAGCTTAGTGACCATTTCTTCAAGACTTAAATCCTTAGAAATTACTCTTGATAAAGTTATAAAGTATCATCCTTGATCCCTTGTAGGGCTATCCATGGTGTTAGCTTCATATCCTCAGTAGCCTCTTCAATGCAAAGGTCAAGTTTCTTTCCTTTTCCCTTTGCATCCACATGAAGATCTGACCTTGCTTTCCTCTATTTTTGGCCCTAAATCTCCTTATTTTCCCACATTGTAAAAATCTTATCCTGGAGATTCCATATCTCACCTGTTTTGAATGCCAATTGGATCCAAGGGTCGAATTTCCATAAGGCATCTAATTTGAGATTCTCATTGACAATAATCCCCACCTCAATAAGATGTTGCTTCCTTAGATTAGGATGTACTCTCCCACCATAATTCCTTAAATAATCTTCATAATCATGGTGGAAGAAGCAAATCTGCTCAATGGATAACATTTTCTGCCTGTAGTCATTGTTGTGAGTAAGTTAATGGCCTCTTTAGTAGTAAGTCTTGCATATATCTTGCACTCTGCATACCTAAAGAAGAATGCTATGGGGTGCTCCTTCACCAGCTCTCTACAGGCCTCTATAGAGTGTGATCCACCAATCACATAGTACATGTAATCCTAAATAAAAGCATCATTGAAATCCTCCGCAGAGTTGCATTGATTTGGGTCCACCATCACCAGAAAAGGAACTACAATTGCATGAGAATTGATCATCTTTTTCTTTAGGTTCTGCACATGCAGATTATGTGGCTTCCTTATCTGAAGGCACCTCCTCCTTCTTACTAGATCAATTGGTGGTCTGTGGATAATAATAATGCGAAGGTGGAGTACTTGCCCTTTTCTAACAAGTTTTCTTTTGGTAATATGCTCCCTCATTCTATTCTGTTTAGTACCCAAGATCCATGATGCAATTTCTCCACCAAGTGCAACAATAACATCCTCTGAGTGAGAACTTGTATTAGAGGATGCTTCATCTATGGGTTTCTTTAACTATTTTAGTGGTTTCTTCTATACAGATTGCTTACCCTTTGCCTTTATTGTTGTCTTCTTTTGCTATGTTGGCATTATGTTCTCTCGGATCCAAGGCATAAGTCCCTGATAAAATTCTCCAAGTCCTTGCAAATATCTGCAAGCTTCTCCGGCACACAACACTCTGGGCACAAGAGATCCATTTTGGAGATTGCATTCCTTAAGCCTTTAGATGTATCCACTAGGAATAGAAGGCTATCT